>CM021100.1:511793252-512115191 GCA_007115665.2 Sequoiadendron giganteum
GATCAGACGAGAAGTTTGTAAGCATCACGATATCCAAGTAATAGCATGCTGAAGTTTACAACTATTTTGCACTTTGGACCCTTAAGGGATCGATCCGGTGGAACATAGCTCGGAGCGATTCCACGTGTTTCGGTGCGAAAGAGGACCATGCCTACCATAAAAATACCTATTCGGATGTGTTGAAACAGTCCGCTTGCTCACACGAGTTGCAGAGCGAAAGTTGCACCACTTTTCAACTTTGCACAGCTTGAATTTGACACGTTTTCCATCAAGTGAAAATCCGCCGCCACGAGAAAACCACTCCAAGATAGCCAAAATTGAGAGAGGTTTTTCTAGAGAGGTCCAACACCTTTCTGTAGGATTATATGAGAAGTTTCTAATCATCACGGTATCCAAGTAATAGCATGCTGAAGTTTGCAGCTATTTTGCACTTTGGACCCTTAAGGGATCGATCCGGTGGAACATAGCTCGGAGCGATTCCATGTGTTTCGGTGCGAAAGAGGACCATGCCTACCGTAAACATACCTATTCGGATGTGTTGGAATAGTCCGCTTTCTCACACGAGTTGCAGAGCGAAAGTTGCACCACTTTGCAACTTTGCACAGCTTGAATTTGACACGTTTTCCATCAAGTGAAAATCCGCCGCCACGAGAAAACCACTTGAGAGAGGTTTTAGATAGCCAAAATCGAGAGAGTTTTTTCTAGAGGGGTCCAACTCCTTTCTGTAGAATCAAACGAGAAGTTTCTAAGCATCACGGTATCCAAGTAATAGCATGCTGAAATTTGCAGCTATTTTGCACTTTGGACCCTTAAGGGATCGATCCAGTGGAACATAGCTTGGAGCGATTCCACGTGTTTCGGTGCGAAAGAGGACCATGCCTACCATAAACATACCTATTTGGACGTTTTGGAACAGTCCACTTGCTCACACGAGTTGCAGAGCGAAAGTTGCACCACTTTGCAACTTTGCATAGCTTGAATTTGACACGTTTTCCATCAAGTGAAAATCCATCGCCACGAGAAAACCACTTGAGAGAGGTTTTAGATAGCCAAAATCGAGAGAGATTTTTCTAGAGGGGTCCAATGCCTTTCTGTAGGATCAGACGACAAGTTTCTAAGCATCACAGTATCCAAGTAATAGCATGCTGAAGTTTGCAACTATTTTGCACTTTGGACCCTTAAGGGATCGATCCAGTGGAACATAGCTCGGAACGATTCCACGTGTTTTGGTGCGAAAGAGGACCATGCCTACCATAAACATACCTATTCAGATGTGTTGGAATAGTCCGCTTGCTCACACGAGTTGCAGAGCGAAAGTTGCACCACTTTGCAACTTTGCACAACTTGAATTTAACATGTTTTCCATCAAGTGAAAATCCGCCGCCACGAGAAAACCACTCCAAGATAGCCAAAATCGAGAGAGGTTTTTCTAGAGGGGTCCAACGCCTTTCTGTAGGATTAGATGAGAAGTTTCTAAGCATCACGATATCCAAGTAATAGCATGCTGAAGTTTGCAGCTATTTTGCACTTTGGACCCTTAAGGGATCGATCCGGTGGAACATAGCTCGGAGCGATTCCACGTGTTTCGGTGCGAAAGAGGACCATTCCTACTATAAAAATACCTATTCGAACGTGTTGGAATAGTCCACTTGCTCACACGAGTTGCAAAAAAATGTTGCACCACTTTGCAACTTTGCACAGCTTGAATTTGACACGTTTTCCATCAAGTGAAAATCTGCCGCCACAAGAAAACCACTCCAGGATAGCCAAAATCGAGAGAGGTTTTTCTAGAGGGGTCCAGCACCTTTTTGTAGGATCAGACGAGAAGTTTCTAAGCATCATGGTATCCAAGTAATAGCATGTTGAAGTTTGCAGCTATTTTGCACTTTGGATCCTTAAGGGATCGATCCGGTGGAACATAGCTCGGAGCGATTCCACATGTTTCGGTGCAAAAGAGGACCATGCCTACCATAAACATACCTATTAGGACGTGTTGGAACAGTCTGCTTGCTCACACGAGTTGCAAAAAAATGTGTACAAATTGTTTACATCACCTTTATATGACCTTTTTCACATTGTTTACATTTCAAAATTCAAAGTTTGCAAATTTTCCTACTCAAGGCATTTACAAAACAAGGTGCTACTACACCAAACATGAACTTCAACCTTACAATATTTGAGTATATCTCATTATGTAATTAAATCTTATTACAATGCCTCTGGCACTTCGTCCTCTCAGATCTTTTACAATGTCACTCATACATTCAAGATTCTTTTTAAATGTCTACATCATAGGGGCTCATCATGAGGTTAACTTCAAATGAGTAACTTGAGATTCCCTCGCTAAGGTTCACATTAAATCTCTTATAATGGCTTGAAATCAAAATTGAGATTTGTCAAAATCATCAAAATAAGTATGTTGCATTGCTTTTTTCGTTGAGATTTTTGATAATGGCTCTTAAATCAGCATTTTTTGCAATGAAAGATCAATCAACCCTTAGTAGTTTACTTACAAATACGCAAAGTAAAAGAGAAAAAGAAAGAGCATCCAAAATGGAAATGAAATAAAAATAGATGGAAGGCACTTACAGATGTTGCATGTAGGCATCAAAATAAGGATGTTGCATTGCTTTTCTGGTTGACATTCTCTTCGATGGCTCATATATCAGCATTTTTGGCAAGGGGACACCAATCACTATAAAAGAAGATGATAGCATTGGCATCAAACAAATTAATGTGCATACAAGTATAAATTAATAAGAACCAATGTGCATATACTTACAAATTAATCCAACGAACCATCTGGGTCTGCTCTACTCTTTATTGTGTCAAGTATTGCCTCATGGTTAGACTCACAGACCTTCCATAACATCTTGTTCAAAGGTCTACCCCCATATTTGGTCAAATGAACATTGGATGCCACGACAAGGTTCGAGTAATGAAGAATCTTACGATGCATGTCAAAGTCCTGAAATAGCCAATGTTTAACACTTGAATGTGGGTACCTTCTAAGCCATGTTCCAGTAACCACAACTGAGCCTGTAGGGTATTCGATGTTTTCTCCATCTATAAGTGGGGCCTCCAATTTCTTTTTGGTCTCAACACAATGACACAAGTAATAGTCTATTCCCTCTTCATTGTCTTCATCTGCAATAACTGCATAAACATGCCCTGCATTGATATGTGCAAAAAATCTCTTGGAATTTGTCAACATTACGAATACAATACAAAGTAAGATCTAACGATATGGAATTTCAACAACTAAGAAAGTAGATATATCACCTCGTTGAACTAGATCTGATATGTGGTCAAAATCGACCGATGATTCTATCTGTGTTAGTTCCAATGCCGTCGGAGGGTGATACGTGTGAAGTGGGCTAAGATAACTTGTGAACCATTTGTCAACCCACTCCCCTGACTCACAATCATTCCAGTCTTGCATTGTACATGAAGAATAAAGCATGCCATCTTTCGTGTATCGATACTCCATGAACCTATATTTGAGCTAAGGAAAGAGTGTACCTCACTCGATCCTATTAGTGTACAACAGTCTTCATATGGTGCAATGTTAGTATCATCCATCAACCAAAAAAATCTATGAACTGAAGACGTACCTTCATTACCTGGACCCATCAAAGCATTACACCACTCGACGATTGATTTTGCATCTATCAACTTTGCACTGTCTCTATACTTTAACTCTTCTCATGCTAATGCTCTTTTCACGCATGCTCCTGCACCATCATGCTCCCCCTTTCCATGTCCAGCCTCACAAAAGTTCCACATATGTTGAACACCTATAATGACATGCATCCTGCACAACCAGTAGAATATGCGCGAGTTCTTGAACTGTGCTGCACAGTTATCAGACCATATTATATGTTGATCATATTCTATGCCCCTCTGAGCCAAACCACTATAGAACATATGGAAGAAACCTTGCACAAACTCTGCAGAATGTGTGTGATCATCACTAATGTAAAAGTGGTACTCCCTCATTACCTTCCTTTGCTCATCTATACTATCAGATGCATGAATGAATGCTATGTGCACAAATATCGAAACTTGTGTAGAGTTGTAATATTGTGACTGCACCTCATGTTGTGGTTGTAGAGTGTAGTTCTCTACAAATTCAACCATGGATACTATGCTTCCAACTGGAAAGGTGTCCTTGCATAGCTTGAACTGCATGTCCAACCATTGGGCTCTATGGGTATGCATTGCATACTCAGACAGTATACTGTCATGAAATGTGGTCATAAATTTGTACACTGGGATCTTCTCAATAACCAAATCACACCTTTTTGCTTGAGACCCATCTTTTGTAGCATATGCCACTGTTCTATACTTCCCGAACTCTACTAGTTTTTGTCCCACCTCATCTGTGCTTTCCATATGTTGACATACTTGCATATGCTGGAAGCCACCGCAACGCTCGCATGAACCATCCAAGCATGTTGTCCTATAGAATATCTGGCCATCCTCTATTTGACATAAATTTTTTGATAAGAACTCTCTTGAAGATTTTGGAGGGGCTTCTATGCCACAATCCTGCAAAACATCGTTAGTATGCAAATCTAAACATATAGAATGATAAACATCGTAATGGTTAGAAAATTCAATATGTAGTCTACAACAACAAGTAGTGCGTGTGTGATTTATCTTGACATAAAAAGGTTTAAGTAGTTCAAAATATCTTTGAGAAATACTAATTTGAGGATAATCATTTTCAAATTTCCGAAAAAATTGGGTTTGAGTCATATCCAAAAAATGCTTTGGATGTGGCTCACGATTCCGACTACCGATTCTCCTTCTTACCACATCCCTTTGATGTGGAGATGGCCTTGTGTTATTCTTCCAATACTCTTCAATTAGTGTTCTCAAGGCTTCGACAACTTCTTTATCTTTTCGTGACAGTCTCCCCGAGAATTCCCATAATTCATTTGTATCATTGCCCTCAATTCTTTGCCGCCTTTGAATGGCCCTTGATAAAGTTTTTCTACTAATTCCTGTTTTTTCACTAGTCTTTCTAATTAGGCGAGGTCTCTTTGTTTGAAAACTTACCAAAGTCGATGTAATCACACGTCGGGTGACATTACTATCCTTTGAGCATGAGGTCTTACCCACACTCTCATAAGCATCCATTAGATTCTTCACAATAGTGTCTTCACTCGATGCATTCAATGTTCTCAACCCAAGAGTCTTCATGATGTTCCTATAGTTTACACCCCGCATCATTTCAACAAATATTTAACATCTTGCAGTCTCATTTATCCTTTCAAAGAATCTTTCCCAAATCTTATCAGCATATCTTCTACAAGTGCGTGTTGAAATCTTACCTTCCATGTGCTGCAAAATCTCATCATCAATATTAATCAAATACTTTGGTTTTCTACGCAAAATTCTTAGTGGTGTTCTCCTAGGTACATACATCTCAACATTAGGAATTTCATCAATATTTAATTGAGGTGGGCTAGATTGCATACCTTCGATCCAGGGTGGAGAAGAAGACATACCTTGAGGTTCAGATGGGAATGATGGCATACCTTCTTCGTCAATTTCGAGTGATGATGTACTCTCAACTTGAGATGTGTTGGATGGTGTCCAACAATATTCACTTGCGGTAAATGGTGTCCCTCCATATTCACTTGGAGTAGATGGTGTCCATCCATATTCACTTGTGCTAGATGGTGTCCCTCCATATTTGCTTGTGCTTAATGGTGTCCCTCCATATTTGCTTGTGCTTAATGGTGTCCCTTCATATTCACTTGTCGTAGAGGGTGTGTCTCCAACTACGGTATCTAAATCTGTCTTACGATGATGCTTTCGCATTCATGCCTTTTGTGCTGCCAATTCCCATTCTCTTTTTGATGGTTTAGGTTCCTCTACAATCAGGTTGTTCTCATCAATCGTTTCCAATTTCTTCTTTTCACGATATGTCGCCACCCGAACTCTCTCCTTTTCTTTCAAGGTTTCGTTCTCTTCGTCTGTTAGTTTCCTCTTTGTCTTTTTCTTCGGCATGGCGGATAATTTTATCTATACCATGGTAATGAGACAAATATTAGTTGCTAAAAAATGTATCCATTCAAGATAGTTGAAAAATATGTCATTGAAGGCTTCATTTAAATAATACTTACAATCATCTTGTACAAAAGTAGTCTTTTATTGTTGATGGTTCTAGCCAACCACCAAGGGAATAAGGACTATGATGTAAAGTCCCAATGGTGTTTTTAATGTGTGAGTTAAGGAAAACTTAGGGTAGTCTAGAGCCTTGAAGTTTGGAGAAGCCTGAATGATGAAATTAGGCAAATTAGTCCATGTAGACTTGGCAATTTGTCCTAAAAATGGGAAAAGGGCATTAATGATGCTCTAAGCCCGACCCAAGGGTCCTAGCACGTGGGAGAAAGATATATAAGGTCATACAAACCCTAATTGAGCATGTGGGAAAGTTATTGTACGATTTCGAGTTTTGGAAGGGGAATTTGTGAGTTGGAAGAGTGCAAATTTCATTGAATTTCTGTTTTTGTGCCTTCATCCAGTCAAGAATGGATTGAAAGGACCTTTCTAATGCTTGGAATCTTTCAATTGTGTCACTTAATTACTGTGTGAAGCATTATATTAGCCATTTAGTTCAATTGCTTTCTGTTTTGCAAGTTTTTAGAGTTTTTGGTCTCATAGCCGGTTCATGCCAGTTTTTGGAAATAATGATCCCCACTTGAATTCTCGTGGCAAGGCTACCATGGCAACTTGGAATCAAGTAGGGGAATGTTTTTACATTGTACATATGGTGTGTGGTGTCTTGGTTTGCAGGGGAGATGGTGAATTCATCAAGAACTAGGCGAGTGCAAGTGCATTTTGGCTAGTGGCTTGGAGAGGATAGCAGTAAAGAAAGTTGCTAAATGGACTGGTTTGTGCCAATAAAAATCAAGAGAGTGTGGGAACATGTATTCTAGACATGTGTGTGCAAGGAGGAGAGTTGAGGAGGTCATTGAAGCCCTCAAAGTTGGAGAAAGGAGCCAAAACCCTAGAAACCCTCGAAAATAGGGGGTATGAGAACAGTCCTATGTACGAACGCCAAAGGGACTAAACACCTAGTAAATATTGAAGCCTATGGTACCACTAGAAATAATATATATCAATATTTGGGGGTTGTTAAGACCGTTTTTGAGAAAAGCCAAGAAAACGGGTTCTAGGAGGCTTAATTGGGCAAAAGGCTACAAGGCCTAAAATTGGGTTTTTCAAGAAAGCGATGGGTACAAGGTGAAAGAATCCTATGAGATAGATCAGTGAGGAGTCAAATCAACAAGGGGATAGTGAGAATACCCTTTCATAGCCCCTCGAGTGGTTAGGATACTTTGGGTCAGTGTGGAGCCTAGGGAAGCTTAGTGGTGAATTGAGAGCAATGGTGAAATATTTGAAATTGGTGGAGAGTCTTATGAGGTGAGAGGGGTTTACGAGGGATCCCTGAGTAGGGTAGAGAGGAATACCCTAGGAAGACCAAATAATAGGTCTTGGGAAGAGAAAGATTTCTCTTCAAAGATAAGACTCCCCATCAATTGTTGAAGGATTGGTCTATGTAATGAACTTTTGACCTTGTGCAGGGTATTTTGAAGATGTTTGATGCTTTGGAATGGTTTGGGAATGGTCTTAAAGGATGAATTTTGGTGAATGGTTCTGAATTTCTATAATTGGCAAGTGTAAAATGGTAATTGGCAAGTGTAAATAATTGTGTATATAATTTCCTAATTTAAAATGTGCATTGACAACCTAAGGTTATAATGACAAACAGAAATGAAAGAAAGCCATAATAGAATGAAAGAAAATTTGTAAAGACTTCACATACCTTAAAAACCAGACTTTCAAATGGAGGAATTCAACCCAATTATGTAGCCTTAGCTTCTTCTTTCTTCAAACTCCACAACAATTTGACTTGTTCAAAAGCTTGTTCCCTTTCACACTTCAATTGTATATCAGTTTTCAATGGAATTCAAACTTCAATTGATATTATATGTCTTTCAACGTTGAGACTCTGCTATTTCATGCAAAGGTGGTAAAAAGATCATGGAAAAGGTGATGGAAAGTGAAAAAGATGCTTGCACACTTCACAACATCATCAAACATATATTTTTTGTTGGAGCACGCATAGAACCAGGGGAATATGCAGACTGTGGGCCTTCAAATCACGGGTATATTGATTTTTTTACTGTTTTAGTAAACTACAAAACGCGCTCGCGTTATAACACGCACGTGTTATGTTAAATTAATTTTTCTTAGTGTATTTTTGATAGTATAGGGGTTTTTGAGAGAGTGGGAGGGAGAGAGGGGGAGAGTGGAAGATAGAGAGCGATGGAGAAGGGGAGAATGGGATAAGGAGAGAGGGAGAGAGTGGGAGATAGAGTGGGAGATACAGAGGGAGGGAGAGAGGGGGAGAGTGGGAGAGAGTGGGAGAAGGGGAGAAGTGGAGAGTGGGAGATAGAGAAAGAGGGAGAGCGGGAGAGAGTGGGAGAGTGGGGGAGAGTGGGAGAGAGTGGGAGAGTGGAGGAGAGTGGGAGAGAGTGGAGGTAAGTGTATAGGGCATAAGGATTAGGGTTTAGAATAATGGGTTTAGGGTTGAGGGTATAGGGCTAAGTGTATAGGGTATAGGGATTAAGGTTTAGAATAATGGGTATAGGGTTGAGGGTATTGGGTTTCAGATTGAGGTTGATGGTTTAGGGTTTAGTGTACAAGGTTGAATGTAGGGTTTAGGGTTTAAGTATAGGGTTGGGGGATGATGTTTAGGGATTAGGTTATAAGGTTGAGGGTATAGGGTATAAGGATGAGGGTTGAAGGTGTAGGGTTGAGGTATAGTGTTCAAGGTTGGGGGTGTAGGGTTAACTGTATAGAGTATAGGGATAGGGTTTAGAATATTCAATATAGGGTTGAGGGTATTGGGTTTAGGGTTGAGGGTTTAGAGTACAAGGTTTAATGTAGGATTTAGTATTTAATTATAGGGTTAAGGGTTCAAGGATAATGTTTAGGGTTTAGGGTTTAGGAATAATGTTAAACATAAAACCCTACATTCTCAAGTCTTAACCCTATACCTTATACCCTTAACCCTACAACCTAAAACCTAATCCCTATACCCTATACACTTAACCTCATACCCTTAACCCTGAACATTATACCTCAACCCTCAACCCTTAAACTTGTACATAAATCCTAAAACCTAAACCATCAACCCTAAACCTAATATCCTCAATCTAATAGCCTCAACTATATACCCAATATCCTAAACCATAATCCATATACCCTATACACTTAACCTTATACCCTCAACCCTAAACACTATCCCTCAAACCTCAACCCTATACCTTGTAGAGAGTTTAGGGGAGAGAGAGAGAGACCTGAGAGAGGGTGAAATTGGCAACTACATTGCTAATTTCAGATTAACACAGTAATTAGACACTAGCAGCAGATGATGAAATTGGCAACCTAACTGGTCTGTTTGAAAAAATGGGTCACATAAATGGGGTCTCTCGGTGATGTAAATCACCGAGAGACCCCATTTCTGTGACCCATTTTTTCAAACAGACCACTACATTTCCAATTTGGTGAAATTGGCAAGCTAGTGGGCCCACTAGCTTGCCAATTTGGTGAAATTGGCAACCTAACATGTCTGTTTGAAAAAATGGGTCCAAGAAATGGGTCCAAGAAATGGGGTCTCTCGGTGATTACTGCAAGAAATGGGGTCTCTCGATGATTTACATCACCGAGAGACCCCATTTCTTGGACCCATTTTTTCAAACAGACCAGTTAGGTTGCCAGTTCAGTGAAATTAGCAATGTAGTTGCCAATTTAACCCTCTCTAAGGTCTCTCTCTCTCTCCCCTAAACTCTCTACAGGGTATAGGGTTGAGGGTTGAGCGATAGTGTTTAGGGTTGAGGGTATAAGGCTAAGTGTATAGGGTATATGGATTATGGTTTAGGATATTGGGTATATAGTTGAGGGTATTAGATTGAGCATATTAGGTTTAGGGTTGATGGTTTAGGTTTTAGGATTTATGTAAATCCCTCAACCCTCAACCCTTAAACCCTAATCCCTCAACCGTCAATCCCTCAACCCTCAACCCTTAAACCCTAATCCCTCAACCCTCAATCCCTCAAAACTCAACCCTTAAACCCTAATCCCTCAACCCCTATACCCTCTTAATCCCTCAACCCTCAACCCTTAAACCCTAATCCCTCAACCCCTATACCTTCTTAATCACTCAACCCTCAATCATGAACCCTTAAACCCTAATCCCTCGATCCTTAAACCCTAATCCCTCAACCCCTATACCCTCTTAATCATGCAACCCTCAATCCTCAACCCTCAACCCTTAAACCCTAATCCCTCAACCCCTATACCCTCTTAATCCCTCAACCCTCAACCCTTAAACCCTAATCCCTCAATCCCTATACCCTCTTAATCCCTCAACCCTCAACCCTTACACCCTAATCCCTCAACCCCTATACCCTCTTAATCCCGCAACCCTCAATCCTCAACCCTCAACCCCTAAACCCTAATCCCTCAACCCGTATACCCTCTTAATCCCTCAACCCTCATCCCTTAAACCCTAATCCCTCATCCCCTATACCCTCTTAATCCCTCAACCATCAACCCTCAACCCTTAAACCCTAATCCCTCAACCCTTAAACCCTAATCCCTCAACCCATATACCCTCAATTCTCAACCCTTAAACCCTAATCCTGCAATTCCTATACCCTCTTAATCCCTCAACCCTCAACCCTTAAACCCTAATCCCTCAACTCCTATACCCTCTTAATCCCTCAACCCTTAAACCCTAATCCCTCAATCCCTATACCCTCATAATCCGCCAACCTTCAACCCTCAACCATCAATGCTTAAACCCTAATCCCTCAACCCCTATACCCTCTTAATCTCTCAACCCTCAAACCCTAATACTTCATCCCTTAAACCCTAATCCCTCAATCCCTATACCCTCTTAATCCTTGAACCCTCAACTCTCAACCCTTAAACCCTAAACCCTCAACCACTATACCCTCTTAATCCCTCAACCGTCAACCCCTAAACCCTAATCCCTCAACCCTTAAACCCTAATACCTCAACCCCTATACCCTCTTAATCCCTCAACCCTCAACCCTCAACCCTTAAACCCTAATCCCTCAACCCCTATACCCTCTTAATCATTGAACCCTCAACCCTCAGCCATTAAAGCCTAATCCCTCAACCCCTATACCTTATTAATCCCTCAACCCTCAACTCTCAACCCTCAACCCTCAACCCTTAAACTTTAATCCCTCAAGCCCTATACCCTCTGAATCCTCAACCCTCAACCCTTAAACCCTAATCCCTCAACTCCTATAACCTCTACTCTATAACCTATTAATCCCTCATCCCTAAACCCTAAACCCTTAAACCCTAACCCATAAACCCTCTACCCTCTACCACCAATCCTATACCCTCTACCCTCAACCCTAGTCCCCCAACCCTCAAACCCACTTAGTAAAATCTCTACCCTAATCCCTCAACCCTCTTGACCCTTAAACCCTCAACTCTTAAACCCTTAAACACTCAACCCTAAACCCTCGACCCTCAACCTTAACCCCTTAAATCTTAAATTGTTAAACCCGTTACCCTCTACCCTCTAACCTCTACCATCAACCCAATACTCTCTACTCTAAACCCTAATCCCTCAACCCTTAATCTCTCAACCCCTATAACCTCTACCCTATATATTGGACCCTCAAACCTAATCCCTCGACCCTATACCTTAAACCCTCAATCTTCAACCCTCTACCCTTTACCCTATACATTAAACACTCAGCCCTCCCTCAACCCTTAATCGCTCAACCCTCAATCCTTAAACCCTAAACCCTCTACCCCTTACATTGGACCCTAAACCTAATCCTTCAACCATATACCCTCAACCAAGTAAACCCTTAACCCTACACCCTTAACCCCAAACCCTTCAACCCTAAATGCTTAAACCTTAAACCTTCTACCCTATACCCTCAACCAAATACCCTCTACCATCCAACCTATTCCATCAACTCTCAAACCTTAAACCCTAATACCATAGAAACCATCAACCCTATAGGTCCTCCATCCTAATCCCTCAACCCTATACCCTCAACCCCTATCACTTTCTCTCTATCTATACATCTCACCTCTCCCTCCTTCCCTCTCTCCCACCCTCTCTAATTGTCTTTATATACCATCTCCCTCTTTCTATGTACCTCTTGTTCAATCAATCCCTACCACCCTCTCTCACTCCCTCTCACTACCTATCTCTCAAGTCTCTCCCTCTCATCCCCCTCACACTCTCAAGTCTCTCCCTCTCACCCTCTCAAGTCTCTCCCTTTCCCACCCTACCTACATAACCCTCTCTTTCTCTATCTCTCTGTCTCTCTCTCTCCCTCTCCCTCAATTCTCTCTCTCCCACCCACCTCTCTCTCTCTTCCTCTCCATCAATTCTCTCTCTCCCTCCCTCTATCCCTCCCACCCTACCTAGCTAAGTCCCCATCAATCCAACCCCTTCTCTCCCACTCCCTCTCTCTTAAAATCTCACTTCGACCCCCTCTGCATCTCTCTAGACTCTCTCTAAATTCTCCCTTCATCTAAAGACATACATAAATGCATACATACAAGCATAATACATTTGCACATATAATCTTACATCCATACAAGCATACATACATACATGTACATAAAAATATATCAACATACATTAATATATTAGCATTTTAAATAAAGTAAGACATAATGCGAGTGCATTATAATGCGCTCACGTTATGTGCTAGTAGACATGTTCCCCGTAGAAGCAAGAACCATGTCAAAAGTGAGATATAACACGAGCGTGTTATAACGCACTCTCGTTATAGCGCGCTCACGTTTTATCTTACTTTGAGAATTACCGTACTTTAAGCTTGGTATTGCCTTGGAATTCCAACCCAAAGGTTTGAAGGGCATTCCCAATGACCAAAGACGTGTTTTTAAAAAATCCACCATATTTCTCATAATCGAGTTCGTGCTCACCGTCAGGATTGCACATGGTTCAATATCGAAAATATCGAGCACATGGGTAATGATGGGTTATCTCTTAGCTATCCAACGATATAATTTTTTTCACTTTCTTAAAATGTTAAGTCTTTCATCCATAATTTATTTTATCTATATGTCTTTTTTTTGCCAAAAAGCAACGTTTGGTATTTTTTTCGTTATAAATTAACCGTTATCAGTTTTTCAAATAAATTACATTTTTAGAAACTAGACTCAATTATACAAATTTAAAAAATTAAAAGAAAAACAAATAAATTAGTTTCCAAAATTTGTAGGGGTAGCACGGCCAAAATTCTATTTTCAAGATATGTCCACTTCGCAAATTAGAAAAAAATCAAATATTCATTAAAAAATTATTAGAAAAATTGTGCATCAACTACATACTATTAGCTAACTTCTTACCATTGCGATTTTTAAAATATTAAAAAAAATTTCATCGTACGAGGGTCATACAAGAGTTGTTGTGCTATGTTTTTTTGACAAAAACAACACCAATTTGTGTACGTCCCTCGTTTGAACCCCTTAATCTCAATCATTTTCAAAATAAATTAGTAGTTTAGAAAATAGACTCGGAGCATTGAATCGTTCTTTTCATTCCATCTTAAAATTTTGAGTTTAAGTATCCTCAATTTCACATCCAAGGTCAGTATTTCCTGATTTCAGAAAAAAGCTGTCCACTTAAGTCCCCTTTTTGGGAACCATCTTGGTGCACTTACCCACCATATTAACATGAAACAACAAAAAAACACTCACTTATCATTATTCATAAATAGGGATTAAACATTTATAAGATTAAATATTTTCAACAACATGTACTATAATTCTTTTAGGTATGATGACAGCTAGATACAAGAGTTGACACCAAACTATGACTATTGAAAAAAACTAGATCTACTGACAACTAACTGTAAACTCTTTGACAATTAATTAGATTAGAGGATAAATTTAAATCCTCCTTATAGACTCCTATTCTAATTCTTATTGACACATGTATGATTCAGTTATGATATATTCCAACACTCCCCCTTAAGGCATAACTAAATTTTAATGGACTCTTAATATATCTAACACCATTAAATTAAAAAACTACATTATACAAAAGTTTTCTTTCAAAAAATAATTCTCAAACTAGTAAGAATTCCGCAAGATAGTCCCAATTATAGTCACCTAGATCCAAGTTCCCAACATCATTGGACACCATTTTACACATGAAGGATCTCATTACCCTCATAAAGATATAATGCTCAAGATTTTTGGATCTCCCCTGAACTATTAGACATCAATATTCACATGTATGTCTCATAACCCCAATGAAGTATAGTTTCTCTAATCCACTAACACCTCAAACTATTGAGCATCTATCTATCATTTGCTATATCCTTCCCCATCTTAAAAGTTTTGGCCTCTTAAAAATAGAACAAATTCTTCATCTTTAGTGAAGTCATCATCACTATCATCTATTGTTTCTTCAACAATGGTTGAAATTCTTTCAACTCTTATATTTTTAGCAAGATAAACAAAAAAAAACTTATTTTCAGAATCCTCCACAATACACAACATAAAACTTGACACAAAATCACAACCACATGACCTCCCATTAGCTCTGGTACCATATTAAAATTGAAACACCAAAAAAAGCATCCATTTCTAAGTATTTATAGGATTATATATTTTGAATAAGATCCTAAAGTTCTCCTAAGTAGGATCAAAACTAGCTAAAATAGTTGACACCAAACTATGACTATTTACAACAAACTAGATCTAGTGACAAATAATTGTAAAATATTTGACAACAAACTAGAATAGAGGACAATTCTAACTGTTCCGTATAGGTCCTCATATTCTAACTCCTATTGACACATTTATGATTCAGTTATGATATATTCCAAAAATGAGATCATTGTCTAACAGAAATCTTTCGTGGTTGTAGTTTTTTTAATTAGGAGCTCATATAACATGGTCAAAAGATGAGGCTTGGGAGGCCAAGCATTACATGTTGGCGATCCTTAAATTTTTAGAAGGTGCATTGGACAAGATTTCTATAGCAGGACCCCTATCTTTTTTTGGTGGAAATGATTTTGGCTTTCTTGATATTTCCTTCATTCCCTATGCTTCTTGGTTCCATATTTATGAAACTATTGGGAATTTCAAGATACCATTTGAGAGTGAATATCGACTTCTTGATGCATGGGTTAAGAGATGTATGGAGAGGGGTGTTGTCAAGAAATCCCTTCCCTCTCCTGATCAAGTTCTAAAACATATATTATGAATGAGGAAGAGATTTTTAATTTATTAAACATTTGGTTTAGTTTTTAATCATGTATCATGTAAAGTAATTTTTAGATTAGTCTATGCTTTGGAACAAGAGGAATACAAGATGTCCAAATATTTCAAATAGTAGAAAATTTATTGTTTAATGATTATATTAGGGTTAGTAAGTTGGGATGTTTAAACACATTGTTGTAGCTATATCGCCCAATTTTATCTTTGAATTAATATTAATTTTTGATGGACAAATGCATTTCATAGAGAATGAAGTGTAGTGTTGTCTAGATTCAAGATATTTATTATTGGATTTCATTTGTTTAGAGGCTTATAAAAATTCACTATAGGTTCATTTCAACATCAATCATTCTCAATGAAATTTATATTATTATTTTTATTTAATAATTTAATTTTAATTATTTTATATGGTAAGTTAAATGTATTTAATTTTATGGAAAATACTATAGTTTTGTGCATTTGAATGGAGTTGTATTATGATAGATAACCTCTCAATTTTTTTTTATGTTTCATCTCAATGAAAATCATCTAAATGTAATAAATATTAAGCACTCATATTCATGAGAGATGGTTTCTTGCAAATCAATAGCTATGAAATATTAATAAGTTTTACTAAGAAACTACACAATTCAATTTTGAAATCATAACATAATCCTTAAGGTTTGAGAAATAAGAAAATAAATTATCATTTTGTTGCAAGTGTTGTCATTAATGTAAACAAGTTGGTGTTGTCATTGATGTCAACTATGTGTTGAAGAAGGCTATTGAATGATGAAGATATGGAGGATATTGAGAAAATTGTGAAAAAGAGGGAAACAAGTTGTTGCAGTTTGTGTACATGTATAGCTGAGACATTGAGGAAGTGTTGTGAGTACATGGAGCTATCTTTATGTTGTTATTTCTAGAGATACGTTTGAATGAAATAATGTACTGAGATAATGTCTCTAGTACTTGGTTTCCAATTTTTTTTGAGAAAATTTAATAAAAATAAAAAATAATGTTGTGCGAGTGTTTAGAATGTGCTCTTGGATGTGCTCCATATTTCTTCTATGTTGAGGTTATGCCTATAAGGATCTGATATGTTGTTTAGGGTTCTCATTAGTTTCTGGATCATTGTGCAGAGTGAGATATGTTCACTAGTGTTTGAACAAGGTGTTCAGTGTTGTTTGTTGTGGTCTGGGAGAAATGTATTTGCTTTGCATTTCTCCATAATTTGGTTTCAGGTTATGCAGATCTGGGAAGTTTCTTATGATATTTAAATCTTTCAAAATTCAAGGTTTCTCTTGATTTGGTGATGTATAGTGTGTGTTTCATGTGTTAATGTGCGTATCAGGTTAACTGGTTGTTTTGGGTTCAAGTAATTATATGATGCAAGTTTGGACGAATTATTTTTTGGATCTTAAGTGGTTTGTGGATTGTTCTAGATTGTATAATAGATATTTGTGTGGTTCACATGTCATTTTGATCAAGTGGGAAGAATTCACTTAAAATTTTATGGTTTTTAGCATGGGTAATGGTCGACCTAGTTTTAACACTACATGTGAAGCCATTTTGAAGTTTGTGAAAGCATGTTGAGGTGTACTAGGTTTAAAAAATTGGGTCCTAAAAAAGGATTTATATGGGTCACCTTCATTCCTATCCACCGTGAGATTATTGGGTGCTTACCTAATTTAAAAATTTTAATGTAAAGGATGTGTTACCAACCTTTGAGAAGTTTTTCAAGGTTAAGGATGGTATAAATAAGAGTGGTGTTGTTGGATGATCTCAAGATAGATGCGAGACAGATGTGAGTGATCAATGTGGTGCGAAGTGCAGAAGTATAGATGTGAATTTGAGCAAAGCAATGTGAACTTCAAAGTGTTGGACGTCTAAAGGTAGTGAGTTGAAGGCATCCAAAAGGTGGTGAGCTAAAGGTGTCCAAAATATTTCAAACAAGGCTACTAAAGTGTTGGGGTAATTGTGGTGGATTCCTTGTTGCATTGAGATAGTGTTCTCTATGTAACATTTCTCTTCTATCTCCTTTTCATATTCTAAGAAGTGAGCTTTAGCTATGAGCCCTATTGGATAGTGTGTCCTATTTTGCTAGTGAGCCCTTGTACTACTTTTTGCAATTACTTATATTGTGAGCTAATCCTCATCTTGGTTTTTCCCTCATTAGGTTTTCCATGTAAATATAGTGTTCTCTTGTGTATCATGTAGTTTCAATTCCTATTATTTGGATTTCATGATTAATCATTATACTAGAATAAGGGTTTAATGAATGCTTGTCTAGATTTGATTGCTTTTGAGGGTTTTTGATGTTTTAAGTTGATACAACTAATTCACCCCCTATCAATTATCTTGTTTATTCAATAATTTGCATCAGACCAAGGTTCCTTCAGGAAGAGCTTAACCTCTTGAGGTATATCTAGGATGGAAAACTCATTAGATTGCCCTAAGTTTGATGACGCAAACTATACATTCTAGAAGAGAAATATGGAAGGATATCTAGAATCCTATGGGTATGAGATTGACAAGACAATAAAGACTCAATATGTTGCAACGACAAATGGTCCAAGCACAAGTAATGAGATCAAGGCTCATGAAGTAAATGTTAGGACAAGATTTATTCTACTGAATAGTCTTTCAAATTCTGAATTAGTAAAAGCTATGAATATGAAGACTGCTAAAGAAGTTAGGGAGAAGCTAGAAAGCATTTATGAAGAAGATGATAAGGTTAGCAAACAATGTTGTAGAATCTGAAGGAACAATTTGAGACCCTGTGAATATATGAAGATGAAACAATTATAACCTACATGCATAGAGTTCTTGAGCTGGTAAGTGCAATAAGAGGTCTTGGTGCACAAGTCAAAGAATGTAGGGTGGTAAAGAAATTTCTTAGATCTCTTCTTGATTCTTATTGTGAAAAAATATCTACTATTAAGGAAGTTGTAAATTTTAATACTTATTCTAAAGATTAGTTACTTGGTACACTAACTTCATTTGAAATAAGAAAACTTGGTTTAAAAAATGGTACAAAAGTGCAAACTTCTTTCAAGGCTAGAAAATCAAAAAAAGTTGAAGAATCAAATGGAAAAGATCCTAATGATGTGGAAGCTAAATTTGTAAGAAGGATGAAAAAGGGAACCTGTAAGTACAAAGGTAAACTATCATTCACATTTTTTAGTAGTGGAAATATAGGTCACTATTGAACCACAAAAAATGTAGCTCTAATTAGGGAAAGAGGATTCCCTTTGCTAGGCCCCTAGGGTTTTTCACCTAGGAGTGCTTGGTGTAGGAATGGAATCTCTTTCTGCTTGGTGGCTACAAGGGTTTTGGTGTTTGCATTCAAAGGGTAGGGCTGATTGATGAAGGTTCTTATATGTGTGTGTTGTGTGGCTAAAAAATTCAAATGAAATGATACTAATCTAATCTATGAAATGTAAACAAAGCAATGCAAACTAAATGCAAACTATCTAAACCATATGATCTAAATGCATGGAAACAAAAAATAAACTGGAAGGTTGAGAGCTTGTGCACTTGGGAAATCAAGCTTGTAGATGAGGAGCCCTAGAAGGTTCTATAAATTTCTTGGAATACACAAAGGAACACTTACGCCAAGTTGGGTGACCTAGTCCTCCTATCGAGAAACTGTGTCAGACTAGGTTTTAGAGAAAATGGTACCCATAAATACAAAAACCCTTTTTCAGGCTTAGCACAGGGACAAGGTCACCAATAGTGGCAACCTAGTCCTCTTAATTCTTTCTGAGGATTCGGGGTCTGATTATGTGGGTCCCAGTTGATACTTCCTTTTTTTGCAGTAGTTTGTATCTGAATCTCCCGAAAGTGACCTAAAACTTGTCATTTTGCCTCACTTAGGGTTTTGATGATATGGTTTGACTTGAATGGAATGTTTGTACTTTCTCCAATACTCTAAACCTTGCTAAATCTACACACACTTGCAAAATCACATGCAAAGACAAAGAGAATGTTGGGGTTAGGAAATAGGGGTTTGACTTACTCTAAACCTTGCTAAATCTGCACACACCTACAAAATCACATGCAAAGACAAAGAGAATGTTGGGGTTAGGAAATAGGGGTTTGCCTAAGTCAAACCCCTTTGATGGTAATTCAAACCCAAATGAGATGAAACCAAAGGAAAGGTTCTTAAATGATAAATAATGTAAATGTTCACCAAATGCTTTGTTGTTGATGGTCTGCAACATGCAAGAACAACTCTAATGGAAGTAGCTTGTGATGCCTCATTCTCAATTGCTTGCTTGTGAAGATAAGAGTGCAAGAGTGCTTGTGAATGAAAAAATGATCTTGGGGGGGTGGAATGAAGGTGAAAACTGTTATTTGGGTATGTGCAGGATCATCATGGAAAAAACAGGTCCTTAAGTGGCAAAAAATTCAGAAAAATCAGAGTTAGGAAACTTGACATAAATATTCGAATAAGTTATCTATATTATTTCAAAAATATGTAAAATAATAATTTGTAGCTTACTAGGTTTATTTAGAAAAAAAAAAAATCTATTTGGTGAAAATTTGAAATTTCAATACAATCGTACTTAAATTTCAGGGAAAAAATAAGAAGTTGGTGTCTGTCTGACCACCCTAACCACATTAGAATGATAAAAAAAACTATAATATTTTAAATATAATTAGAGGAATCATGTACCGATGTGATGCATATTTTTTTGTAATTTTTTTCCAAGTAAATAATTAATTATAATTTTTTTATGACAACTTTTAAAAAATATAAAGACTCATATGTCTAACCACCTTAACTTGGTCAAAACTTCATGAAATTCATTTTTTTCTTTTTTAATATTATAGTATGCTGAGCATAGAATGTGACGCATATTTTGGATTCAAAAAATATGATTCCGTTTGAAAGCTATAGATTTTTTTCAATCAGGCTAGAAATTAGGACTTTAGTCGTAATTCAATAGAAAATGAATAATAATTATTTATTAAATTCAAAGTAAAGAATAATTTATTTTGGTGGAAAGCTAAGAATCTCCTTTAAAAACCCTTTTTGTTTCATCAATTTTTGCTAAAAAAAACGTTGTCAGTCACATACCCATCATATTGCCACTTTTTGGCCCATCATGATCCTGCACATACCCATTCATAGATATTAAACCCTAATTTTACCAAAATACAACATGATAGGCCAACACTAGGGTTTAGGAGGCAATATTCCCATTAGTTTTTTATTTAATTTTAAGATTTATGCCAAAAGGGACTTGGTCGCCCAAAGTGGTGACCTAATCCACTTGGGAAAATCCAAGTGGTGGTCGGGAATTACATAATGTTTAATGAAGTTAATCCGATTTACCTCCCAAAACACACTTAAGTCGGCACTAAAAGTACATTAAGAGGACACATTAGCATAAGAAAAGGGCTAAATTAGGGGTGACAAGCATAGGAAAGTGTGAAAATGCATTACAACACTTTACAACACTTTGACACAAGGCTTGGAAAGGGGTAAAAGGGTATTGTTTAGGTGAATTATGCTGAAAGGGTCTTAGAAAAGTGAGAAAGTGTGTTACAATAGTTCACAACACCTTAGTAAAATACCATTAGAATATTGTTGAATTGCAAGCTATCAAGACTGAATCAAGGTAAAACAAGGACAAAACCAGTGGAAGAGGCTTGAATGAGTGAAAAAGTGCCAAAGACTACACTTTTTGGTGACACATTTAGCCCCCACTTTAGTGAGAGGATGAACTTTCTTCAAAATCACTCTAAAGTAGTCGAGTTAAGCACGTTGAGCGGGATCCAATGTACTCATGTTTTTGATAAAAGGGTAAAACGGGTTTTATAGGGACCCGAAACCACAACGTTTACAAAATAGAAAAGAGGACACCAAAGTCCAACCAAGAAAACCAGCTGCCCAAGAAAAGACCAGCAGCAACCAAACGAAAAAGACCAGGAAGGTCAAGTCGAAAGGAACAACAAAGAAAGCACCAAGAAAGCCCCAGTCGTTAATTCATAGTCATGAGGATAGACTCCGTCTCCGCCTCTACATTCTGCATATCATTGACACCCTTTTTAAAAGTTTGAATCATCTTCAAAGTAAGGGGGGCCTTGCACTTCAGATTGGCTCTGGTTCTTCTGGAAATTCCTGCATCCATATCCTGGCTTTTATCCTCTGTTTCCTCCAGATCCACCACCAAAGAACCCTGTTGGGCTTTATCAAGCTTCTCAGTCATCGCGTTAATGATAATGGCATTGTGTCTTGCCATATGGTTGTTTTGTTCAACAACAATTTTGATGGTTTTCCATATGTTCTCAACCTTGGAGTCAATATTTATGTTACTGTGATCCACATATTTCTTTTCAATCTTTGCGCCCAGCTCATCAATCTTGCTTTGTAGAGCCCAATTTTTTATTTTCTACTCATTCATTTCCCAATGTACTCATGTTAGTAAGATGAGATGGCATCAATCTAGAGGGATGATCAAGCCCCCATGATCAAGGTCCCATGGCAAATAGAGCATAAGCATAAGAGATCACACAAGGAGTGATGCAAAAAAGTGAAGAGAGGGATGGAAAAGTCGGATCAAGCTTCAACCGTTTGTCCAGCTAGTTGTGGATTAGATCTAGGTTATTTGTTAGAAAAGAAATACGGTACTCACTCTGGGCCGATGAGACTTTCGGTTGTCCACTGGGTGAGAATGCCAAAAAGGTTAGAGAAACATACACTCGGTTGGTATGCGCTTACACACACAATGGTGGCTATGGGGAAAGTTGTGCCGCTAGTTGAGCTTCCCGCTCAACCATACCAAAGTTATACTCCCTGACGAGTTTGATAAGGTGCCACAAAATACAAGGGTGTGGTTCATGAGACAAGCAAAGCCTTGGATGCTTACAACCCATGAACAAGTGCAAGATGGAACCACAAAGATGCAAGTTATGTTATGCAAGGTGGCCATGTATGCACGAATGCAAAAAGGGGTAAAAAATGAAAAATGCAAAAAAGTAAAATACGAAAAGAGTGTTCCAAGGAGTCCTGTATAGTTCATATGAGGTCTTTGACTTAGGGAAAATTGTGCGTAATGTCTCCAAAAGAGGACCGATCAAAGGATAGAAGATTCACAACTTAGGGGATGTAGTGTGTTGCATCAGGCCACTAAGAGGAATGTAATATGCTAAGATAAGTTGCACTTATGGAAGACATTACACTGAATGTCATCCACAAAGTGAGAAAACACATCAAATGAAGTGAAAAGGTTGCTCTTAGGAAGCATAGCCAAAGAAAAATAAATGTAGATGCAAAACAGAATAATGCTAATGTATGTCCCCACTTTAAAGGAATTGCCACACACCATTTTGTGACCAATTTCTTTAAAGTAGAGAAAGGAAAAAAATGCAAAAGGACATGCGAGCCTACTTGGGAAGCCCCATGCCAAATGGCATGTGTCCAAGAGAGGTTGTGTCATGTACAAGAAAGAGGAAAGGAAAATGCAAGAAACGGGGTTGCCCCCAACATGAAAATCCACAAACACATAAGGGATCTATGGATTTGGGGTCAATATGTTAGTTGCTGCAATATTTTGTGTAGAGAGCTCGAAACTGTCATCATCTCCCCAAATACATAGAACTAGAAGGACACAAAGAGAGTGAAAACAAATGAAAAGAAAGAGTCATTTTGGGTCAACATGGAAGAGACATAGGGTGTCTCGACACTTTGCATCATCCCTGGAAGGACAATAAAAAGAAAAAAATAAAAAGACAAAGGGAAAGAGTCTTTTGTTTGAGTCAACATGAAGGAGACATTGTGGTCTCAATTCCTTGCATCATCCTCAAATGAAAAACAAATTGCACAACAGAAAAAGGAAAAAGGGGTTTCATTTGGGTCAACATGAAGGAGACATTGCGGTCTCAATGTGTTGCATCATCCTCAAATGAAAGGAAAAAAGCACAAAAGAAAAAGGAAAAAATGGGGGTTCATCTAGGTCAACATGAAGGAGACATTGGAGTCTCAATGCCTTGCATCATCCCCAAAAGGAAGATAAAAAGAGAAGGAAAAAGGCGAAAAGCAAAACAAATATACGACATATAGAAGAAATGAGATACAAATAGAAGAATGTCACAAGGAGAGGGAACATCAAACAAGACAGGGGATATACGACACACAAACAAACACAATACTAGTAACGCAAGTGTAAGTCAACCGTAAAGCATGTCATCCGCCTCCCAATCTTGGTGGGGGAAAGAGGGAGGTGAACAAAAAAGCTAAAGGACAAGGAAAAATGCGTTCCTAGGACAAGGCTAATAGCCTCTTGCCCCCACTGAGTGTAGGGCTAGAGTTAGCCGAGATAGGTGATGGGAAAGAAAATGTAATAGTGAGAAGCGCATGCTCTACAACTATTACATGAAAATATGCATGAGAGGTAGTTTACGGGTCAATGGGGTAGCATTCACTACCAAAAATGTGATACTTAGTCAGAATCTCACACAGATGGTGACATTCATCGCTTCTATGGCCAAGAACACAATGATAAGCACAGTGTGGTGCATGAGAATCCTTAGGACAAATGACCAATTTATTATGATGAGGTAAGGTGATGAGCCCTTTGTTCAAGAGGATGTACAATTTTTCTCTCGCATTTAGGTGGTGAATGGAGAGGAACTTTAAGCTTCTATAATTTATAGGGCCTCTTACATTGGCTAGGTTCACCCACTTCGAAAGAGAAAAGAGGAATAGGGGGTCTTGAGATGATCGGAGGTTGAGCATTGTTGTGGTGAGAAGATGGTGACTTCTCCTTAGGGAGGAGAACATCCAGGTTGGGAGGGGAATCAAATATCACCATGCCATCGTCATGGAGCCTAAGAGAATCTCGAGGAGGAACCCTATCATGAGGGTGATCTTGATAACCTATGCCCATTGTATGTTCATCAAGTGAAAACCGTTCATAAAATTTGTGAATCTCATGTTCAGTTGTTGTGTCACCACCTCGTTTGTTGAGAATAGTGAATCCTTTCCCATAAGTTTGTTGGAGGTTAATGGGAGGTTGGGTGACTGGTTTTTTGTAATATGGTTGAGCAGTGACAAGAGTGGAGGAACTAGGCTCACCTTGTATAGGTAGCTCAGGTGCAACATTGTTTTTTGAATGAAGATAAGAAAATGTATCTCGGGATGACATATCAGGAAATGCGGGTGGTTGCATGGATGGGTAATAGGTTGCATTTGCTTCACGATGTTGAAGACATTCATTAAGAAACCGATTCATGCTAGCGTCATCATCACCAATAATGTCAATCTCTTGAGGAGGACACACGTTTGGGAGTTATGGAGTAGGAGTAGGCTCAAGGTCATTAGGATCAATGGAAAAGGTGCAGCTTGACATATCCATGAGGGATTTGAGGGATGTCCAAATCTTCTTGAAAGACAAGGCCATGATGTAAGCAAAATAAGGACAATAAAATGACTAAAAGAAGCAATCTAGAAATAAACACAGAAAGGAGAGTGCAAAACACAGAAGTGCAGAGGATGTGTTGGAAATGACAAAAAATGATATGCAAAATGTGCAAGAGGACTAGGTCAACCAGTGTGGCAACTTAGTCCCAACAAAGATTTTTTTGAAAGTTGTTTAAACTTTTTAATTCTTTTTCTGGTTTTTATGTTTTTGCAATGCAAGTACAGAAGAAAAATGCAGAATTTTTCTACTTTTTCCAATAAAATGAAAGGCAAACTACAATCTAGCATGAAATTTCACTAATGCACTTTTTCTACTAATCCTAGAATGCAAACAATGCAATTTTTTCAATGCAATGCAAGCTATCTCTAAGATGAAATACAAAATCAGAAAGCTAACAAATGGTCTACGATCAGGTTGACCAAAATGAACCACCAAAAATTTAGCTCTAACTAGGGAAAGATGATTCCCTTTGCTAGGCCCCTAGGGTTTTTCACCTCTAAGCAGTTGGTATAGGAATGGACTCTCTTTCCGCTTGGTGGCTACAAGGGTTTCGATGATTGCATTCAAAGGGTAGGGTTGATTGATGAAGGTTGTGATATGTGTGTGTTGTGTGGCTGAAAACTTGAAATGAAATGATACTAATCTAATCTATGAAATGTAAACAAAGCAATGCAAACTAAATGTGAACTATCTAAACCATATGATCTAAGTGCATGCAAACGGGTGAACCCACATAAGTGGTTTACAATTCGAGTGAGGAAGGAAAACTTCCAAAAACCTCACCC
The DNA here is from genome assembly GCA_007115665.2 of Sequoiadendron giganteum. Lineage (NCBI taxonomy): Eukaryota > Viridiplantae > Streptophyta > Pinopsida > Cupressales > Cupressaceae > Sequoiadendron > Sequoiadendron giganteum. The sequence goes on from CM021100.1 coordinate 511,818,796, forward strand.
ATGCAAAAAAAATTCGTTTTGAGGGGTTCGAGTGAACTCAATGTTCGAACGAACCCAAAAGGTTCGAGCGAACCCCTTTGCATGTGGGAACCCACATTTCCCTTTGTGGCAAGGGGGTTCGGTCGAACCCTTATTCCTACCTTCCCACCCTCTGACACAAAAAGAGTCTAGATTTTCGCCCTTCGAAGCTCGGGTTGAGGATGAAAATGGAGGAGAATTCACAAACCCAACTAGAAGATGGTAGTCCTCAGAACGAGCTATCCAACGAATATTATTTTAATATGTTTTGGTTTAATTATGTATGTGTTTATTTAGTTTTATTAAACATAGGTTTTTCACCAAAAATCAAGCTCTCTATTTTGTACATGTGGAAAAATAACAAATTATCAAAATAAAATTTTAAAAAATATGTGTGAGCTGGGTGTTGATGTCCTTGATCCATTAAAAAAAAAAATTGAATTTCGGTACATACAGAAAAAGTTATGTTGTATGCAGTCCGCCTATGTCTGAATTACAATTGGTTTGACTTCGAAATTTGATTAAGGAAAAAATATTTAATAAAAAACTATGAGACCAAATGCAAGTGCTAGATATCGTAGTTACAAATCTAAATTTTAAAAAATTAGAATTTTATCCTTTATACAAAAAAAGTTATGTTGTATACAGTGAGCATCACTTTTTAAAAATGTTGTTTTCTGAAAAAAACCAGTTTTCGTGGGAGATGGAAAAAAAAGTGCAATTTGATTCCAAAAATTTTGAAAAAAATATTTTAAAAATCTATAGACAAAATGTGATGAGACTTTAGTTTTCATCATCTTCAAATTCCTCACGGTTTAGCTGCTATAGGTGCCCAAATATGAAGATTTAGTTAAAAATAATAATTGCAGTGTCCAGTTTGGCCAAAAGTTATAAACCACTATTGTGGGATCACCCAAACATAAAGTAAACTTGAAGGTTGAGAGCTTGTGCATCTAGGAAATGAAGCTTGCAGATCAGGAGCCCTGAAAGGTTCTAGAAATTGCCTAGAATATGTAGAGGGACACTTACGCCAAGTTGGGTGATCTAGTCCTCCTGTCAAGAAACTGTGTCAGACTGGGTTTCAGAGAAAAGGGTACCCATAAATACAAAAACCCTTTTTCAGGCTTAGCATAGGGACAAGGTTGCCAATAGGGGCGGCCTAGTCGTCTTGATGCTTTATGAGGATTCAGGGTTTGATTCTATGGGTCCCAGTTGATACTTCCTTTTTCTACATCAGTCTGTGTCCAAATCTCTTGAATGTGACCTACAATTTGTCCTTTTGCTTCACTTAGGGTTTTGATGATATGGGTTGACTTGAATGGAATAATTGTACTTTCTCCAACACTCTAAACCTTGCTAAATTTGCACACACTTGTAAAAGCACATGCAAAGACCAAGAGAATGTTGGGGTTAGGAAATAGGGGTTTGCCTAAGTCAAACCCCTTTGATGGTAACTCAAACCCAAATGAGGTAAAACCAAAGGAAAGATGCTTGAATGATAAATAATGTAAATTCTCACCAAATCCTTTGTGTTGATGGTTTGCAACATGCAAGAACAACTCCAATGAAAGTAGCTTATGATGCCTTGTGCTCAATTGCTTTCCTGTGAAGATAAGAGTGCAAGAGTTTTGTGAATGCAAAAATGATCTTAGGGAGGGGAATGAAGGTGAAAACCCTTATTTATACCTATTAAACCCTAATTTTCTTGAAATGCAACATGATAGGCCGACACTAGGGTTTAGGAGGCAATATTCTCGTTAGTTTTTTATTTAATTTTAAGATTTATGCCAAAAGGGATTGGGTCACCCAAAGTGGCGACCTAGTCCACTTGGGAAAATCAAAGTGGTGGTCAGGAATTAAATAATGTTTAATGAAGTTAATCCACTTTTCCTCCCAAAACACACTTAAGTCAGGACTAAAAGTACATTAAGGGGACAAATTAGCATAAGAAAAGGGTTAAATTAGGGGTGACAAGCCTAGGAAAGTGTGAAAATGCATTACAACACTTTACAACACTTTGACACAAGGCTTGAAAAGGGGTAAAAGGGTATTGTTTAGGTGAATTATGTTGAAAGGGTCTTGGAAAAGTGAGGAACTGTGTTACAACACTTCACAAAACCTTAGTAAAACACCGTTAGAATGTGGTTGAATTGTGAGCTTTCAAGACATAATCGAGGTAAAATAAGGCCAAAACTAAGCGAAGAGGCCCAAATGAGTGAAAAAGTGCCAAAGACTACATTTTTTTGTGACACAACTATTTGTCAAGATGTTCAAACAGAGGTGTGAACAATAAAAGTAAGGAGAACAAAGGGAAGATGATTAAGAGAAGTTACTATTGAAGAGAATATTTTGGTATTTCTGATGATGAATCCGATTATGGAGATGATGATGAAAATGAATGCCTATCCTTAGTTTTAAAAGATGAATCTACTTCTGTTAATTCTGAAAGTTGTGTGAAGAAAAGTGTTCTAGAGAAGAATGATAAGGTTGAAGGTACTTTGGTTTCTTTTTTTCACATTAAACAACATAAAAAATACTGGGTTGTTGACAGTGGCTACTCTAATCACATGACCGAAGATAAAAGTAAGTTTGTTAAAATTGAAAGTATGATAGAGGATTAGTCAAATTTGGAGATGATTCTGGAGCTAAGATTTGTGGAATATTCTCAATCAGTTTTGATGGCAAGCATAATATTGAAGACATTTACTATGTTAAAGGCTTAAGACATAATCTTTTGAGTGTTGGACAAATGTGTAGTAATTAATATAATCTTTTGTTTAAAAATGAAAGATGTGAGATTAGAAAAGGGTCTAGAACTATTATTGTGTTGGCTTTAACTTTGTTAAGTATGTAAATAGTAGTATGCATTGCTTCTCTCCAGTAGACTTTTAGTAGGTTAGCTTCTTTCATCATAGTCCTTGTAGCTTCTTGAATGGTCCAGTTTTTCCTTTTAACCACTCCATTCTATTCAAGAGTTTTAGGGGTAGACAAGTGACTCTTTATTCCACAAACTTCACAAAACATGTTAAACTCATTGGAGGTGAATTCTCCACCTCAAATTCTAACATTTGATTTTCAAATCCATTTCATTCTCAACTATAGCTTTGAATTGTTTAAATCTATCTAGAGCATGAGATAAAAAAAGGGTCTAGAATTGTCATCCATATTGTGTATTATTTTATTGCAATATTTATATACCTTGCTCCTTGATAAGTAGCCAAGAAAGATACTTTCATTTGATCTAGACACAAACTTTCCCAAACTTTATTTATCCCTTCTGATGTTGCATCTACTTCAAAATAATTTGGAATGCTTGACAGATGCATGTCTTCCATACCATCTCATATGGTGTCTTGCAATTGTTTACTCCTATTAATCCTCAGTTAAGGATATGTACAATAATATGAACTGCTTCTCTCCAATAAACATTAGATTGCCCTAATTAACTTAAGGTCCAATGTTCCATAAGTGATTTTTCCACATAACAACAAATCGTAATTACCAGTCTTTGAAGTCAACTCCTTATTAACAATCCAAATACATAATTTAGGTTTTAAAAAAATTATTCAATTTTTTTTAATGATGAATTTTGAGCATTACACAATTAGAAAACTCTGAATAAATTTTTAGGTCCATATGTAATTATTTGCCATATATGAATTGAATTGTCAATATCCTTCTTACATTTAATTAATTTTATAAGTAAACTAATTTTGGATCAACACTCATAATAATTATTAAGTAAATGAAAAACGAAGATGACATAAATGTACATGTGAGATATGGGTCCTTTGGTTAGGTTGGCAAGTGAATGCAAGGGACAGAAATAAATAAATAAACAAATTCTTGAGGCCCCGCAACGGAAACGACGAAGCAAATGAAACCTTGGCCAAGCCACAGCACGATCACGGCATTATCTAATTAGTGGCTAATTAAATTGTTTGGGTCCACCGTTAAGCAGGAGCAGTTGTCGAGAATTTTAAATATAACGTCAAGTCAATCACAAAATGCCCACGTCTGACGTGTACATTCCGTATCTCCGTTTTTCATTTGCTTAGGCGTACATCCAAAACTAGTCTAATGTTTTCCAAAGAAGAAAATTAGACACGACTGATTCTTTTTCCTCCCCACTCAAGATGATTTTAAGTAATAAATTTGATTTCGAAAAGACATTTCAACAAGAAAATTATATTAGTGCTTGCTTTCTTGCTGTTAAAATCACGTGCCTTCGAATTTAATATATATTTTTTCATTTATATTTACAATATTAATTTTAGTATTATATATTCTCTGAGGTCGAGTGGGGGTGTAGGAGTAGTTATGTCAGATCAGTATTATTTTTTTAATTGATTGATATTATCTATATAAATTTAGATTGATATATTTTTTAGTAAAGAGTTAAAAAATTATTTTATATATCAATCATGCATTTATGATCTTTTAAATATTTTAACTAAAATTTTGATTAATTTAAATTTAGTTTCAATATATTATAATTTTAAGGGAATCAAGTTATATATGGGCACACATAATTCTATATTTAATAATATGCATTCACATGTGTGTAAAAGTTTGATAATTTTCCTACTCAACATCGATCTAGTTGTCAACAACTTTCATCTACTCACCTAATATAATCTAAAGAGAGTAAAATATGTCAAAAATAACATACATTAATAGTAATGTGTTAAATTATCTCTAAGAATTTAAAGTTACTGGGTAGGTAATCTTTGCTACTACCATCCACTAAGGTATTCACATCAAAGTGTCTTTTAATGTCTTCAACTATCTAGGAAATGGTGCTAAGATTTCTGAATTGAAAATGTGTACAATTTTTTGCATAAACATTTTGGATCATACTCCATGATCCATCATGAAGATGAGATATAGTTAGAGAGAAGAATGAAATCGTGTAGTAGCAGACTTGGATAGATAAATATGTGAGAGGGTTGTGAGGGTTGGAAGACACTAAACCAAAAAACTAGAGGTAAAGAAGGATCCAATTGATCCAAAGGAAGAGAAGAGAGGTAAAATTGGGAGAGAAAAATGACCCAATAACATAGAATACTTGGTAAAATAAATCATAATTTATTTTAAAATTTTAATATATAATGACATAGTCTATTAAATAATATTATAGGTTATTTTTTATATATATAAAAACAGCGAATATTATATCATAAAATCTACAATCATCTCTTCACTAGAAAACTATAGATTTTAAAGAAGCTTTCCTATCATCTCTTAGGAATTTGAGACCTCCCACACCAAGATCTAGATGTAGATTCCATCTAACAACTAGAAGAATAACTACCTAAAAATAGATGTAACAAGTATAGAATCATAAGTGACATAGTCCACCCCATCCTGCACTTTGAGACCAACTCCCATTGTTTTTTTTCTTGTACACCAGTGTGGTTCAAAGAAATCTTATGAAAAGATATAGCTAACACCCTAGCCTCAAAACTTATTGTGTCCAAATGCAAATTCCATTAATCTCCTCCCTTGAAAAGTCCAATAACAATCTTAGAATTCCCTTCCACATCTACAAACTTTCATCCCTTCTCTTTTGACATAGACGTTTTTGGTTGGCAAGTGAAAACAAGGGACAGAAAAAAATAAAAGGAATAAAACAAATTTGTGTTATTCAATTGGAATCCTCTATCCTTGGATTCCAATAATAATAATGACTAATTGAGTTGTTTTTGAGAATTTAAAATATAGCGTAAGGACGGTCAAAAGATTTGTTTAAGAAGTAATGTGGGGTCTTGCTGATTCGTTTAAACACGTTGAAAAAGTCTAAAGCGGAGACATCGAAATCCGTTTCCTCATTCCTAGGTTTTATCTAAAGGTGGGGTCTCGCTGATTCCTTCCGATCCCAAGTATGACCCTGCTAAATGGTTTATTTTGGTTTATTTTAATCCCACCAACGCAAGCGTCTTTAAATATAATTTTCCGCACTACGTCATGGAAACCAGGGACATTTTGAATTAATAAAAACCAGGGACCGAGAAGTAGTCCTTATTCCGAGTTGAGAACTTATTAGCAGGAAATTTGAGTTTTTTGTGTACACTTTTCTGCTGTTGGTTTATTCCCAATAAATCTACTACAACATCCTGGACTGCCCTGTTCGAGAGGTAAACACTAAATCTGAACTTTATCAGTTTGGTATATCAAAACACGCAAATGAAGAACATAGTGTCTTCTTTAGAAGATTTGTTGCCCCATTGGCTTGAAAAAACACAGATGCAGTGGATTCAGTGGGTTTATGCTTTCTGGCAGATTGTACGCGGCAATCCATTAACTCTGCTTGTCTTATCAGTTTTGCCTTTTTACCTCATGCAATTACACAAGAAGAAAAATGTGGTTGTTCTGGGTGATAGTGTCGAATATACTATGCAAGTTAGTGAAATGCTGCAGTGTATATCTGATGTCAAAGATATGGAGATAATAGAACAAATAGAACAAACACAATCTTGTTGGTTGAAAGTAAAACACCATAACTATTATTACATCATACATCAGAATACTCTCTGTGAGCTGGCAAAATGCTCGCAACTCCCTGGTAATGGTATAATCTTTGTTGAAAATGTTCTTGCAATAACAGGGTCACTCTCAGTTGGCAGGATGTTGTCACAAACAGAGGCATATGAAAAGGTATTGTCAAAGCGTTTTCATTGCAGCAAAGGTAGTGATTATGTAGTCCCAACATGGTTTGATTATGTTGATTTGAGCAGCAAGTTTTGGTTAGTTTTCAGTACTATTCCTATATTGCTTCAGGCTAGAAATTATCAAAGGTTGTCAAATCTAGTAAGTCTCTTCATTATCCTGTTAGATTTAAATAGGAGGTCGCTGTACAAGATTTATGACAGAAGCTTTGACAGATTTGTCAAATTTGTTAAGCTTAACATCTTCATTAAAAGATCTGCCTTTTACAACTTTTTCTCAGTATTCAGCATTCGCTGGAAATACGGTGACACTGTTAAGAAACATTCTTATGTAGCACAGCCAGGTGAGGAAATGACACTAAGGTACTATAACAAACTAGAATCAGCAGACGACGTAGAGATTGTTGACTGGAATCCGTACAATCATGATGCTAACGATCAACATATATGTATGGAGATAGTCAAAGATAGGGCTCATTGCAGCCTTATGGAATATGGCGTTTACTATGTCAAGGCAGTTTTGAAGAAAGAAATTTATGTCTCTTGATCACAATCTTGAGGAATCCAGACACAGCTGAAGAAGTTTTTGCAAATAGCCTGATTTAGGAGCTCAATAGAAACAGCCACTTCAAATAAATAAAAGGTCCTTTTAAGGCCCATGTCACCAGGTATCCTCTACAGCTATCTGTGCCTACGCTGTGGGTAGCTTATATAATATGAGCACACTCCAAGCACTTTTCTATGCCTGCTCTACAGCGCACAAATCCTATTCCGCTATTTTATATCTTTCTGTTTTATTAAATAAGTTAGCCTGAAATTATAGAAGTTTGTTTCGGCAAAGTTTTAAATCAAAAGCAGAGAGACTTGAAGTGATTATTATGATAGCTTTGCCGATGTCTTTTTGTAATTTCAATGAAGTAATTTCAGTTGCCTCGCCTCTCACAGTTCTAAGTGTGGTTGGAGCGGCTACTCTTCTCTGTAAATTATTTGTGGGTAATTGTTATAAATAAATGTTCTGTTTTGTTTAAGGGCTAGCGTTGTGTACAAACGAAATTTTACAGTTTACTGTTCCATTTTGTTACATGCAGTTGGTTCTCCGACAATATTTTGGAAGCATAGTTTAATGTTTAATCTTATATTGTTTAGTTTTAAGGGTAAACACAAAATATGTGTTATAAATTGCACTATTATTTCAGAAAGATGTTTGAGTTATAGTAATGTAAGACATACACATTTAATAATTATATTTTATACAATTGATAATTTTAGAATCAGCAAGAAGGATGATTTTGGTTTCATTTCTATTTTTCACTTCGTGATGATTCTTGTATACAAATTTTAGTACCTATATCTTGTTTACTTAACTGACTTAACTTCCAAGTGAAAGACATATAATGCATTTCACATATGTAGTGAACTATCCTCCATGCCCTACCTTCGTTTGGGTTCTCCATCAAACATTGGGTCCATACGGGAACCTTGGATCTTAGCACCCGATCTTGGAATGCCAATTTCCTCTATTGTCCAAATCCTTGTCACTCTTCCCTACTTTCTCCTCTAGAGCCATAACGTCCAAGAGGATCCTGGTCTCTAGTACCAAGTTCACTCCAAAAACCCATTTCGTGTAGTTCTTTTTTCTCTTGTCCCCTTGAATTTTGGTTCCAATAGTCCTTAAGTACATGGGGGAGCTTTGGACCCTTGCACTATGTTCCAAGTTCCATGTTCCCTTTGGCTCCCAACCAAAGCTTGATTTCATCCTTTCTCCTAGTCCCAACTTTTAAATTTATTTTTGGAGACAATTCCAAACCCACTCCCTCTCTAGTTCCTATTTCCATTTCCATCCCTAGGTCTAACCTCCAAAACTCCTATTCTCTTGGACCTTGCAAGCTCTTGTGAATTTTTTACCTCTCCTAATGTTTATATATCAACTTCCCTCCTCCCTCCTATCTCCCATCCACTCAAATTTAGTTCCTTAGGATCCTCCTATGCCCAAACACTTGTCAAGAACTAGAATATTTATATGTTGTGCCCTAGATCAATGCAGACATCTATCTACCCCAACGATTTCCAATTCACTCCATTAACTATTGGTTTGACATTTAATATGTTCTAAAGGTGTTAATTGCCTATAAAATCTTTTTTGTTTAGTAAACACCATTTGAAATGCAAATCTAATGAAGTGGTAGATAAGCACAAAATGTTGGGTCCACTTTTCAACAAAAAAATGGAAGTTTTTTTTCCTAAAAATCAAATTTTATCATAGTTGGAGTGAGTGCTTCAAGTCTTAACATGATAACAAAATATGAAATAAAATATTTTATTCTTGTTTTCAAATATGTACCACTAATACCTATCATTTAAAATTTATGAAACACTTTTCTAAAAAAAAATAATAATTAATAGAAAAGTATGTGCAATTATTAAAAGAAAAAAAATATATACATCATCATTCATTATTATTTTTACTTTCATTAAAAAATTGAAAACAAAATCGTTTGACTCATTCTAAAATAAAATAATTACGTATTTTTCAAAATGAACTAGTGTCCATTTTAAAATAGGTACCAAAAAATTGTATGAGAAACCTATAAAAAATAGAAATAATCATTGTCATGTCATACATATTTAATAAAAGTTTGAAAAAATATAGTGATAATAAGTTTTACTAAAAAAGAGAAATAATCAAAATATATTCAACAAAGGATATACATCTACTTGTACTTTAGAAATTTTAAAGAGATATCAATCCCAAAGTAGCTTAGATATCATTTATTATTTTTATCAAGATGGTTTGGTAATTATAGGACCAAAAAAAGTCAAGAAAAAAATGAAGCTTGTGGCAATTAGAAAAATTGAAGCACATAGACATAAGAAAAAATGATGAAGAGAAAGGAAAGCAAAGATTCTATAAATGAATAAAATTGATGTGTCTAACTATATGACTATTGAAGAGAACAACATTCATGAGACCAATATGGATAAGATGAATCTAGATCATGAAAATGTGGAAGAGTTCCAAAACGTAGAAAATGTGATTATAGAAATAAATCCAAGTATGTGTTAAAATGAACTTAATGGTATTGACATTATTTATTTAAATGAAGCTAGATATACAATTAAGATATCAATTTTCTTACTGAAAACATGAAACATAACATGAAAATGAAATCCTTTCTATGAGTGAAAATGTTCTTTTTTTTTTCAATTTCAAGAATGTCTTGGATAATCCTTATAGTAAGCTTTCTTAGAGACAAATTAGAATCCATCCAAATAGATCATATAAACTATTTTTAATTAAAAAAGAAGTATAGGATTCCAATTTCATCTCATAATACAATGAATCAAAATATCAGAAATGGAAAAAGCAATGAAAAAGATATTTTGATAAAACTTAAAAAGAAAGATGAATCGATGAAATAATTTATGTATAGTGTTGTTAATTATATTGACTTTATTGTAAATAAAGAGTCTTTCTAAAGATAAATATGCAACAAGGTGATCTATAACAACTCTTTTATTTGATAAATTAATTTAAAATAAAATAATGATAAGTAAGAAAAGTGAATTTTTAAATATAAATGCTAAAAAATGTGAGAAGAATAGTAAAGAGAAGATAAAATACTTAAAATAATTCAATTAACTAATCTAAGACTTTTAGTGGTATACTCCCAAGGTCTAACATGAAATTATATAGTAAAATCGGGTTCTTTAATTGAAATATATTTGTATGATAATACAACCTGGTATTATCTAATTTTTGATATGTTTTAAAGTTAAGAGCAATATTAAAAATTTATAATAGTTATCCAAAACATCTATTAGATATATGACTCAAAAAAATAAAAAATAAAATTATATGATTTAATTTTAAAAAGTATAACCACAATTCAAAGATCATGTTGGAAATGTAAACCTTGATATGTGAAAATTAATAAACAACAAAACTCTAAAATTTGCATCAACCCTTATGCAGGGGGGGTGCATCTAAATCATACAATCCTTCAATTTTTTCCATTTCTTTGAATATCTCAGCATCATTTGGTTCTTAGTCTTTTGTGGGGGTTTCTTCCTTCACTTTACCTTAGTCCACTCTTTCTATGATTGAGAAAATGGTTTTGGATTTTGAATAATTTTTTCTTCTAATTTATCTTCCTTGCTATTAGGATTGTTAACTAATGTTTCAAATGAGACTAGAGAGGTCTTTAAAGTAGTTGTCTTGATGATTGGATTCTTTAGTTGAGTTGAAGAACCCTTTGAGATATTGGCTTCATGAGAAACCTCATGCAAACCCACAATATTTGGGTCTTGTAGTATGTGTGAAGGAGAATTATTTACCTTTGTAACATGGCTTTTGTAGGAGATTGGTAGGGTACCAAACAATTTTGAGCACCTACTAGAATGACATAGTGATGTGATTCTAGAACGATTAGAAAAATGGGCTTACCATTTAAGGTACTTCTTCCTTTGGCATAATCTAGCAAATTTTAGCATTGATTAGTATTAGGATCAGTTGAAAAAAAAATCCTAAATCAGAATTCTATTTTTTCATAGTCAATGGGTTGATTCCAAGATTTATTTCCCATTTTCAAATAGATTTTTGTAACTAGTCCTTTGGATAGATCCATTTCCACATATGATCGTGCACAAGTTGAAATTTCATAATTGATTATTTCATCTAAAAATTAGTCATACATGTTTTTGATAAAAGGGTAAAACGGGTTTTACAAGGACCCAAAACCACAAAGTTTACAAAAAAGAGAAGAGACCACCAAAGGTCCACCAACAAAGTACAGCTGCTCAAAAAAAACCAACAACACGCAGACAAAAAAGACCAAGAGGGTCAGAAAGGAAAGGAAGGCAGATAAAAAGACACGAGAAAACTACAAAGACCTAAGAACAGTCTCTACTTCAGCCTCCAAAGCCTGCATATCAATAACCCCCTTTTTGAAAGTTTGAACCATTTTTGGGGTTAAAGGGGCCTTTCACTTCAAATTAGCGCAAGTTCTTCTGGATATGCCTCCATCCGTGTCCTAGTCTTTATCTTCAGTTTCTTCAAGATCAACCACCAAGGATCCCTGTTGGGCTTTGTCGAGTTTCTCGGTCATAGCATTGATTATTATAGCATTGTGTCTTGCTATTCTATTGTTTTGTTCTACAATGGTTCTGATATTAATCCTTAGGCCCTCAACATCTTTATCAGTTATCTTGTTGTTGTGCACCGCATCTTTCTTACCCAAGTCTGCAATCTTAACTCCCATTTCCTCAATCTTGCTATGCAGAGCCCAGTTTTTTATTTTAAGCTCATTAATCTCAGAGAAAGTCCAGTCTAGGATTTTAGAGTGGGACTCGGAGTTGGTTTTATCCATGTGGATAGTCATACATGTTTATTCTATTACGAATAGCCTATAAACACTCCAAATCCTAGAATTGCAAAGGAAGGTACAAGGCAGGTGTATGTAGAGGAGTGTAGAAAGGAAAGTTTTGATTCATGAGTCAAAAGTTGGAAACCAAGGTTTCATTAATAAATAATATGAAGGGGTGTATTCTTAAATATATTATTAGATGAATAGTATAACCATTTATACATGATAGATATAGTTGATATAACTAAAACTATATAATTGTAAATCAATAATCACTGAAGCAAATGGTGGTTTAAACAATGTAATATAACTTTCTATGCTAATATTCCCATCTTATTACATTATTCCTACAAATGCACCCCTTGTAGCATAGGAAAATGTATCTCTAAATTATATTTCACACTTTTTGGGCCTTTCAGGATAAGATTTGGCTTCTTTATGCCTTATTTGGTCATATTTTGCACCCACAAGCCTTATTAAATACATTTTTTTGAGGATAATCCTGACATTTAACAAATGACAAATGATTTTTCAATGTTTGAGGTTATGTTTTCTAGATCTAGTGATCTAGGACTCATACGGCACCTTAGGTGTATGGATCGTACCTAGGTCTCGAGACCTAATTTTAAACATTACATTGAACTTAACATTTCTTGGAGTTTGTGTCCCATGTTTTAGACACTTAAACTCATACACTCCAACTGGCGTATGAGTCCGGCTTTAACCAAGACCTATTTTAAATCAAATTCTTGGTGGTATTTTATTATCCTAGATCTAATGTCATCTTTTAGTGTTGTAATTTTGGGAAATTTGGCATAAACAAGTATAAATACAAGATTATTTCCTTCTCTACCTCATTATTGCATTTGTACATGGGTACCTGATCAGGCCTTGTTGTCGGGACCCATTCATGCTTTCTTGCATTCATCTTAGTTTTAGGTGCATGCTTATTTAGTCTCCCCAAGTTGCACTTATGGGGGGGGTGTTAGTGTAACTAGTATTTAATTACACTTGCATAACTTTACTTAGGTTTTGCTTAGGTAATAATTAGTTTTACTTAATTAATAAGTAAACTTTATTTAGTTGAGTTGTTTTTAGGTCAACATTAGGGTTGCATACATTGTTTTTATAAAGCAATTCTCTCTTTGTAATTTCTTAATTCTGAATAATATCAATTTGCACATTTCATGCAAAGCTCTTGCCTTTTGTTGATTTTCTCTTTTGTGGAAGGATTTTCTAGTTTGCATGTCTGATCTTGGTTTCTAACATGGTATCAAAACCTTGACATGCAACCCCTTCCCAAATTCTAGAGAAATTCATTACAGAGTTTGTTCGGGGTTCCTCAGGGATTTCATGCCTTGAGCCTATCTATACAACGTCTTGGATCAGTTTGGGTTTTATCATTAGATTCAGAGCACTGGAAAAAGTTAGAATTGGCTTTTATTTTGCAGGTTTTGATCATTGTTTGTCAGATCTGTGAGGATTTCAAGTTCAGTGATTTTTTCGAAGCTCTAGAGGTAGCTGATTTTTCAGAGCATTTTGAACACAAACATAGGTCACCATTGCATTCACAGTGGCCAAAAACCCTAAGAACGCATGTCGTCTAGTTGATTTCTGAGAAGTTGGTCCGGAAGGCAAAAAAAATTGCCAGAGAAGTCGTACGGCCTCCTTGACACACTTCTCGATGCATGAAAATTGAAAAAAAATCCAAAAAGGTGCGGTTTCGGAATTTGTGTCGACACTCATAGTAGAAATGGACACGCCACCAAACGGCCACTAGGTGGCCACCTGTTCGCCACCACTACTGGTGGCTCCCCCTACCAGCTTCACTACCCTCTTTAGCCCCCGTGGGCTCCAGTGCATAGACCGTCGATCATATGGGGAACTGCGTGCTATGTGCCCAGCCCCCGGCCGAATCCTTAGCCCCCGCACCAGTCATATCGGCGGCCAAGGGCTCCACCACAGCCCCCAGTCTGCCAGCCCCTAGTCAACCACAGGACCAGGGGCTGAAATGTTTTTAGCCCCCTAGGCTGCCTGTAGGCCAAATTGGCCATTCTGGATAACTTTCACCAAATTGGGCATAACGTTTGCGTACAGAGTCAGTCTTTCTCAAACGAGACATCATTGGAAAGCTGGTTCCGAGCTCGTTCTGGTAGTGTAGGTTATATTTCTTGATTATAGTCCAGTTTTATTTTGCAGGACCTTGAACTAAGCACTTGTGTTTTTCACTTCGGAGGGCATATCTTTTGACTCGATGATCCTTTTTTCTCCATTCTTGTGGAATTGGAAAGCTGGTTCAATCCTCTACACAGATCTGAGGTCTTTTTTTATTTTGTGTTTATGCATGTTTAGGCATTCTCTCCTTTTTCAATGATTGGGGATTGTAATAAATGAACTGATATAAAGTTCCATCAGGGGGTTTCTTGCATAATAATCTCATTAGAGTGTGCATGCACTTTGATCTTCAAGGTGTTTTGATGGCAACTCACATGGGTTGAAATCTGGTTTCTTAGTTTCTTTTGGCCATATTTTGTCTTAGGTTGACACATATTAGATTCATATCGGTTCACACTTTAGATTGAGAGCCTATGGTTAATGATCCACATCAGATCCATCTCAATTTGAGGGCCACTAAAATTGTGGTTAGTGTTCCAAATTTTGTATGGTACTTGTTCCCATGAAAATTTTTGGTCTTAGTTTGGCATCGACATCGAGATACACGGCTTCCAGATTCTGTCATCATATCATCTATTATTGCTTTATGGATTCCAGGGTTGTTCCAGTTTTGTGTGTTCGAGTGTTCCGTGGCATCGGGTCTGCTATTGCATTATTATGATTCCGATATGGTTTCTTGTAGACAGAAATATCTTTCCTTGCTTGCCAGATTGCGGCTCCAATGTTACTCCACAGTGTTCTTCCAGTGCTTCTTTGCAATAGTCATCTCATTGTAGGGGGGGGTTTTCCCACTGGGGTTTCCTTCTCTACCTCATTATTGTATTTGTACATGGGTACTTGATCAGGCCTTGTTGTCGGGACCCATTCATGCTTTCTTGCATTGATCTTAGTTTTAGGTGCATGCTTATTTAGTCTCCCTAAGTTGCACTTATGGGTGGGTGTTAGTGTAATTAATATTTAATTACACTTGCATAACTTTACTTAGGTTTTGCTTAAGTAATAACTAGTTTACTTAATTAATAAGTAAGCTTTATTTAGTTGAGTTGTTTTTAGGTCAACATTAGGGTTGCATACATTGCTTTTATAAAGTAATTCTCTCTTTGTAATTTCTTAATTTTGAATAATATCAATTTGCACATTTCATGCAAAGCTCTTGCCTTTTGTTGATTTTCTCTTTTGTGGAACAATTTTTTGGTTTGCATGTCTAATCTTGGTTTCTAACAATTTCTCCTAACAAGATTCAAGCTTTCCTGTATTCAAGCATTATAGAAAATTTATGATCAAGAGAGAATTCAAGAGTATTTAAGAGAAAATGATCAAGCATTTGGAGCAACATTCTAGATTCACAAATCATGTCCAAGTCTTCATGCATCATGTGTGTTTTTGAGCTAACATTTGTGATGTAGGCTTTCATGATTCCAGCAAGCATTCAAGACAAACTTTCAAGCATTCAATCAAGAGTCAATATCCACATCCATTGGAGGCATTTCACACAAGTGTGCAGCCTTTATCTCAAGATTTTTGTGAGTTGAAAAATTTCATATTGTACATTCATCATTCCTTCATGTTATTCTATTTCATTTCAAGGTTTAATTACCAAAATAAGGTTTTACCAAGGAAAACCTTTGTAGGATGTAAAAATCTACAACAAGTTAGTTTTGACAAACCAACATGACAAAAAAAAACATCCTTATGAAATAATACTCCATGTTAGACATGCTAAACTAAGACATTGAAATAACTAGAAATACCAAATGAACTAATTGAAAACACAAACAACATGGAGCACACCTATTCCATATTGGATTGGTGCATTTTGAGTATGTGAAAGAGTCATTTCCCAATCCTTTCCAAGTTAAATAATGAAAGATATGATACTATGATGAAGAGAAAAATTAGTTCTCAAATGTAGAGAGTAACTTTGCATGAGATTGTGTTGTTGTTTGAAGGAGAGAAACCTTGAATTTATAGTTGAGTTTGAAGAGATAAGAGGCAATTTTGAAGAATGTGGGACTAATCCCCAACAAATAGGAAAGAGCCGCTTGTCACAATGTGACTGGACCACGATTGTGCAAGTTTTGGCCAATGTGCCCATTTGAAATTTGAAAATGGCATTAAATGCATATAGTTGAAGGATTTGGGGGGAAATTTGTTTGACAAAAAAGTCAAAAAAAGGGAGTTAATGAGGGCATATTCCTTGGGAATATGCCTTTTGAGGAAAATAGGGCTTTTAATAAATCAAAATTAATGATTTATTGTGCAAGTGGGAAAAGCTAGAGGATAGGACATGGTTTAGGCTTAGCATTAATCAGGGATTTGATTAATTAAGCTAGTGATTAGTTGGTGTGAAATTTGATTTAAATTTTGGATTTGTTTTAAATCAAATGAGAGGAAAATGAATATTAGTCATTTAATTAAATACATATGATTTAATTAAATCAAGAGACTTTAGGAGATAAAAAGTGATTTATTTGATTAAAGAGATAACATTAGTGAATTAATTAAATTGATTTATTTAATTAATAGATGAAATAATGCTGAATGAAGCATGATTAGATGCATGAGTAAATTTTGCATGTCTACATTTTTCCCTTCTTTTAAGCAATGTACTCATTGCATTGGTTCAAAGAATGATGTCGTCGACATCGAAATTAAAAAAAATCTAATTTTTTCGGATGCTCCAGTGAAAAGAAGTATGTTAGTACATTGCCCCCTCGAGAGATCGAGTGAAAAGATTCGATTTGAGGTCGAACTTGCGATAAAGAGGTTCAAAATGGATGTATGGATGGTTAGACTATATGATCTATATGAGATGTTTTTAAGATGCGTAGAACAAAAAATCTATATTATCCTAAACAACTTAAATGATTATGCAAATGAGATGTTAGATGGATGAGATGGATGATGTTGTCCTATGATGATATGACATGATTATGCAAGATGTAGGATGGATGCATTGTTAGCATGAGAGAGGATAGAAGAATGAGAGGGATCAACCCTTAAATCTAAGAAGATGCAGAAATCCAACAAGTCCATTAGTCATCGATACTTTATTGGATATGATGATGAATGATGATGATGTATTTCTTATCTAAGGATGGGAGAGATAATGAGCATACCCTTCTTTATGTTTGATAACACATATAGGTGTGATGCATCAAGGTATAAAGAACCAGGATGGCGTTGCGACTAGTGTGATGGACTTTGACTCGTCAAATAGATAGGAGTACTCTTGTTCAAACTTGACAAAAAAAAAAATTTCAGAATGCAGTTCAGATGTTCTAGACATCTCGGGCCAAAACATAAAAAGGAAAGCCTTCTTATGTGGTCAACAAGATGCCTAAAACATCCTTCCTATAAACAAAAAAAAGTACATATGACGAAGTTATTTTACAATAATATCCAACAAGCACAACAGATAAAAAGATAATGATCATTGCCTCATTCCTTTCTCTCTAAATCTTTATGTTTAGACATCATGAAGAGGTCCTTGGAATGAGTGCAAAATAAGATAAGTCTAAAAATACCAAGATAAAGTAAACAAACAAGCTAATGTTCTTCGTACCGCTAGCCAAAGACTAAAATATGGTGATACATGATGTTGATGTCCATCGACGGAAGGTCACATTCCTAGGACATGTTATGAGAAGGGTTTTGATGAGATTGATTGGATGATAAGCTATTGATACTCTAAGTTGATCAATTTGCTGAATTACTCATCTAGACTTGAGACTTTGATGATTAGGTGTTCACTTTTGAACTTGCTAGACTTGCTTCTAACCGACTCACCAAAGAGTGAAGGCGATGATTGATTTATTAGGAATGATGGTTATTGCGAGTGAAAGTGAGATGAGTCAAGTGCACCATTTTGGGTTTTTTCAAATGTTTTGAGGCTATTTTTTGGAGTTTTTGAGATGTTTTATAAATTGTTTTGTTATTTTTAAGATTTATGGCCAAGAGACTAACATAAAGACCTATCCTAGGGGTCTGGGGAGCTGATCCATAGATTAGCCTTGCCTACGTTATACATGTAGAGACCGCGTAGTTCAACTAACAATAGAATTGACTCAATGATAAGATGGCCAAATGGATTGCCATTTTATTGCGACGGACGCCTAAAGGACTGACCTAAAATGTGAAATAAATGGGCAAATAGATTGCCAATACGACAAACGCCTAAGGACTAACTTAGGGTGTCTTGGGGGATGATCAAAGATCAACCTTTCCTATGTTCAAGCTCAAAGACGACGTAGTTCGGTCGATGACCTTGTTTTTCATTTTTCAGATTTTGACATGTTTTGGATTTTGAATGATTTGGATGTTTTTGGATTTTTTATTTTCTTGATGTTTTTGAATTTTTGATGGATTTTTTTTTTTTTGGATATTTGATGATTTTTTTGAATGTTTTTGTATTTTTTGATGTTTCGAGAAAATCACAAGAATATACACGAATCCAATCTGATGCAAGTATAGGAACATGCCCCCAATGTGGTGCGATAGACTACTTTGATGAAGGAAGGACAAACTGACCTTAGGAATATGCCAAGTAGTACTATGGTGGAATATGATACGAGCACAAGATCAGGCTATGGTATGAAATGTGAATGGATGGTGGAAGGATAAATGGAATATAGTGGATAAGTGAGTTGAGGAAAAGGTCGTGAAGGTCTTGGTGGATAGAGAGGGCTTTATTTATGTTTGGCATCTGTTTGCTAGGCTTTCACTAAGGTACTTGTGCAAAGCGCCACCGAAGTGGTTTTCACTAGAGGACATCTTTTTATCTTTACTATTTTCAATCCGTTTTCTAATATTTTTTGGATTTTTGTATTTTTGTATTTTTTTGCAAGTTCTTAGGCATAAAACTTTTTGAGATGACAGTTGTTCATGGGTTCCTACAGAGGCTCGCTTTCTGGTGTTGATAGTTGATATGCCCCTGATTTATAGCTTGTTGTGATGACGAAAGGTCCCAACCAGTTGGGTTCGAATTTTCCTTTGCTAACTGGGTTCAGCACGTTCTTCTGGTTCTCTTTCAGCACAAGTTCGCCAACTTGGAAGGTGTGTCTCCTGATCTTCTTGTTGTAGTTGTGCTTTAGGCGGTTATGATAGACTTGTAGATGGTTGAGGGCATTGATGCATCATTCATCTAATAATTCTGACTCATTTAACCTTGATACCCAATATTACTCATTTGTGATGAGGTTTTGCAATGATATTCTCAGTGATGAGAGCTCGATCTTGACTGGGAGGAAGGCTTCGAATCCATAGACCAGGGAGAATGGGGTGGCGCCTGCTGGTGTGAAGATGTTGGTGTGGTAGGCCCATAAGGTAGGATTTAGCTGTAAATGCCAATCATGACCAAAGTCATTGACTGTTTTCTTAAGGATTTTCAAGATGGTTTTTTTGGTAGCTTTTGCTTGTTCATTGCTTTGGGGGTAGTATAGAGTGGAAAAGCGATGTTGGATTTTGAACTTGTTGCATAAGTCACAGAAATCCTGATTCTTGAAATGTTTCCCATTATTAGAGATAATGGATTGGGGGACACCATATCAAAAAATTAGATAGTTCAGGATGAACTTGGATATCTTCTTTCCAGTGATGTAGATCCTCATAATTGCTTCGAGCCACTTTGTGAAATACTTTGTGGCGGTAATGATGAATTTATGGCCATTGGATGAGGTGGGTGTGATTTTTCCTATGAGATTGAGCCACCACAATGGGATGGAGTTCCTGATGGTGCATGATAAGGTCTCCATGCTTCTGGCATTGAAAACACTTTATGATAAATTCATTTGCCTCTCTTTCCATTGTTGGCCAGTAGTACCCGGTCCTCAACAGCTTCTTAGCCTAGTTCATACCAGTTGAGTGTGAACTGCAAATGCCATTGTGTACCTCAGTCAGAGCATTCAAGGCTTTCTCAAGATTTAAGCAATGCAATAGGGTTCCTTCAATGCTTCTATGGTATATGGTTTCTCCTAGGATGAAAAACGTGTGGAATTTTTGACAAAGGCTCATTGAAGATTTGAGGTAATGTCAGCTGGGAGGACTCCTAGTCTCAGGTAGGTATAGATGTTATGATACCAAAGATCGTCGAGACCAATGATTTCACACACATATTTAGACTCTGGTACCTCGAATGTGGGTACGAGAAGCTGCTCTACCAAGAATTCATGTTTTGAGACATTACGAGGAATATCCAATAAGGATCCAATTGTTTCCATGGAGTCAGGTACTCTGTTGTTAGCCCTTGGTATCTGCTCAAAGGTGATATCAATGAACAATTCTTTGAGGCTTTATACTAACTTCTTGTGTGGTGTGAGCTTGTCATCCTTAGTTTGGTACTCACCATTGACTTGGTTGATAATAAGTTGTGAATCCCCATAAACCTTTAGTGCCATGATCCGCCATTGTGCCACAATCTTGAGACATATGGTTAAAGCTTCATATTCTACAATGTTGTTAGTACAGGGGAATGCCAATTTGTAGGATCTAGGTATACAATCCCCTTGTGGGGTGATGAAGAAAACACCGGCTCCTGATCCATTTTGTGTGTATGAACTGTCAAATTAGAGTTTCCAATGATCGGCTATGCTGAGATTAAAGATGGAATCGTCTGGAAATTTTGATATGAGTGGACTCTCTAAATAGATTGGAGCCTCTGCCAGTTGGTCTACAATGACTTTCCCTTTGATTGATTTTCGCTCCACATATTCAATGTCATGTTCTGATAATATCATGACCCACTTATACTTCCTTCCTGTGAGCATTGTCTTTGACAGTAGATACTTTAGGGGATCGATCTTGGTAATCAACTTGTTCTGATGAGCCAACATGTAATGTCTAGACTTTTGGGCTGCAAACGTGACAGCTAGGCAAGATTTTTCTATTGGTGTGTAGTTGAGCTCATGCCCTACCATTGTTCTGCTGATGTAATAGATGGCCTGTTTTGTCCCATTTTCATCGTGTTGAGCTAAAAGAGCACCAAGGGCTGCTGATGTTGCTGAGATGTATAAAATCAATGGTTTTCCTATAATGGGTGGCATTAATACTGGTGGCATGAGTAGATATTCTTTGATTTTATCAAATTCCTGATTGCACTTGTCCCATTTGTATGCTACTCCCTTGTGGAGTAGATATGAATATGTAATGTGTTTTTCTGTCAGTTGCGATATGAACCTTCAGATGGATTGGCGTCTACCTTGTAAGCCTCTGAGTTGTTTTAGTGTATTTGGTGCCTCCATGTCGAGGATTTATTTGACCTTGGTGGGATCTACCTCAATTCCTCTCATTGACACTATGTATCCCAGGAGTTTTCCAGATTGTACTGAAAGACACACTTTTTTGGGTTCAAACGAACCTTATATTTTTCCAATCTATCAAAAATAGAGCTCAAGGTTGTTATGTGGTCTTGTCCTTTTCTGGATTTTTCCAATATGTCCTCTATATAGTCTTCCACTATTTTATGGATCATGTCATTGAAAATCAGTTTCATGGCTCTTTGGTATGTTGCACCTGCATTTTTCGGCCCAAATGGCATCATTTTCCAGCAGTAGGTTCCCCATGGACATGTAAACGTTGTGTTATGCTGGTCTTCTTTTGTGATCATGATCTAGTTGTACCCAGAGAATCCATCCATCAGTGATAGCATCTTGTGTCCGACCATCATATCCACTATCATATCAATGTTGGGTAGTGGTAAATCATCCTTAGGACACACTTTGTTGAGGTCTCTGAAGTCTATGCAGATATAGATGCCCCCATTTGGCTTTGAAACTGGCACAATATTGGACACCCATTCTAGATAATCAATTGGGCATATAAAACTAGTAGCCAAGAGTTTTTGTAATTCCATCTTAACTAGCAAGGCTATTTGAGGGTGCATTTTCCTTAATTTTTGTCTAACTAGCTTTGCTCTAGGGTGAAAAACGAAGTGATGAACTACGACATCTGGATTGAGACCTGGCATATCAGCATAGGTCCATACAAATTTCACCTTTCTATTCTTTAGAAATGCAACCAATAGTTCTTGTTCCTCTATTAGAAGTGACTCTGCATAGAAGGTGATTTGTGATGTTGCAATTGTTCTCAGATTGATAGGATTACACTATTCTGCTAAGGCTGCCAATTTCTCCTGATGCAGTGCAGTAGGGGGGAGATTGAATCCTTCATATTTTGGTGCCTCAAAGAGGTTTTAACCGTTAGATGTGTCCTTTATTTTTACTATTTTGTGGTTAGAGAGTGTCACAGTGTGGTTTTCACTCAATGACCTTGAGCTTATTCTCATTTTATTTTGTGACTGAAGGACTCAATTGTCTCCCCGTAATATGCTTGTGTTTCCAGTGTGATGTCGAATCCAGATTTGTAATCTTTGCATGGTACTATATCCCTTAGTCCTATGAAGTATGAGAGAGCCTCATATTTTTTGAATGAGCCTAGAATCGGCAGTCCTCGTTGGTCATAGTCGATGAGTTGAGGGTACACTAAGTTGATTTTGTGGGTTTTTTGGTTTGACTCAACAGGTGAGGCACTAATTTTGTGGGTATACTAATTCTCATAGAGTATCGGAAGGCCTGTTAGGGTATCCTCGTCATCACTACTAGTGCAGACATCAATTACATCAAAAGTGAAATTATATAGGGGAGACCTGTGCATACAGGTAGGATATGTTCAGGATCATGATGGGCCAAAAAGTGGCAATATCTAAGTGATATGATGACCCATGTGGCTGACAACTTTTTTTTTTACCCAAAATTGATAAAATGAAAAGGGTTTTTAAAGGAGATTCTCAACTTTCCACCAATATAAATTATTCTTTACTTTGAATTTAATAAACAATTATTATTCATTTTCTATTTGAATTACGACTAAATTCTTGATGGATAGGCTGATTGAAAACAATTTATAACTTTCAAACGATGTCACATTTTTTGAATCCATAATATGTGTCACATTTTATGCTTTGCATACTATAAGATTAAAAAAAAAATGAATTTCATGAAGTTTTGACCAAGTTAAGGTGGTTAGACATACACTTTTTTCTATTTTTTAAAATTTGTAATAAAAAATCATAATTCATTATTTACTTGAAAAAATTACAAAAAAATATGCATCACATCTGGACATGAGTCCCCTACTTATATCTAAAATCTTATAAAATAATATTATCATTTTATTGTGGTTAGGGTGGTAAAACAGACACCTACTTCTTATTTTTTCCTTGAAATTTAAGTACTATTGTATTGAAATTTCAAACTTTCACCAAATAGATTTTAAAAAATAAAAATAAACCTAGTAGTTTAGAAACTACATTCAATTTGCTACATATTCTATTGTTACATATTTTTGAAATAATATAGATAACTTATTCAAATTTTTACGTCAAGTTGCCTAAATCTGATTTTTTAAATTGTATTGCCACTTAAGAGCCTTTTTTTTCCATGATGATCCTGCACATACTCGGTAGTTGAAGGGTGACTATCGATACTTAAGGAGGGGACCTAAATCCTCTACTAGGATTAACTCTGCCATGTATGGTTATACTCAAAGGGGTACATCCGAGGCCAAGGTTTCTCATTCTTCTTTCTACAAAAATAGGCTCCATTCTTCCATCGTTGTTTCTTCCTAGGCTTTCATTCATGTTATAACCCATACCAAGCATAATTTGCAACTCTCTATTGGTTTCATCCATGGGTAGAGTGGGGGTGGGTCTTTTATCATGGTATAGCATGCTTGATATCTCTCCCTCATCCACATTTTCCTGATTGAGATCCTCCCAACAGCGAAATCCAGAAGGGTCTGCCCTAACAGTGCGGACAGGTGTTTCAACTGATAGGGGTTGCCCATGCGACCTAGAAGATTGTGGTAGCTCTCCTACAACAATTTTTTTTTCTCATTCTGTAATCTCCACACCCATTGTCCTGGATTATGAGTTTGATGTCAGATATGTTGGATATGGAGGGTGTCTATATCGCAGAAGTGGAGGCGAGGTTGGATGGGTCTATGTATGAAGTGGATGGACCTTCATCATTTTTTGGTACTTGGGGGATTTTATAAAACGTGGCTTCCAAGTTTTTTCAATAGGAAAATCATTCTGGATCACCATGTATTGTGACCTCCTCATTCTGGTATAGGAATTTGACGCATTGATGGAATATTGAGGCGAGTCCCTTCATTCCATGGATCCATGGGCGTCCTAGGAGGATGTTGTATGGTAGGTCAAGATCAAAAACTTGACAAGTGGTTTCCATGGTTGTTGACCCCACTTGGATTGAGATTCTGATAGTGCCTTGAGACACTCTTTCTTGATCATTGTATAACTTTTTTTGTCAATGGAATCCTTAGAGAATCCCAAGTTATTTATGCGTTAGAGCGAACAGATGTTGAGGCTTAAGCCTCCATCCACCAGGACCCTTTTGACTTTCCTTTTTGTGAATCAGCACTTGAAGGTGAAGTGCACGATTGTGAGATGGTTGGGCGGGGAAATCTTGATCGAAGAATGTGAGGAGATTTGGGGTAATGATGTTACCAACCATAGCCTGGAATTGTTCCATATCAAGGGTAGCAAAGACGGTGGACGCTGTTAATGCTTCATCAAGGATTTTCCTATGGGCGACAAAAAATTTCAATAATTCCATGATGGAGATTTTGGCGGGGGTTCTCTTTAGTTGGTCGATGACGCTATAATCATAGGGAATGGCTTTTGTATTTGAAATGGGGGTCTTAGATGGATGTGATGCCCCTACAATAGTAACCTTTCCGTTGCATGTGGTGACTCCACAATCAGCGTCGGTTCCTCTGACGCTAATGACAATGACCATTTATTCTACGCATGCAACAATGTCTTCATGTACAAGGTTTACAATAGCATATTTTTTCTTCCCTTTGTTGTTTCCTTGGTTATTTCCTTAATTACTTCCTTGATTATGATTGGGCATTGAATTCGTGTATATTTTTAGGTCTTCATTTCTAGTTGGTTGTTTGACATTGATGATCTTGTCCTCAATAAGGTCTTGGATGATGTTCTTCAACTTCATACAATTGGCAATTGTGTGTCCCTTGAGTTTATGATAATCACACAGGAGATTTTCGTTGTACAAGGGTGGCTTCACTTGGGGTTCGTTGTAATTATCATGGGTGGGGACCTTGATGATGTTCTCATTGACCAACATTTTCATGATGGACTCGATTGAATCCACAAGGGCTGTGAATTTCCATTTGGCGGGGAACTTGTTTCGTGGAGGTGGTCCTCCCTGATTATTGAGATTGTTGATCTGGTTTTGGGGTGGTTGTAAGTTTACCACATTTTTTTGTGTGTTATTTTGGTTGTTGTTTTGCAGTTGGTGATGATGCACTTTATTTTTTTGGTTGGGGCATTGATGACAACCTTCGCATCCACTACTCCATCGTTGGTGGCATTTTAGTTCCTCGCCCATGTGCAAGATTTGTTGTTGTAACTGGTGGATGGGTGACTGTCCTGATGTTCAGAATAAGTGGGCATGCTCCCTTGTGTAACAAGAGCTTGTTCAATATTGAGCGCCTTGGGGATCAGTTGATCATACATAGTGGTGCATTGCATCTTTAGATAGAATGCCAAGGTTTTGTCTGTATTGGCAATGATGATACAGACTTGTTGCTCTTCTAGCATGGCCCACTTGCTTCAGTTAGCCTTGGCTTGCCATCATTAGAGAAAGGAAGTGAATGTTTCCCCCTTACTCTATTTGAGAGCCAAGAGTTCTTCCAAAATAACATCCATAGAAATGTTGAATGCATAATTTTGGAGGAATGCGTCTTTGATTTCCTAAAATGTTTTAATTCTCATAGGAAGACGAGAAAACCATTCCATAGCGTCACCAGCCAAGATTCGAGGGAATAGTTGCATTAGATATGTGTCATTGTATGTGACTTTCATGCAATGTACATAAAATTCCTTGATGTGATCTTTAGGGTTTCCCATCCCACGATATTTATCAAATTTGGGGATTTTGAATCCCTTGGGGAATGGTACTATTGCCAAGCTTCTGTCAAATGGATAAGGGCACAAGTTGCTTAGTGTCCTAACTAACTTCCCTAATTGAAGATCTAACACTTGTTGCGAGAGAAGTTTTATCTATGTCATCACATCACCTTACGGATCAGGAGGTGGGGTGAATACGTTATGGGGTGTTAGATTGATAGATGGAATGTTGATGTGGTTTTTGTTGCAAGATTTACTGAGCAAGTGATGTATGTGCTTGTCGTTGAGCCAACAACACCTGCTATTGGTCCTATTATTGTTGTGCCAATAACGCTTGTTGTTGATCATGTTGTTGCTACACCAAAAATTCTTGTTGTTGGTCTTATTGTTGTTGCACCAACAACGCTTGTTGTTGGCTGTATTGTTCTTGTAATTGATAGTCTTGTAGGGCTTGTTGATATGCTTCTTGCTGCACTTGCAATTGTGCTTGCACTTGCGCTTTTTGAGCCTAGAATTGGGCTCGTGTCTGAGCGTGTTCTTGTTGAATTGCCTATGTAATCTGAGTAGCATGTGTGTCTTGCACAACTTAAGTGGCTTGAGAAGCTTGAGCTGCCTATGCAACTTGGGCAGGATTTTTGGCTTGTTGTTGTTGTAACAAGGCTTGGGCTTGTGTAGCCTATTGTGCTTGTTGTGTAGCTAATTGCGCTTGTGCTTTTTGAGTAGCTAGTTGTGTGGCCTGCTAATTTTGGAGTTCTTTTTGTTGAGCAGCTTGTCGAGCAGCTTGCAATGTCATGGTAAATGAATTGGCTATGTTGTGCCTTGGTGGTAATGGCGATGGGTTGGGAAGAACACCAATCATTGTGATGAGCGGAACGGTTGTGTTAATGATCAGGGTTCGAGTTACGAATGGTGCGATCAGGGTGCTTTGTCCCTGTGAGACTATGCTTTGAGGAATGGTGGATGTATTGATTGCTACGGTTGCTTGGCTAGTTGTCATCTCTTATTGTGATACAAATGATACAACTGGTGGGTTTGATAAAGTGTTCTGATTTGAATGGTTGATGGTGGGAAGAGGAGGAAGACCCAAACTGAGTGTTGATGTGGATGTGAGTGGTAAAGGTGGAAATGGTAGAAAGATGGGTGGTGCAATCCCTAAAAGTGATGATGAGGGATCCAAGATTCCCCCTACTCCAAACAAATCACCTTCTCCTTGTGAGATAGGAAGAGAAGTTTGCATGTCCAGAGGATAATCCAGTGTTGCATGAAATGAGGATGAATTGGTATGATCATGAAACATGAGCGGGATGTAAGGGTGCAATGGATTTATCGATACAGATTGTTCCAATGTGGCACTTGCGTTCAACCCTCGATAGTTCACAAGGCGATGTTTTTAAAGTTCACAAAATATGGCACTTCCCTTGTTAACAATCGATGGGGTTGAAGCGATAGATGATATGATTTGGGGGATATCTTGAGTGACATTTTGAAGTAGAAGTGTGGATGTGGGTGAAGGTATGATACCGAGAGACCTCTCCTTAATAGTGCTTACATCAAAGTCAGAAGGGAGTTTAGCCCCTTCTTTTGCTAACTCTAACATGTATTGGGATGGGTACAACTTCAACATGGTATTGATAACTTGGTGGTTCTCGGGGTTTTGCACCATTTCTAGAATTTATGATTGTGTCATCCCATTGTCAGTGATGTCCTCAATATGACCTTCCTCTTGAGAACTTTGAGATACTTGAGGAGGATTGATTGGTATTACGATAGTTATCATTGGATTGAACATTGTTTCGATTTGACTTAGATCACTTGAAATGGATGTTTCTTTGTTTTGCTCCATATTATTTTTGTGTTGAGATCGAGTCTGAACCATAAAATAGAGATCAATTTTCAAGAATGTAAGAGATGAACCTCTAATCCTTTAGACTGATCTAAACCTTAGGTTCGAAGAAGTGAAGAACTTAGGATAATTGAATGACCAAAGTGATGATGGGGATGAGATAAATGAAAGACAACTTATACGGATGAATGGAACTCTTAAAGAACCTTTGAAGGAAAATGCTAAAATTTTAGGGCTTGAATTGATTAATTGTGATGGGTTGATAGTTTGACTAAGTGTATCAAGTCAAACAAAAGTGATAATGCACCTATAAACTTTAGGAAGTTGTGTTATCCTAGAGTAAACTTGTACATAAGAGGATGGTTTGACTAAGTGTGTTATGTCAAACGAGGTGATGGTTTGATAATTTAGCTAAGTGTGTTAATTCAAACAAGATGGACTTGTAAACCCTAGGAAGTTGTGTTATCCTAGATTAAACTCGTGTACAAGATGATGATTTGACTAAGTGTGTTAAGTCAAACAAAGTGATTTGATTTCACCTAGAAGCTTAGCATAAATGATGTTTTCAACGTTTCCAAGAGTTGTTGGTGAGGTGATTTTTGACTGATTTTGATGGTTAAGAAGTAAATGAAAGTGATTGAATTTGACCCTATACTTGACCTAGATAACACTTCTTCTTACAAGACCTCAGTTTTGAAGAACACGCTTGACTTCCTATGTGAGAAAAAGAAAATCTTTCAAAAAGCTCAGGATTTTGTTGATAATAGAACTCATACAAGTTAGGGTTGTTTCTTGAAGCTTTCTTGTAAAATTTGTAAAACAACCTTTCTCTAACTTCGAGAAGTCTTTCTAGACGTTCCTCCCAAGCTTTTGGAACAAGAATTTTGAACTTGTGTTTCTGTATTTTGATCTTGCGGGAAATCATTTCAAAGAACACATGTGTGGGATCGATTGTCTTTATCTTTTCTTAATGAATTATTTTTACCACAAACAGTTATTTGATTATAGTTTCAAACTAAATGTCTATGTGTCAATTCCTTTTCATTCCACAAGGTCCATTATGTGAAAATCAAGGTTTCAAGAGCACAGTTCCCTAAGTTGACTTTTGTGAAAACAAATGATGATTAAACCAAAGTACTTAGAAACCTCTAAGTATAGAATCCCTAGGGTAAGCAAGAGAACTTAGGTTTTTCAAGGGTATTTGTTTCCTCCAAAGGGTTTGAAATTTGGAAGTTCTTTGTGAATGTTTGTTTTCCAATGTTTTAAATCCAAGCAAAGTATTTTGTTTCCAATGACATGCACAACCCTAGGTTGAAAAGACAATATTTGTTGGGTTCCCACTTGGATAAATCCAGCTACGCATATTCAGGGCGGATGATTAGATGCTTAACCATATAGCCCCCCCTTACAGTGCACTCACTTTTCGAGTCGGCCAAGAATCAGTACCCATGAATCTCCCATGGCATAATTTTCATCTCTACAACAGAACCGCATGTATACGTGGGGCGGCTTCAAAGGACATGACCTTTTGCACCAACAAATAGATAGAATTTTGGCTTTTTCTAAACAAGGGGTTTTAATTCGGACTTTCCATTCATGGAGATTGATCCATGCAGCGAGAGACCATTGTTGTCCTTCTCGTCGGAGCCAACCACATGATACTGGATTTTGTTCCAATACTCACTTTTATATCTCGGTTGGAAATACACTTGTCCTTAGTGTCTTACCAGTTGGGTCATTTCCTTGGGTGAGTACTTTTTCCCACAAGGTAGGCCCTCTAAGATAAACAAAAGTGAGCAAACATATTCATAGTTCGATCAACCTTCATTTAGAAACAAAGGAAGAACACATGCAATAGGTTTACTCACACTCGTAAGATGTTTTGTTCAATTTTACATCCCAAATCAAAGTGTGAAGGAAATCTTTTAAACAATTTAATATCACCAAAAGACTTTTGACTCTCAAGATCACCGTGAAGCGCAAGAAAAGTGCATACGCCTTTAGAATGATATTAATACGTGAAGAAGATTGCAAAGCATGAAAAACACTTGTTCATTTTAGACTGCACGACAGTGATTTCGATTCTTTTTAAGTAACCAAAACGAGATGTGAAAGTTGTCTTGCTCAATTTTTAAATCCAAACAAAATCTAGTGAGTTTCTAAGTTCAATTTTAACCAAGTTGAAAAGATGAAGTCAGATGGTTAATTTTAAACCTAAAAATAAAGGTGAGCTGGTTTAAAACAAAAAATGAGAGTAGAAAATGGAAGCTCTAGATTGTTATAAGAAGCATTAAAAAATGATTTTTTCCAAGTCTTGATTTCAAAAAATCTCCAACTCCACTTTGTTCGCCTTCATTTTCATTTGATCCCAATATCAACCTAACCTATGAAAAAAGCAATTATGTGATAATCAATTTATTTAAGTAAAATTCAATTAAGCATTACTCTTTGAACAATAAAAAAATCAATTTAAAAGGACTCGTGGTTTTGAAATAATGGATCCAACATTTCTAAGAAACTTTATTTTCAAAGACTTTTAAATAAAGTTTTAATCATAAATAGAATTTTTTCTATCAATGAGCAAAGCCTATTTTGTCAATATTTCAAAATCTAGGGCATGTGAATCCTTTAGTTCCAATGCATAAATCAAGACATGATAGGTAGAAGACTTGTAATCATGGCATATACAGATTTAAATTGGCCTTTGATATCAACCCTCTCCAAAAAAGCTTCAACTTGCAATAGAGTTTAAATGTTCCATTTTTCCCTTATTAATGACGTTGGGAAGCTCAAATCTTTTCGGTTTTATAATTGGTAAGGACACTTACTGTGGTGGCAGTAAACACAAACATATATTTTCAAACACAATCTGTATGTCCATTTGCAAAATCAAATCTGCAATAATTAGTAACCAAATCTATGAAAGTGCAATTAAGTTAAGAAACAGACATTAGATGTTCTTTTGATAAACACAACAATACGTAGCTTTGAATTTTATCCATTCTCATCCAAGTACCTGTGTTTATTACACATGGCCTTTCAAACACTTCCATTCTTCTTTTTCACTTTTTCTTCTTCACTAAGTCTCTCCACCTTGTAAAACCAATCAACTTAAATAAAATAGAAAACATATGCTTTTTACATCAAAAATGGGGTATCAAGAATGGTCTCCTTTCATCTTAGTGGAAGAGGTTCTTAAAGCTAGAACATGGAGTATTGGGAAAACCGCAATTACGAAGGCTATGCACAATCAACTTTATGGTGATTTTTAATGCTCCCAAACTGTCCAGTTCCTAGAATACTTCGGGGGTAGACAAAAAGAATAGAGTCTGGTCAGATTTGTTAACCTGGGTTGGCAGGTTCATCGAACCATGGCAAAAGAAGTACCTTTTAAATCCAGGAGCTACTATACCCCATATCATTTCTTATCAAGGGAAAAAAAAAGACCTTGTCATTAATCTCATCGGTTCTCCTTGAATACAAGTATTCACGTTATTTGAAATGAAAATAATTCTCATTTTCGTTCCATTAATCTTAGCGCTCTCAGTGACGAATACAATGGTTGACCATGCCAGGTTAAACGTGGTTTTCTACCAACATACATGCCCTGAGGCAGAGGGGATTGTAAGTGATGTTGTAGCTAAAGTTGTTAGAGCAAATCTTGGTGTGGTAGCTGCTCTAATAAGGTTGCATTTTCACGATTGCTTCATGAGAGTAATTATTTTGAATCCCTACATGAACTATTCAGAGCTAATTTCAAAATGACTACTATAGAAATATAGTGTTATTATTATAGGGTTGTGACGGATTAATGCCTCTTATTTGCGCGAACTGCACACAATCGCCTCTTGTATGCATGAATTGCACACAACCTTTAATGGCACTAAATACAAAACGAAAAACACTAAGGGATAATTTGTAGATGCATGGCATATAACTTACTATATTTATGATAACAACGAACAGGTTATGCATTTAAGTCACTTATTCACTTTGGACTTTGTACTTTATACTTGAGATGGTGTGCAGAAGTGAGGTTCGGAAAGATGTGGCGAACAACAGGTAGACCAGCGAGAGTATTCATGGAGACAAATAAACCTATTCTATTTCCACATTCTCATCTAAAAAGAAACCTGGTGGTTGTAATAACCCTCTCAAAAGGATTCTACGAAGCCAAGGATATATTCTGGTTCACACCAAACAGAAAGATTTGTAATACAAAACAAGTAAAATGATAAACTCGGACATCGACTAATATTTTAAATTATTAATTGAAATCTCAGGCATCGACTATCCAGAATCCAATTGCTTTAGCATAATACAATAACGTTTTCGAAGACTTTGCCTTAGCTGCAGACATTATCTCCTATGTCGATGCTATTTAATTCAATCAGGTTAGTAATAACTTCACCATTTAATGAAGATAACGATAAGGAATAGATAAAGCTTAACGTGCTTCAAGAAATAGTTGAGAATGATTACAAGAGTATTAAATACCTAGGACATAGAAATCAGACAAGATCTCACCAAAATCCTAAAGATTTTTCAGATACACGCTTTGGAAGCTATAAAGAAACATTTCCCAGGACTAGATTTCTGGAAATGACCGAATATGTACTATTGTAGATCAAAAATAGATTTATGGGAAAGACGATAGCACTACTTCTAATGATGTCGGAGTATTTACTTAAAAAAAATGAAGTCAGAAAATATATGATGGAGAATACGATATACTTGTCAAAGAGATAGCAGCCATTTATGTATTTTGTATTTGATTTTCTTTTCATATGCATATATAAATCTAGAGTACAATAAATACCTTCATCAGGTCATTCCAAAACATAATTGGCATGAAATACGACAAAAGGAGTGACAGATCTCTGCAAATCTAAAGCGAACGTCTTACTACTAAACCATGATATTGAGCAGGGATACTACAGATAGAGACTTTAAAATGACAACCACAGTAAATATGTTTCGTTATAATAAAGACAAATACCTAAAAAAAACTCTAAATGATCTATTTCTCTAATCAAAATGCAAACAACAAATCATTAGTTTGGACAAGCATGATGCAAATTGATACCCAATTTGAAAGGTTGAAATAGGGGTGTGAGATAGCCCTCCTTCTAGCTCAAAATGTAGGATGTCAAAATCTGCAAATTTTAGTACACTGACAAACCAACATGACAAAAACAAACATCTTTATGAAATAATACTCCATGTTAGACATGTTAAACTAAGACATTGAAACAACTAGAAATGCCAAATGAACTAATTGAAAGCACAAACAACATGGTGCACACCTATTCCATATTGGATTGGTGCACCTTGAGTATGTGAAGGAGCCCTTTCCCAATCCTTGCCAAGATAAATAATGAAAGATATGATACTATGATGAAGAGCAAAATTAGTTCTGAAATATAGAGAGTAACTTTGCATGAGATTGTGTTGTTGTTTGAAGGAGAGAAACCTTGAATTTATAGTTGAGTTTGAAGAGATAAGAGGCAATATTGAAGAATGTGGGACTAATCCCCAACAAATAAGAAATAGCCACTTTTCACAATGTGATTGGCCCATGATTTTGTAAGTTTTGGCCAATGTGCCCATTTGAAACTTGAAAATGGCATTAAATGCATGTAGTTGAAGGATTTGGGAGGGAATTTGTTTGGACAAAAAATTCAAACAAAGGGAGTTAATGAGGGAATATTCCTTAGAAATATGCCTTCTGAGGAAAATAGGGCTTTTAATAAATCAAAATAAATGATTTATTGTGCAAGTGGGAAAAGATAGAGGATGGGACATGGGTTAGGCTTAGCATTAATCAAGGATTTGATTAATTAAGCTAATGATTAGTTGGTGTGACATTTGATTTAAATTTTTAGATTTGTTTTAAATAAAATGAGAGGAAAATGAATATTATTCATTTAATTAAATACATGTGATTTAATTAAATCAAGAGACTTTAGGAGATAAAAAGTGATTTATTTGATTAAAGAGAAAACGTTAGTGAATTAATTAAATTGATTTATTTAATTAATAGATGAAATAATGTTCAATGAAGCATGATTAGATGCATGAGTAAATTTTGCATGTCTACAACCTCTATTTCCTAAAACAACATTTTTCCCTCTTAATGTGTGATTGCAGATCTAGGTGATTTGAAGCTTGAAGATCCTTTGAAGACAAATTTGCAAAAGTTGTTAAGAAGTTGTCATCTTCATGGAAAGTTGCCTACAGATCGTAATTTAGACTTTTCAGACTTGAAGATCAGACAAGAAGAAAGATACATACGATCACTCCATGCTACATCAGTTTCAATCAAACCCTCCTACTAGGACTAAATTGTACCTCTAGGCGTATGAGTCCTAGTATACCTCTTTTTACCATTTTTTTGTAGGTCTTGATTTTCTACTAGAAGATTCTAGATTCTACCCAGATTCTTGTAGTAGGACTAGATCACTCGGCCTGACATATGAGTCCCAATTGTTATTTTTTAGGACCAGAATTAGCATAAAGAAAAAAATACAACATATGAACAATAAACACAACACTCTTATCCTAGGAAAACCCTCCTATTTGAGGGAGAAAAACCCAGAAAAATATGTCTCCAATATATTGAATGAATAAGAGAAGAGATATTCTTACAAGTTTGGACTTACTCAAGGCTGAATTATTACCATGTATAATAACATCACTCCTTGATCCAAAGTAAAAAATAATATGATCCTCCTTGAGTAGTTCGATCTGTTGCTAAGGTGCAAACTTGAAGTTCTCTTAAATTTTTATCACAAATGAATGATCATCATATTGTATTTATACAAAATAGGTGACTCTTCATTTGGGTTGGCCTCTTTTAAGAAACAAGGTGATTCTTCATAAAATTATTATATATAGCAAGTCCAACATGCCTTGTTATTATTTATCCATAATTTTTAAATTTGAGAGAAATATATCTCCCTCTACTATAACATCAACACTCCCTCTTAGCTAGGGAGGTACATTTCCATATATCCACATCATGTAGTCTGTCAACATGATGCCCACAATGGCTACACCATTTATGGAAAACTCAAAGGTTTATCATGGATTCTCTCAATGTGATCTCGTCATGGAGTCTCTCAACATGACATACATCATGGCTAGTCCCATGTGTGGAAAGAAACACAAGTACAAGGGTTCATCACGAAGTATCTCAATTTGATGTCACCATGGAGTCTCTCAACATGATGCCTCATCTCAGTCACAAAGATGAACAAGGTTTCGCACCTCATATTTCTCTGTCTTAGAGAAATATACACTACAAGGTATTTCACCTCATATTTCTTCATTTCAAAGAAATATACACTACAAGGGCTTTCACCTCATATTTCTCCATCTCAGAGAAATATACACTACAAGGGCTTTCACCTCATATTTCTCCATCTTAAATAAATATACACTACAAGGGCTTTCACCTCATACTTCTCCATCTCAGATAAATATACACTACAAGGGCTTTCACCTCATATTTCTCCGTCTCAGATAAATATACACTACAAGGGCTTTCACCTCATACTTCTTTGTCTCAAAGAAATATACACTACAAGGGCTTTCACCTCATACTTCTTCATCTAAGAGAAATATATGCTACAAGGGCTTTCGCCTCATACTTCTTCATCTCGGAGAAATATACACTACAGGGGCTTTCACCTCATATTTCTCCATCTTGGAGAAATATACACTACAAAAAATCTTCATGTGACATGACTCCCTCTGAAGCTCCAAGTACTTGCATCAACCTCCTAACCTCCTCATCCAATTTTTCCTTTGTTGGTGTGTCAGACTCCCTCAAAATGTTAATTCTTCCTCTTTGAAGAAACTAATCGACTTTAGAATAAGAAACCTTCTGAATTGACTTTAGAACTTGGATCCTTCTCATATGTCCCTATGTCAATTTTCATAGAAGAAATATGTTGTGTAGACCTTAATTTGCAATCTCGAGAAAAGTGACTGTACTTATCACACCTAAAACATTGAATGTGAGAAATCCTTCTTCTTCTTCAGTTTTTGGGCAGAATCGGATTCTTTGTCTCTATTCCTCTTTCTTCCTTTGCCTCTATCTCTAGAGGTATGTGTAGCAAGAACTTGATTTTCTACATCATGATAGTTTCACCCAACTCCTCTTGCTACCAACCTAGACTTTTCTTGAATACAATCAGCTCGAAGACAATCAAACTTGGGCAACTTGGATCTCCCACTAATGCTCTAAATAAAGGGTTCCAAAGATTGAGGAAGAGAATTTAGTGCTAAAATAACAAGATCTTTGTCCGCAATTATATCCCCAATAGTGCTCAACTGATCTCTCAAATTAGTGATCCTCATAAAGAATGAGATGATTGAATCTTCTTTAGCCATTTTTACATGGTAAAGTTGTTGTCTCAAAGAAAGTGCTTTGTTGGTGTTGTTGATCTCATACAATCCTTTTAGAGTATCAAAAATTTCTTTAGTTGTCTTCAACTTGGAGATGATCGGTACTAGGTGATTCATCGCAAATTCTATCATGATCTTTCTAGCCTTCGTGTCATTTTTCTTCCACTATATTTTCTCAGTATCATCGGAAGGCTCGAGCATATCACTTTCCACAAAATCAAGAAGATAATTCTCCTCTAATGCAATGAGTACCCTAGGTTTCCAAGAGTTGAATTTTGAAGCTCCATCAAGCATATATTCTTTTTCCACACAAATTTACCTTCACAAACCTTCCCTAGATGAAAATTTGACTTGACTTCTTACACAAATCTGATTAGATATTTTCTTAGACTCGCTCTAATACCATGTTATTTTTTAGGATCAGAATTAACATAAAACAAAAAATACAACATATGAATAATAATAAAACACTTTTATCCTCGAAAAACCCTCCTACTTGAGGGAGAAAAAACCAACAAAAAATTTCTCCAATATATTGAATGAATAAGAGCAGAAATTTGCTTACAAGTCCAGTCTTAATCAAGGCTGAATTATTACAATGAATAATAGTATCACTCCCTGATGCAAAGTAAAAAATAATATGATCCTCCTTGAGTATTTCGATCTTCTACTAAGGTGCAAAATTGAAGTTCTCTTAAATTTTTTATGATCTAATGAATGATCATCATCTTGTATTTATACAAAACTAGGTGACTCTTCATTTGGGTTGGCCTCTTTTAAGAAACAAGGCAACTCTTCATAAAATTATTATATATAGCAAGTTCGACTTTCCTTGGTATTATTTATCCATCATTTTTAAATTTGAGAGAAATATATCTCCCACTGTTATAACATCAACACTAATGCACTTCAAAAAGTAGAATTTTAGAGTTACAAATCTTGCTCAAAATCAACTAGTTTACCAGGTTCCTCTATGCCTATTTTTTGTTTATCTGTTTGATTTAATGCTCTTAAGTTTCTAGGGTTTAGTGTGTTAGATTTTTCATTTCTTCTTTGAAGTTTCATTTAATGGTGAACCCCCTATTTAATCACACCCAAGGAAACCATCCCTAGTAGTAGCATTCCTTCCCTCAATTAAGTCACTTGGTTGAGGGATCTGGTTTCCTAATAAACTAAGAGTGAAATAGGTCCCCTAGTTCCATCTCCTAGAAGGTGGAACCCTATTTCCTTTTGTTCATTTTGATGAACTTGACCTTTGGACCCTTTATTTCAAATTTGGAGAAAATTTTAGTCCTAGATCTATATTAGCTTTGCATTACATTTGCATTGGTCGAATTGCATCTAGGGCTTCTAAATAT
Source organism: Sequoiadendron giganteum (assembly GCA_007115665.2). NCBI lineage: Eukaryota > Viridiplantae > Streptophyta > Pinopsida > Cupressales > Cupressaceae > Sequoiadendron > Sequoiadendron giganteum. The sequence goes on from CM021100.1 coordinate 511,856,583, forward strand.
TGCATTAGTGTAAAAGTGAATACAGTTTGAAACATCATTAAACTTAATTGGAAAATTGTACTTGCAAGTAGTCATTTGAACATACAATCTAGAAACCTTAAGATCAACTCAGAATTTGCTGAATTTGGTTTAAAAACCCTAATTTGGGACTCATTTTCCCACTTGGATCTTGGGTAATATAACTCTTTCACTCATAGTGTTGACACTAGTTCACTAGGTATGGACCATACCCTTGACAACTCTTTACCTTCAATTGTTGAAACAATGGTTGCTAGTGTTCCTCAAGAAAAAATAATCCAAATCCATGAAGAATTTGCAAACCTTCAAAACTTAGTGAGTACTGAAAAAAATTTCAACACTACTATTCCTACCATAGATAACATACACTAAATGATTGAAAGTGAAAAAGGAATAGAGATTGCGCATAACATATCTCGATTTTTGGCAAATATCTTAACCCAATGACTAGTTGTGCTCAAACCTCAAACTATACTCAAAGTCAAAGAGGAACCAAAATTCCTTCTCCTAGAACTGTTGCCTCTATTCCTACCTACACCAATCCTCAAGTTATCACAATGATGCAACCTACTAGTAATGTCATTCCTACCTTGGGTATTTCCAATATAAATCCTTATACCTTTGTGGTATCTCATGTCATATCTCCTACCACTTTACCTTGCATAAGTGTTCCATTCACTTGCCCCTCAAACACAAATACACATTCACCATATTCACCTCCATCTCAAAACACAACCAATGATGCCATCCTTAACCAACTTTTACAAAATGTTTCATCCTTTCAAAAAAAAAATCCACCATAAACCAAAATCAAAATGGCCAACCATCATACTTGAACAAAAGGAAAATAGGAGTTCTACCTTTTGGGAGATGGAAAGTAACAAAGGGGTAAAACGGAAAAAAAAAAAAGTAAAAAATGGAAGGACATTCTTCTCAATATCTACATATTTTCAAAAAAAATTGAAAACAATCTTCCTCTTATGTGGTAAAATCCATGAAATTATTTGATTGAGTTGTGAGACCTACCTTGTAGTGTTAATGATTTATATGACTAATTTTGATGATTGTGTTAGCCTCATGGATGGTTTTTGATTATGGGTTGTTTTGTTTTTATGGATTTAAATGTTTCATATGCCTTCATGTTAACACATATACCTTGTATATAGGTATATAGACCTATCCCCATCAATTATTGTTTTGTGATAACATGTGAGTGATGGAACTAACTGTATTATCATGCTTATTGTTATTTTATGAGTGATTGATTCTATAACTAGATGGATTATGATATTTATCAGGTAGTAAATGTAAGTTCAGTTATCTCTGAAGTTGACCTTGTTGATGAATATGATAGTACTAGTATGGAATGAATGTATTGTTGAACCAGGCAACTGAGAGGGGGGGTGAATCAGTTGTAGCAAATTTAAACCTTTTTGAATCATTCACAAGAACTTAGATCGATCACAGATCCTTGACTTTACTGAAAATTATTAAACATTAAGTGCAAGTGCAGAAACGGAAAACCAACACACAAACAAAATAACACCAGATTTACGTGGAAAACCCAATGACAGAAAAAACATGGTGAGGATTAACTAACACTGTAAAGAATACCAAAACTGATTACAAAGGCTCACTACCAGAGAAAAAGGCTCACTGCCAAAACAAGGAAGTTCACTGTCCAGATCAGGACTCACTATCCAATAGGGTTAACCACTCGAAGGGCTCATTGCCATAGAGATACAAAGAAGATAGAAGAGATATGTTATAGAGAGAAGAAAATCTCAATGCAACAGATATTTTCAGGTCACAATATCCTCAACCACTTGCAAACATGCATGAAAGATAGATTACACCTTCAACTCACTACATCTAGAAAAACAACATTTAGACAGTTTTTCATTGATCTTCCACACTCACATCACACAAACCCACTAATTCACATCTATCTTCTCTATTTATTTTCACTTGTCTCTTTGTACATCTTTCATCAATAAATCATCTTATATTTATACCATCTTCAACTTTGAAACATATCCTAAGTCGGTCATCCATCATTAATTCAAATTAGGATAGTGCCAAAACATCTTAGGGTGGAATTAGAATGAGGGAAACCTAAAAACATGCTTGATGAGGATCCAAATAGGTCTGAACATGCTTCATCAACTTCAAAAGTAGTGTTCAACACAAGGTTAGCCAAACCAATATAAAACACATGGAACAATTAAGCGCACACAACCATTAGCACGATCAAATACTTCCAAACACAAAAATTATCTTCAACACAATTATAAATAGTTACCTCTAAAATCACAAGTCATAAGACTTAATAGAAAGGAGATCTGGACCAACAACATTTCTCTTGAACATCCTTTGGAATATCTTAGATTCGATGGCTCATATTATGCATTCTAGAACAAAAATATGGAAGGATATTTGTGTGCTCAGGGATATGAGATTGAGAAGGCTTATCAAAATACATACACTCAACTTTAGAATGGTCTAAGTACAAGTGTAGAAATCAAGGCACATGAGATCAATGCTAGGGAAAGGTTCATTATTGTGAATAGTCTTTCAAATACTTAATTAGTTAAATTTATGTGTTTGAATGATTCTAAAGAAGTTTGTGATATGTTAGAAAGCATTATGAAGGATATCCAAAGGTCAAACAAGCCAAGTTGTAGAACTTGAAGGTACAGTTTGAAATGATGCATATGCCTAAATATGAAATAATAAAAGGATGCATACATAGAGTTGATGAATTGGTAAGTAATATGAGAGGCCTTGGTGCAATAGTTAAAGAATCTAAAGTGGTGAAGAAATTTATCAGATCTCTTCCAAATTACTATAGTGAAAAGGTATCTACTATTGACGAAATAGTTGATTTTGATAATTATTCTAGAGATTAGTGGATGAGCACTCTGACTGCATTTGAGATGAGAAAACTGAAGAAACGTAAAAAAGTAGAAACTACTTTCAAGGCTAGTAAACTAGAGAGGGTTGAATATTTAGGTGATGAAGATCCTGCTTATTTGGAAGTTAAATTTGTGAGAAGGATGGGAAATGGCATCAATAAGTATCAAGGTAAATTACCTTTCAATTTTTTTAGTTGTGGTGGTATAGGTCATTATGCTTCTAGATGATTGAAAAGAGCTTTAAACAATAAGAAAAAGGAAAACAAAGGATAGATGATTAAGAAAACTTACTATGTGAAAGAATATGCTTGTATTTCTGATGATGAAACTAATTATGGAGATTTTGATGATAATTAATGTCTTTTTTTGGCTATAAAAGAAGAATTTGGTTCTAGTAACTCTGAAAGTTATGTGAAGGAAAGTGTTCTAGAGATGAAGGATAGGGTTGAAGGTACTTTGGTATCTAATTTTCATGTCAAAGAAGATAGGAATTACTGGGTTGTTGATAGTGGCTGCTCTAATCATATGACCAGAGACAAAAGTAATTTTGTTAAACTTCAAAAGTATTATGTAGGATTAGTTAAATTTGGAGATGATTCAAGAGCTAAGATTTGTGGAATAGGTTCAATTAGTTTTTATGGCAAGAATAATACTGAAAATTTTTAATATGTTAAGGGCTTAAGACATAATCTCTTAAGTTTTGGATAAATGTGTAGAAAAGGGTGTAATCTTGTATTTAAGGATGAAGCATGTGAGATCTAGAAAGGGTCTGGAAATGTTATTTTTTTTGGTAAGAGAATAGATGGAAACATCTATTAGCTTAAGGGTGTTGATGGTAATTTCTTTATGCTATAGATTAATGATAGTTGGTTATGGTATCGGAGGATGTGTCACATGAATTTTGATAATTTGACAAGAATTAGTTCAGTTCATGGTGTGAGAGATTTACTTAGAATCATAAAACCTATATATGATGTTTTTGAGAGTTGTCAATTTGGAAAACAAACAAGGAGTAGCCTTAAGGGAAAGGAACAATCTTCTACTAGACTATTGGAATTATTGCATACATATATTTGTGGTCCTACAAGGGTGAGAATTCTACAAGGTGAGAGGTACTTTATACTTATGATTGATGATTACTCTAGAATGACATGGGTTAATTTTCTTAGAGAAATATTTGATGCATGCATTAGATAAATTCAAGGCATTTAAAGCTATGGTTGAGAATGAAATATATTTGAAAATAAAATTCTTGAGGTTTGACAAAGGTGGTGAATTCACCTCCGATGAGTTTAACATGTTTTGTGAAGTTCATGGAATAAAGAGGCATTTGTCCACCCCTAGAACTCCTCAATCAAATGGAGTTATTGAAAGGGAAAATAGAACTATTCAAGAAGGTGAAAGGACTATGATGAAAGAGGAAAATCTATCACAATTCTACTCGAGATAATCTATTCATTTTGTTGTTTAGATACTTAACAGAGTTCAAGCTAAAGATAATAGCACAAAGACTCCTTATGAGCTATGGTATGGAATGATTCCTACTATGAAGTACTTTAGAGTGTTTGGAAGTAAATGTTATATCAAAAAAGAAGAAGAAAAAATAGGAAAGTTTGATATAAGGTTTGATAAAGGTATCTTCCTTGGATATTCTATGAGAATCAAATCTTATAGATCTTACAACAAAAGGTTGAGAAATATAGTTGAAAGTGAAAATGTTAAAGTTGATGAAAACTTGTAGAATTCTATTGCAATAGATGGATATGTGTGAGGTGAACCTGATTGCAGAGAAGTAGAAGATAGTTTATGAACACGAAGTTCAAATTGAAGAGGAAGAAGCTTAAGAGAAGATCCCTAAAACCCATAGGTATGTGCAAAAGAATCATTTTGAAGACCAGATAATTGGAAATAAGAGGAAATGCATGTTGACAAGAAGCAAAGTCGTTGAAGTTCAGGTAAATTTTGTTTATTTTTTAAAGTTGAACATAAATCAATGAGTGAATCGTGTAAGAATGAGTATTGGATGATGGAAATAAAAGAAGAACTTGAGAAAATAGATTAAAAAAAATAGACTTAGTAATTGGTCCCTAAACCAGAAAACAAAAACATAATTGGAACTAAATGGGTATTCGGGAACAAGATGGATGAGAATGGAGAAGTAGTATGAAACAAGGTAAGACTTGTGTGTAAGGGTTACTCACAAGTAGAAGGTATAGATTTTGAGGAGTCTTTTTCTCCTATGGGTAGGATGGAATGTATCAAAAAAATTGGCATTTATAGCACATAAATATTTTAAGGTCTATTAGATGGATATCAAGTCTTCTTTTTTGAATGGTGAATTGGAAGAAGAGGTATACATGGAAAAAAGTTCTAAGTTTTTTTCATTTGTCAGATCAGCTAGACATGGTATGTATGTTGAAGAAGGCACTATATGGTTTGAAGCAAGCTCCTAGAGCTTGGTATGCAATATTGGACATGTACTTAATATAGCAAGGACTCAATAAGGGCTACGTAGATTGTAATCTTTACACTAAAATTGAGGAAGACAAAATCTTGATAGTAGTTATATATGTGGTGGATATTATATTTTGTGGAAATGAGGCTATGTATAAGAATTTTTCTGAAGAAATGCAAAAATAATTTGAGATGCCAATGTTTCAGGAGATGAATTTCTTTCTTGGGCTACAAATCAATCAAACAAATAAAGGGATTTTCATTTCCTAGTCTAAGTATGTCAAAGATATGTTGAAGAAGTTTGGAATGGATGACTCCAAACTGGTATGTACTCCTATGGTGGTTGGTTGTGAATTGAGCGGTGATGATGATTTACCTAAGTCTGATCATAACAAGTATAGATCTTGATGATTGGTGGACTGATGTATTTGTTTGCTACTAGACCATATATCATGAATGATGATTGTCTTCTTACTAGATTTCAAGAAGATCCTAAAGAAACACGTTGTAGTGGGGAGAATATTTAAATATTTAAGAGGTGCACACTAGATTATGGTTTTTTGTATCCTAAGGATACTGATTTCGTATTAAATGCTTATATAGATAAAGATTAGGCTAGTTTTGTTGATGGTAGGAAAAGTACAAGTGGTGGTGCATTCTTTCTTGGATATAGATTGGTGTCATGGCTAAGTAAGAAATAGGATTCAATTTATTTATCGACTATAGAGGTTGAGTATATTGCAATATCATCATGTGATACATAGCTATTATGGATGAGACAAAAATTGAAGGATATCAAAGTTGTATTTGACAAACTATATCTATCTTCTATGATAATACAAGTGCAATAAAAATTTCAAAGATTCTAGTGATGCATTCAATGACAAAGCGTATATCTATTAGGTATAAATTTTTGAGAGAGAAGGTTATGGAGAATGAAGTGAAGCTTGAGTATGTTCCTACAAAGGATCAGATTGCTAATATATTTACTAAGGCTCTTCCTATGGATACTTTTGAGTATCTTTGGGAGAAGTTGGGGGTTATTTCCCCTCCTTTATTGAACTAGATGCGTATAGAGGTGCATCAGTCTAGTGGATCTATGGATCTATCTCTTTTTTGGACAAATTTTGGTGGCTACCTCTCAGGGGGATTAGGTAGTGGTATGTGTTGTCATTGTGTTGTTGATTTAGTTGGGTGTACTCCTAATGGGGCTATTCAAATTAGGTAATTTTGATTTAGTGTTAAAGAGGGAGAATAATGCAAAAAAAATTATCCTTTGCCATCGATATTAAAGGGAGAGAGAGAATCATGTGAAAAAAGAGAACTTATCTAGTCAGGGATAGAAAACCATACGGAAAAGAGAGGTTTTAGGAATGTTTTGCAAGCTATCTAATTTAAGAGAAAGATGGAGAGTTTTTAGAGTTGTTCTGTGCTCTTTGATGGATTTTCACATATTGTGTTGCCATCAATGAAAAAGGGGGAGATTTTTGCAAGTATGAAGATGTTTCCATTGATGTCAACAAAAATTCTATTGACTACTATTGTCATTTATGTCAACTATGGGATGAAGATGTTGAGGATATTGAGAAAATTGTGGAAAAGAGGAGAACAGGTTGTGAATGTGTAGTTGAGATCTTGAGGAAGTGTTGTGAGTACATGGAGATATTCTTTTGTTGCAGAGTCTAGAGATGAGCTAGAATGAAGTAATGAGCTGAGATGATGGCTCTGGTACTTGGTTTCCAAGTGCTTTTGAGAAAATTTAATTAACAAAGTAAACTATGTAGTGCAAATGTTCAAATTGTGCTTTGTATTGTGTTATGTGTTCTTTCTATGTTGATTATATGCTTGTTTGGATCTTACAGGTTATCTAAGGTTTACAAAAGTTGCTATATTGAGAATTTGGGTTTCTGGATCGTTGTACAATGCAGTATATTTTCACCAATGTGTGAACTAGTTGTTTAGTGATGTCTTCTATGGTATGGAAGAAACATATTTTCTCCACATTTCTCCAATGTCTAGTTGTAGGTCATGCAAATTTGGGAAGTTTCTTATAATGATTTTATATTTCTAAGTTCAATTTTTACTTGATTTGATGTAGTATAGTGAGTGTTTCATTTATCATTATGCAATAAAGGGTTATCAGTTGTCCCAAGTTAAAGTATTTATTGATGCGAGGTTGGATGAAATGTTTGATGAATCTTATGTAGTTTGTGTATTGTTCTAGATTAATTTCAAGTGAATTATATTGTCCAGAACATTTGGGTTGATCTAAGGAAGTTTGTACTTAATGTGTATGGTGTTTTGCATGAGTCTTGTCTGACCTTGTGTTTAACACTACATGTGAGGATTGTCGAAGCATATTGAACTATATTGGGATCTATTTGGGTCCTAATTAAGGATTTATGTAAGTTTCCTTTCATTCCTGTCCACCATAGGAATGTTTACGTGCCAACCTATTTCGAATTTGAATGTATAACGGCTAGTGACAAACGTTGGAGAAAGTTTTTGAGTTAGAACTCGATATAAATATGTATTTTCTTGATGCAAGAGAAGTGGACAAGAGAGAAATAAGAAAGATAGATGCGATATTGATGTGAGTGATGTGTGTGATGTGAAATTGAGTAGAGCAATGTGAATTTCATGTTAGGGTTCCTAAAGGTAGTGAGTTGAAGGCATCTGAAATCTTTCATGTGAGACTATAAAAGTGTGAGAAATTTTGGTGGACTCCTTGTTGCATCGAGGAGTGTTTTCTCTATATAAAATTCTTCTTCTCTCTTCTTGTATTCTTTTTATGGTAGTGAGCCCTAGCTGTGAGCCTTTTTGGACCGTGTGTCCTATTTTGGAAGTGAGCCCCTTTGTATTGATTTTTCTATTACTTATATTGTGAGCTAATCCTCATTGTGGTTTTTCTCTCATTGGGTTTTCCATGTAAATATGGTGTTCTCATGTGTATAGAGTTGTGATTTCAATTTTTTTTATCTACATTTCATTTTTAATCATTCTAATAGAATAAGAGCTTAATGAATGCTTGTGAATCTGATTAATGTTGAGGGTTTTTGAAGGTTTAATTGTCTATAACTTATTAACCTCCACTCTAAGTTGTCTTGTTCATTTCAATAGTGGATGTATTTCTAAATGAGTTAGTTGGATTAAATTATAAGAGGGTATTCAATTTATTTATTAGTATTGTACCAAGATCTGAACCTATTTCCAAGGTGCTCTATAGAATTACTACTACAGAATTAATGGAACTCAAGTCACAGTTGGAAGAGTTATTATCTAAGATATTGATAAGACCCATTGTTTAACCTTAGGGAGTTCTACTGATCTTTGTGAAGAAGAAGGATGGAACACTATGCTTGTGTATTGATTATTAGATACTTAACAAAGCTATTATAAAGAATAAAAAACCATTGTCGTGTATCGATGATCTCTTCAATCAGATGTGAGGAACAAATATAATTTCAAAGATTGATTTGTGATCAAGTTACCATCAATTGAGAATCAAAGATGAATACATAATCAAAACTACCTTTAGAACTAGATATGAGAATTATGAGTTTATAGTATTATCTTTCAAACTTACTAATGCACCTACGAAATTTATGAACCTAATGAACAATGTTCTTAGAGATTGTTTGGATAGGCTTGTTTTATTATTCTTGGATGATATCTTAATTTATTTCAAGGATGAAGAGGATCATTTCAAACATTTAGAGATAGCTCTCTAGTGGTTAAGAGAACAAGAGTTTTGTGGTCTCTCTTCATTCCTTCCCACTGGGTATGTGCAGGATCATTATGGAAAAAACGGGCCCTTAAGTGGCAAAAAAAGATGAAAAATCAGAGTTAGACAACTTGACATAAAAATTTGAATAATTTATCGATATTATTTTTTAAAAATGTAAAAATAGAATTTGTAGAAAATTGAACGTAGTTTCTAAACTACTAGACCTTCATTTTAAAAAAAAAATCTATTTGGTGAAAATTTGAAATTGCAATGCAGTAGTATTTAAATTTTAGGGTAAAAATAAGAAGTAGGTGTCTGTCTGACCACCCTAACCACAATAAAATGATAATATTATTTTATAAGCTTTTAGATATAAGTAGAGGACTTATGTCCCAATGTGATGCATATTTTTTTATAATTTTTTTCCAAGTAAATAATTAATTATGAATTTTTTATTACAACTTTTAAAAAATCTAAAAACTCGTCTATCTAACCACCTTAACTTGGTCAAAAATTCATGAAATTCTTTTTTTTTTAATCCTATACTATGTGAAGCATAGAATGTGATGCATGTTTTAGATTCAAAAAATGTGATACTGTTTGAAAGTTATAGATTTTTTTCAATCAACCTATCAATCAGGACTTTATTCGTAATTCTAATAGAAAATCACTAATAATTATTTATTAAATTCAAATTAAAGAATAATTTATATTGGTGGAAAGTTGATAATCTCTTCTAAAAACCCTTTTCATTTCATCAATTTTGGGTAAAAAAAAGTCGTCAGCCACATGGGTCATCATATGGCTTACATATCGCCACTTTTTGGCCCATCATGATCTTGCACATACCCCACTATGGGAATGTTTTGGTGCCAACGTAATTTGAATTTTTACATTTGAGGTGCATACCCCACCTTGTGAATTATTTTCAAGGTTGAAGATGATATGCATGTGTGATGATCTGATGTGAAGCATAGAGTTGATAATTGAAGTTGTAAAGTGTGAAATGTCGTGTGAGATTTAATGCCTAAGGTTACTAGAAGCAATGAGTAGAAGGTTTATGCATTCTACAAAGAATGTGTGAATCTTTTGGTGAAGTAGTGGTGTATCTTTCTATTGCTTTGAGATGGATTTCTCAATGTAACAATCTTCTTTCTTCTTCTTCCTAATCTGTTAGTGAACCATTCTTTTCTTTTAGGTATTGAGTCCTTCGGTGGTGAGCCTATTATATTTGATGTTGCAATTACTTTATATTGTGAGCTAATCCTCATAGTGGTTTATCCCTTCTTATTTTTTCTACTTAAATATGGTGTTCTCATGTGTTTGGATGTGTTTTCATTATTGTTTCTCATGTTTACATTTTGCTAATGCATGATAAGGGTTTAATGCCTTTTAAGGGTTTAAAGACTAATTAAGATCTAAATGTTAAGGAGTGTTTTGGTTTTTTAATGTACAACTGATTGACCCCCCCTCTCAATTGTATTGTTCATTCAACATTAGCTTACTTACCCATTTCAAACCAGTAGTATGTATGGTCAAATTCAAAGGGTAAGTGAGTATGTTTTTATTCTTCAAGAAGAAGTGTAGTTGTTCGTTGACTATTTATTTGTGTTTCAGCTCCTCTTGGATACCCATAAGCATGAAAACCATTGCAAAATCATGAGAAGAGGAATCCTTTGTAAGGAACTAGTTAATGGTTTTGTTTGAGTATGTCCAAGTTGTTGGTTAGAGTAGGATAGGAAAGTTTTATTTCAAGTTAATAAGTGTTGATGCACATTGTTAGTTTGTTTATTCTCTAAGTGTTAAGGCACAGTTATTTAGGTGTTTAGTTAGCTATTCCAGAGGTTTTGTAGTTAGTTGATAGGGTTGTTCAAGTGTTTCTAGTTTTTTTCAAGCCTTTTCATGACTTTTGTGCCCAATGGATATACAAGGCTACTAGTCCTAGATGCTTAGAAGGCAATGATTTTCATAGAGGTCACCAATGATGTTATTTTTTCATTTTTATGATAAAATTAGACACAATAATAGGCTTTAAGGAGTTTTGTAAAGTTTAAAAATAATTAATCTCAAGCCTCTAGTGATTTTTAGGTGCCAACAAAAAGAAAAAAGGGAAAAAATAAATTTCATTCTTTGTTCAATCTTTTTGGCTTCCATGTAGAATATGTTTCATAGGGTTGTAAGGCTCATGGAATTCAAGGAGTTAGAGTTTCATCATCCTATATTAAAGGTTTCCATCAATATGGCATGGAATTAGCAGTTGGTTATTAATGTTTAAGACCCACATTGTAGAGATCATGAAGAAGACTTGGCATGATGCATAGATCTAGCATTTTCAAGAACATTGAAAATAGAATGTGGAGACTTTCAAATGTTTTTATCTAGCAGTATACTCACATAGCAAGTTATGTATCATTCTTTTCATACTATGCCAAGTATGCTCTATATTTCTCAAAGTTTTAACCTCTGCTAAGAAATGAAAAAATATCTTTGTTAGGAGTTAAAAAACCCTTAGTTGTCTTCTAGGTTAGATAAGGAGCATGATGTGATTATTTGAGCAAGCACATCATTTCACTCATATACTAGTTTGATGGGTAGAGAGAAATGAGAGGGGATTCGTTCATGATCAAGACAAACAAGCAATGCCTGTAAACACAAAAATATTTCCCTCTTAGATAATTGATGAAGAATATACAAACATGTTGATCCACTATAGTAATCCCTCATGGTAGAAACTTGGAATATAATTTGGTTCAAGAAAATAATGATGTTATTGATGGACATGATCAGTTTTAGTCATTTATATGGCATACCTTACTTTCTAAACTTGATTATGATAATCCTTTTGTTACTTGTCTTTTTACACCTCTCCTACAATTAAGTTGGTTTCAATTTCAATTTTGTTTTTGATTCTCAATGTTTGTGGTGTTAATTCTATCAAAATATTTGTTGGTCCATTGAAACTTCCTAAAAAGGAGTTGGTTATTTTCCCTTTAAATATCAGCACATAGATTTACAATTAAAAGATAACATAATTTCTAAGGTATAATAGTATCATCCCTTCATTGGTAAAATTGGTTTACCATGTTTTCATCATTTACATTGCAGAGGGTATCATAATATCTCCTAGTCTTGTTTGGTATGGCTTGATATGCTATTGTAGAGATTTAAGGAAAAGTATGATGTTACAATTTTAGTGCCAAGTGAAAGACTTCAGGTAGGTGAGTACTTATGTATACAGTTCAATCTCATTTGAACTAGATGTGGAATATCACATAATGCCAAAGATGATGCCATGAGGATTTCCTTGCAAGTTATTGGAGAGAATAAACTTGGATATTTTTAAAGCATGAAGATATTTAGAGATTTGGAGAATGAGATGGATGCAATATCAAAGATGAGTCAGTCATTAGTTAGGTCCTTAGATTGGTCATTGAGGCATCAACATAGACGTAGTGCATTTTTTGTTGTAGGTCTTTTGAAATATAGATAAAATGTAGATAATAAGAAGTTGGATTTGGATTGTTTTATAGGGACTGACAATTTGAAAGCCTTATTTAAACATGTAGAATCAAATAGTTTTCAAAGGCTCCATGATTGAAAATTTTCTACACACATATATGAAATAATTCTACTGATGGAAAATTGTAGTAGAGTAAGGAAGCATAGTAAAATATACAAGTATGCATATGCAAATAGGTATTCACAATGCTTAAATTCAGTAGTATTCTTGTATTCCTGGTGAGGCTTTGTTAGGTGCTTAAAAATTACCAACTTTTAGTTTTCTTGGCTATTTTGAGAGAATGATTGGTATAGTAAATTTGTAGGTGAAATATAAGGAGAACATCCTAAAGGTTCTACATGGTATAACCTACACATTTCTTAGAGGGCCCAATGGGACAGTCATGGTATGAGTACAATAAACACATAGGGGGAAAATATCATGAAAATATGCCACAATGGCATGGTAGTCAAGTATCTAGCAAGCATAATGAAAAAATTTAATACCTTGGGGTAGAGTTTCAAACAAGAAATATAGGGCAGTCCAAGTACAAAATGGTTAGAATAAAGTGACTGTGTATGCAAAGAAAGCAACATTATGAAAGGAATATTATCATAGTCAAAGAGGCTCACAAGTGTCTTCCCCACATGGTTAAAGAGCAACTAGATGTTGGTTTTTGTGGCACAAACCTTTCATCAATTTTATGGGGTAAATATGTCATTATGGTAGAAAGAACTAGAAGTGATAAAGCACATGGATATTTGGTGCCTTTATTTCATAATATGTTGTATAATTGAAATCCATAGAAGTATGCTAGAAAGAATTGAACCTCAAAGGTTGGAACTTCTTTTGTGTCCAAATGTATTGTTGTGAGAGTAGGGTGAAGTCACAATGTGGAGATGAAGCCTCAAATCCAAGGATAAATTCTATCTTGATGGCCAAAAGTTGATAGCAAGGTTTCATGTACAATATTTTTAAAGAAATACAACCTATAGGTGACACTAAATAAATAATAATGAAAAGATAGTACATGAACATACATATCTTGATAGGTCAAAGAAGAGTGGGAAATCCATCAATTAAAGAGCTATGAAAGAAGTTTGTGATTGTCCTATGAATATTGGTGATAACTAGTGATTGATGAGGAAGTGGTGTTGACATAGAAGTAGAGAATATTTATGAGCATAGTAAAATGATTATTATGGAGATCTTGAACATGTTTAAGTTTAATAATAAATCATTAGCTCAAGAAAATTCATCCCTTATAGAGGCCTTTAATTAATAGGGTGTGACAAAGTTGTTGATGGTGGTGCAAAGTGTTTGGAAAGAAATGGAGTGGTTAAAGGTTCACAAAGAGATCATTTAAGATATAGGAAAATAGATGTAAATGATAATAGAGAAGATACTATAATAAAAGTCATGTACCCAAAGGACAGATAATAAAATGATGGTAAAATTGCATTGAAAAGATGGCACTAGAGGAGTAGACCTTAGGGACAATGCTACCATACTAGTGGCACAATCAAGTCATCAAAATTTCAAGGAAACTGGCATCATTATTCTTTTCATGAGTTTTGTGAGTTGTATATAAAGTTCAAAAGGATGTCATTAATGTTAAAACATTTTCCTAAGTCTTGATGGGAATTTCCTATTCTTTGTAAGAGTCTAGAAGGATTAATCATTATAATAATCCCTTACTCTTACCCACACTTGTGTGCAGATTATGATCATAATAAGGAATCAAGATTCAAGTCATTGAGTACTAGCCCATGAAAATATATGATCAAAAAGAGTTCATGCAAAATGGATAGTCTTTGAAGAAAAACAAAGTCAATTTTAGTAAAGGGGCAGTCCTTAGAAAGGTATAGGTGTCCGTGATAAATTACAAGAAAACAATCATGATAGTGAATTCATACATAAAGGAAAATCCTTATTCATGTGAACCTTAACATAGGGACAACAAGAGTATGCATAACCAAATCATGAAAAAAATAGTCATGAATAGACAGTCATAGTCATTTTTGACAGTCCCTTAACCGAAGGAGCATATAACAGTCATATGATGTAGGCTCTTAAAAGGGAAAGTGAATTCACATTAAAAGGTAGGTATGTGATTATCTAAAAGGGAATATAAGGCTCATAATAGATGAGTGGAATATCAGAAGTTATGAGTGTTATGAGTTTCCAAGAGATGAAGCAAAATTAAATGCTAAGGAGAGTGACAAATGAGTTTGATAGAGTTCAAAAGGAAAGGACAATTAGTGAAAAAAAAGTGCAGTGTGACAACAATTGTATCTAGATTCAATTTTTCCTTTGGATCTCATTTATCAAATATATATTAAATTTCCTAACCATCCTAATTCTTTAACTTGTTCCTAATATTACAATTTCATGTTTCACATGGATTATATGAGAGAATTATTTTAATACATAATAGAAATGGGCAAGTAGTTTGGAAGACAACAATATAGAATAAGACCAAGTGACAATGGTAATCTAATTGGTGAAGTTAGAAGATGGCAGTGGTGTTGACTATGGAAGAAGAAAATGTCTATGTGGCAGTTGGGAAGATATTTAGGATATAGTTAATGACTAATTATTGTCCCTTTCAAGCATCTAGGGTTGTTGAATGAGTTCTAAAATAGTTAGAGGGCATATAAAGATAGTTTGGTGAGTTGTGCAACTGATGGAGAGAATGTATGGTAGTTTTGAATTAGTTTGGGCCTTTTAAGGGCATCTAGGAGCTATTTAAGGTACCTATAAGGTAGACAAGGTCAAGGCAAGACTTTTTCATCACTCAAACACCTTTTTGGGTCATATTGAGGAGCTATAAAGTAGGGGTTACCTTTTTGGATGCCCAAAGAATTTTGACCTAGCAAGATGGAGTGAAGACTTATCTTTCTTTCCTCAACAACATGTTCCTATTATGTAGTAGCTATTGAGTAGCATAAAAGGAAAGCCTAAGGGTAGATTTCAATTAGTTATTTTCTCTCTGTGCATGTGTTATAGCTGGTTTTTCAAGTTCTTTCAAGCTAGAGTAGCTTTGTAAGTCAACTTTCAAGCATGCACAACAATATGTAATACTCCTTTTTATCAATAAAAGAAAAGAATTTTGCCTTGTCTCATATATATTGTTTTGTGCAAATACAACTGATTGATTTTTTTATTTATTATTTTATGCAAATTCTGAATGTATGTCTCATTCCTTCAACACCTTTATGTAGAGATTCACATACCTTGTGCAAGTCATAGGTCATAACATTAGTTTTAACAACTTCTAATTGTGAAAATAGTTATTTTTGCTTTTAGAATTGAATAAACTTCATCTTTTCTATGAAATACTAATGTATAAGTATATAAAACCTTAGTTTTGCATGAATCAACTTGTTCATGTGATCATATTTTAAGTCCAAATAGAAGTGTAGGAGTGAAACCATTTTAGTGTATCACTTTATTAGAGTTTAGGTTCCATTATATGTTTTCCTTCTCTCTTTTCTTAGTAAAAAATAGTAGCATAGGTTAGATTAGGTGACAATACAAAGGGAACCAACCCTCTCTGGAGGTTGATATCCACCATCTGGGCCTACACTCAGGGAGATCATCCCATGTTTTATGAGGTGGTTGAGTGTTTCTATTAACTCGGTAGGGTGCGCACTTCTATGACAATATGTATCATATTTGGTACCAAATACTAGGTTGAAATATTATAAGAAATAGTAATTTTATAGCCATGGATTTATGCATTTTCTTATTCTTACATTATGTTGTAGAGGAAAATGTCACCTACGAATAGGAGATATCAATTTCATAGTTAGGCTTGTAAAGATAGAACTCAATGTCTACAAAGAAATTATCCACCAAAGGTATATTATTAGTCACCACATATTTAGGTTACACTATAAGATGTAGTATCAAGGACTAGATTGCAAATTCTTCAATAACTTTAGCATTTGAAAGAGGTGGATAGATAACAACCTATATAGGGCTTTCTTAACCCCACTAAGAGGAGTTTTACCTTACCCAAATCTTCTCCATGGTAGAAAACATGAACACATTCCACTATAGCAATCACATTTCAAAGAGAATATGGTGTGAATACCTTAGTGGGTGGTGTTCACAATTTTTCCCTAATAACTTATTTCAAACCATCAAATATAATCTAACAACTTATTATCAATGTCTTATTTTTGAAGAATTTTACTCTTTAAATTATATTAGGTGAATTGATGAAACTTGAGTTGACAACTACATAGATATTGAGTAGGAAAATTAGCTAGCCTTGATTTGTACCCAAGTGAATGGACATTATTAGGTGTAGAATCATGTGTACTTATGTGTAACCTTGATTCCCTAATAACTAGCACTTGCACCCAAATAAGGTGCAATACTTATGCCCATAGGCTGAGCCCACATTATTTATGACCATGAAAAGCAATGGACAACATGAAGAAATTAGTCATCTATCTCACCTATCCCTCTCTACCTCTCCCTCCCTCCTTCTCTCTCCCTCTTGCGCTCTCCTTCCATCTCTATTTATCTCTATATCACATATCCCTCTCTACCTATCCCTCCATCCCACCTATTTCTCTCTCACTTTATCCTTCCCTCTCTACTTCTCTCCCTCTCTCACTTATTCCTCTCTACCTCTCTCTCCTTCCCCCTCTAATTCTCTATAACTCCCCTATCCCTCTCTACCTCTCCCTCCCTCTCTCTCATTCTCTGTAGCTCTCTCTTTCCTTCTCTACTTCTTTCTATCCCACCTCTCTCTCCCTCCCTATATCTATCTCACTTATCCCTCTCTATCTCCCTCCATCCCTTTACCCTCCTCTCTCTCTTTCTATATCCTTCCCTCTCTATTTCTTTACCCTCCTCTCTCTTTCTCTATATCACCTATCCCTCTCTACCTCTCCCTCTCTCCCTCCCCCTTCTCTCTCCCTCTTGCTCTCTCCTTCTCTCTCTATTTCTCTCTATATCGCATATCCCTCTCTACCTCTCCCTCCCTCCATCCCACCTATTTATCTCCTGCTCCCTCCTTCCCTCTCTACTTCTCTTGCTCTCTCACTTATTCCTCTCTACCTCTCTCCCCTTCCCCATCTAATTCTCTATATCTCCCCTATCCCTCTCTACCTCTCCCTCCCTCCCTCTCTCTCTCACTCTCTTTGGCTCTCTCTTTCCTTCTCTACTTCTTTCTATCCCACCTCTCTCACCCTCTCTCTCTCTCTCTCTCTCTCTCTCTCTCTCTCTCTCTCTCTCTCTCTCTCCTTCCCTCTCTACTTCTTTTCCCTCCTCTCTCTCTTTCTCTATCCTTCCCTCTCTACTTCTTTACCCTCATCTCCAATTCATTCCAAAAACAACACTTCCTATACAACTTTAGTTTTTCATTTTTCTATTTGTTTATTGTTTGGATTTTATAATAGAGAACAAATTTTAATTTATTTTTATTAAAAATTTATCATATTATTTTATTTAAAAAATCTTTTTTATTTTATTTATTATATGAATTATTTTATTTTATTTTATTTATTATATAAATTATTATTTTCTTATTTATTACATAAATTATTATTTCCTTATTTATTACATAAATTATTATTATATAAATTATTATTATATAGATTATTATATAGATAAATTATTTTATAAATAAATTATTATATAAATTATTATTACATTAATTATTATATAAATTATTTTATTTTATTTTATTGGCAATAAATCATCCGCTTTTGGGTGCCTTTTAAATCTCATATTAGAGCAAAAATTAAATACTAATATTCTCGGCTAGAATTACCCATCCATTTCATCTTGGAGCCGTAAGGGAAATAATGCAATTTGATTTTAGGAAATGGTTTTTAAGATATTTTAGAATTTAAAATAAACTATCCCTTACTGTAAAGTTCATGGGGTTCTTGTCGGCGTCAGATTGATGGAAATGTCGGTGGGGTTCCCCCATGTAGAATAGCATATTGGCTAATTATAATATGTTGGAAATAAATTTAAGTGGACCATAATTTAATTCAACTATCTAATGGATAATAAATGCATGATTGGTTAAATTTATGAGAAATGATTAGTTCTTGCCTTTGTTTTGTGACATTTCCTAAAATTTTGAAAATAAAATTTAATGATACTCTGGTGAAACTGAAGAGTCTAATTTATTGATTTAATGTTAATAAATTATAAGAAATTGAATTGGGGAATTAAAAGATGTTTCTGGTTGAATGAAAAAAATGATACATGTGTTATTGAGTGAACATGTTGCATGCAAAAAATCATGAGAAAACTAACTCTAATTAGATAATGGATGTTCCAATTGTGTGCATCATCCATTATGGTTGTTTCTTATGCATTTAGAAATAAATTTTTAGTGTATTGTGTTTAGTAGAAGCATGGAGTTAAAATATGAATTGTGTAGGTGCTAACATTGTTGTGGGTAGGCTATTATTGTGAAAGCTACTATATGATTCCTTATTCTTCTTAATGTTGTTTGATGTTCTACCTAGATTCAATATTTGAACTAGTTAAAGGAAAATATATTGTAATTAGGGGTGAGAAAAATCATGAAAAAATAAATTATAAGTTTGTAATTCTCTATGGACCTTATGACCCTTTTCTCCCTCATACAAAATTAGAACCACATAGCTAGTTCATAGTGTAGATCTATCTTTCATTGTATTCATGTTTGTGTTACTTGGTAGTTGGTTTAGTCATTAATATTTGGGTATCACCTTATTATTGGCCCTTAATATTTGCATTATATTATAGCTTTGATGGTTGATATATTATTTTTGCACATGATATTAGTGTTAATGTTATTTATTAGCATGTATTTTGGTACATGATTTTCATTGTCAATACTTGGTTTGGAGCAATAATGCAAGATGCTAATCCTTTGGAGGCCTTATTACAATATATGTTTTATATAAGGAGATGCATGCTTGGTGTGGGTATATAAGTACATATATTGTACATCGAGAGTTTAAATTCTATAACCATTTCCATTCATGAAGATTTGTAACTAGATGTCAATGTGTGTGTGTGTTAGTGCAAGGGTTTTCATCTCTAATACCAATGGTTTCAAGATTTCCATAAGATGTGTATTCTTGTGGGGATGGATTTGTGATTGATGCTACTTTCGGAGGGTTCCAACCATCCCAATAGAGTCATTGGAGCATGTACATATTAAGAATGAAACTTACTACATTTTACAATATTTGAGTGTCCTAGTGATTGGTTTCAATTGCATGGATCTTATGATGTTCTAGACTTTACTTGTTGGAATTTTGGACCAAAAGTTTGTGGCATTCCACTTATGCAAGCATTTCGTGTTGTTATTTTGTGCTTGAGGACAAATAGGAAGTTAAAGTGAAGTAGTAAAGATGATATTCTATATGATTATATTTTAATGATATTAGTCCTACCTCGAGGATATAAGAATATTTTTACAAATCATGTTTGTGCTAGTGATTGATAAATTGCATGTGCTTACAGAACACATCCACATGTTGTTATAAGACATAATAATTTATCATTATTTATCATATATTATTCATGTATCATGTGGTTTGAGAAACCACCATTCCTGACCTCCCCTTAGGTGGCTTGATGTAAGCCAAATGGTGTTGTAATGTGTAAGAGTTATGAGGTTGATAATCATTGATTGAATTATTTTTAATTTCCTTCTTGTTGAAAACTATTAGTGTTTTAAATTCTTTTATTCTTCTTGTGGGTTCTTTAGCCTTGTTCTAGAGTTATATTTTCAATTCACAAAAAAAATTGTTGTCTTTTCCATCCTTCTGCAATGACTTTTAGTGATGCTTCTACTTAGAATTTTAAACACAATTTTCATATGAATTTTATTGTGATGATGGAGGTTGCAAATGAAATTGGTATAGGATTGCGAAGTTCATTCCCCTCCAAATGTGTGTAATGTAATTTTTTTTTTATTGAGACGAATTAGTACATTAACCCAATGATCCAAAGCATAGCTCTTTGATAGGGTGAGCTCCCCTTATAACCTCTCAAGTGATGTGCAATAGGCCTCTCACCAGCTTTGAAATTAAGTCATTTCAATAAACAATATATAGATATTAGAACCTATATAAAAAGAATCACTATAAAACGATAGATGGACATGAACCCTAAGATCATCCTTTCTACTAATTTTATAATTATTAATTTTCTATACTTTAATTATTAAATATACAACTCTCGTACTACTTAAAAAACATTAACATGTTTATGAAATTATATTGTAACAAGATTAGACATTAAAATAATCTACAATACTAAGATATTGTACTATAACCAATAGCTACAGCTTTTGAACCTTTTACCAATATATAAATGCCAAACAAATATTTTTTTATAAAATTTACTTTGCTACTCAACAACTAGCTCTTACATAAAACCTAACCTTTATTATTATATTCTCCATTAAAAAAAAAAAAACAATTCTCCACAAATAATTTACGCAAACCAAGAGCTTCTCCAACCACACCTAAACTGTCATAGGCATGGCAACAAAATTTACTTTACTGCCTTTACAAAGGGACATTTGAAAAGCTATCATGCTAAGCGCTCTAGCTCTCTCTGCTTTTCATTTAAAACTTTTATAATTTCAGGCTAACTTATTTTAAAAAGCAGAAAGGGAAAAAATAGTGGAATAGGATGTATGCCATGTAGACCAGGCATAGAGAAGCGCCTGGAGTGTTCTCATATTCTATAAGCTACCCGCAGTCTAGGCACAGATGGCTGTAGAGGACACCGAGTGACATGGGCCTTAACAGTACCTTTTTGAATTTTGAGTGTTTGTTTTCATTGATCTCCTAAATCAGGCTATTTGTAACAATCTCATTAGATGTGTTTGTATTCGTTAATATTGTGATCAAACACATAAATAGGCCTGTTCAAAACAACCTCTGCATATACTTCACCATATCGCACTTCGCAGTGAGCCATAACTTTTGACTGTCTCCATGCATCTATCTTGATCTGCTCTAGGAAAATTCACTGCCAGATATTCATTGACTGAAAATTCACTGTCAGCAAGTGAATTTGTCATGGTGATGAATTATGGTGATGAATTTTTTCCAGATAAATTACTGACGGTGAATTTACCGTATGCCATCTTGATCATTTGGATTTTCAGCATGCTGCTTCCAGAAACAATCTCTATGTCGCTTGGTAATTCCAGTTTATTGTACCTCCTTAATGTCATTTTCTCACCTGGTTCTGCTACATAAGCATGCTATATAACAGTTTCAGTATTTCCAGCGAACGCTGAATAGGGAGCAAAAGTTGTACAAGGCAAATCTTTCATTGAAGATGTGAAGCTTAACAAATTTGACAAATCTACCAAAGCTGTTGTAATAAACCTTGTACAAACTCTTCCTATTTAAATCCAATAGCATAATGAAGAGACTCATTAAATTTGAGAACCTTTCATAATTTCTAGCCTGAAGCAATATAGGAATGCTACTAAAAACTAACCAAAACTTGCTGCTCAAATTAACATAATCAATACATGTTGGGACTATAGAATCAGTGCCTTTGCTGCAATGAAAACGGTTTGTGAATACCTTTTCATATGCCTCTGTTTGTGACATCTTGGCAACTGAGAGTGGCCCTGTTTCGGTCATAACATTTTCAAGAAAGATTATATCATCACCGAAGAGTTGGGAGCATTTTTCCAGCTCATATAGAGTATTCTTATGTGCCATGTGAGAATAATTATGGTGTTTTAGTTTGAACCCAGTTGTTCTCTGTATTTGATGTATTATCTCAATATTTTTGACATGAGATATACACCGCAGTATTTCATACATTCACCCACAATAACCACTTATTTCTTCTTGTATAATTCCTTTAGGTAAAAAAGCAAAGATGATAAGAGAAGCAGAGTTCATGGATTGCAGCGTACAATCTGCTAGAGAGCATAAACCCACTAAACCCATTGTATCTGTGTTTCTTCAAGCCAATGGGGCAATAAGTATTCCAAAGAAGACATTAAATCCATCATTTGTGTGTTTTGATATACCAAAGTGATGCAATGAAATATAAAACTGATACAGGGCAGATTTTATGCACACCTTTCAAACAAGGCAGTCTAGAAGATAATTTTTTATAATCAACTCCCTACTGGTGTTGTGGTAGACTTATTGGAAATAACTCGTTTTAGAACACTCAACATCTTTATGAACTGATACTATATTTTATAACACATATTTGTGTTTATCTTTAAAAGAAAACTATAAAAGATTAGGCATTAATGCATCTATTGTAGCAGATCCAATAGCTATAACTTCTGGACCTCTTACCAATATATAAATGTGAAATAAAATGAAACATAAAATTGTAAAATTTCCTTTGTTACTCAACAATAGCCGTTAAATAAAACCTAAGCTTTATCTACAACAATTCTCCAATAACAATTTAGACAGAACAAGAGTTGCTTCAACCACAATTAAACTGTCAGAGGCATAGCAACATAAATTACTTCACTGCCATTACAAAGGGACATTTGAAAAGCTATCATGATAAGCACTTTAGCTCTCTCTTCTATTGATTTAACACTTTACCTAAAAAACTTTTGTAATTTCAAGCTAACTTGTTTTATGACACAGAAAGCTAAAAAATAGCGGAC
Organism: Sequoiadendron giganteum; assembly: GCA_007115665.2. Classification (NCBI taxonomy): domain Eukaryota; kingdom Viridiplantae; phylum Streptophyta; class Pinopsida; order Cupressales; family Cupressaceae; genus Sequoiadendron; species Sequoiadendron giganteum. The sequence continues at coordinate 511,879,841 of CM021100.1, forward strand.
TATGATGTGTACCCCGTAGACCATGCATAGACAAGTGCTTGGAGGATTCTCATATTCTATAAGCTACCCACAGTCTAGGCACAAATAGCTGTAAAAGAAGCTTTTTGATTTAGAGATTGAGCTCCTCAATCAGGCAATTTGCAACAAATTCATCAACTGTAACTGTATTCCTCGTGTCTCATATAAGATTTGTTAGAATATAATGAATAATTAGTTTATTGGTATGTGGTGAATATGTGTCAATTAGAGTTGTGCAGTTATAGATGTGTCAGTAGGAGTTGTAGATGTGTCACTTAGTATTGTAGAGGTGTCATAGTTAATTAGTTTGTTGTCAATAATCTGGAAATAGCTGTCATTGTATATTCCAGACTTGTAGGATGTTGTTGAGAGTTTGTTTCTATAAATTTGTATTTATTGTTGGTGATTAAGATATGATATCATCAGTTCATGCTCTGTTTTGTGTTCTATTCTTTCTTGCTGTTCATTTCTCAATTCTTTGCATCTGCTATTATATTTTTAATATGGTATTAGATCTAATGGTAAGTCTTGGTGCTGTGAGCATGTAAGCTTGTTATTGCTGCTACAGAGAAGTTTGTTATTGTTGTTGAGTTGCAAGAGTTGAGAGAATGTCAGCCATTGATGGAGAACCATCCGAAGATGATGAAGATGATTTTATTGAAACCAAAGCAGTTGATCTATTTTGAAGTCGTCAATACTTTGAAGACAGAGACGGATGCAGTAGAGGATAGATAGATGCATGACACCATTGTTGAGGTAGATGAAGAAATCATACTATTTTAAAAAATAGTAGTTGTGTTGGGGATCATCAAAGCACAATTTAAAGAAGGTTGTCGAAGGAAATATGGGTTCCTCGACATGCCTCCATTTATGGTGCTGGAGGAGGAGAGGTGCATGAGATCTCAAAAGAGCAGTGTTGTTCTCATGTTAGAGTTGGAGTTATTTTAAATCATTCAATAAGAGGGGGTGTTGGAATATAATGAATAACTAGTTTATTGGCATGTGGTGAATATGTGTCAACTAGAGTTGTGCAGTTATAGATATGTCAATAGGAGTTGTAGATGTGTCACTTAGTATTGTAGAGGTGTCACAGTTAATTAGTTTGGTGTCAATAATCTGGAAATAGCTGTCATTGTATATTCCAGATTTGTAGGATGTTGTTGAGAGTTTGTTTCTATAAATCTGTAATTGTTGTTGGTGATTAAGATATGATATCAGTCAGTTCATACTCTGTTTTGTGTTCTATTCTTTCTTTGTTGTTCATTTCTCAATTCTTTGCATCTACTGTTATATTTTTAATAATATCGTGATCAAGACACATAAATGGATGTGTGCAAAATTGCATCTGCATAGTGCTCTTTATATTGATGAAGGCTACAATGTGCCCTATCTTTGACTATATCCATGCATATATATTTATCATTAGGATGTGCAGTGTACTCCCTAAAGCTTGATGCAATAACTTCTATGTCATCTGGTGAGACCAGTTTACAGTAGTTCCTTAATTTCATTGTGTGACCTGATTCTGCTACATAAGCATATTTCTTAACATTGTCACAGTATTTCCAGCAAGCACTGAATATTGAACACAAGTTGTACCAGGCAGATCTTTCCTTGAAGATGTGAAGCTTAACAAATTTGACAAATGTGTCAAAGATGCGGTCATAAAGATTGTACAACCACTTCCTATTTAAATCTAATAGAATAATGAAGAGATTCATTAAATTTGAGAACCTTCCATAATTTCTAGCCTGAAGCAATATAGGAATGGTACTAAAAACTAACCAAAACTTGCTGCTCAAATCAACATAATCAAACCATGTTGGGATGATATAATCACTTCCTTTCCTGCAATGGAAACGCTTTGACAATACTTTTTTGTATGCCTCTGTTTGTGACAATGTCTTGCCAACTGAGACTAACCCTGTTACTGTCAGAACATTTTCAACAAAGATTATATCATCACCAAAGAGTTGCGTGCATTTCACCAGCTCAGGGAAAGCGTTATGATGTGCCATGTAATAATAATTATGGTGTTTTACTATCCACCACCATGTTCCTGGTACTTCTCGTATCATCTCCATATTTTTCACTTTAGATATCCACTGCCACATTTCGTCATCCGTCGAAGTGTATTGCGCACTCTCACCCAGAACAACCACTTCCTTCTTCTTGTATATTTGCTTCAGGTAAAAAGGCAAAAATGATAAGACAAGCAGAGTTAATGGATTGCAGCGTACAATCTACCAGAGAGCATAAACCCACTGAATCCACTGCATCTGTGTATTTTCAAGCCAATGGGGCAACACATCTTCTAGAGAAGACACTAAATTCTTCATTTCGATGTTTTGATATACCAAACTGGTGCAGTAAAATTCTAAAACTAATACAGGACAGATTTTGTGCTTACCTTTCAAACAGGACAGTCCAGAAGATTAATTGTTATACCTTTCAAACTGGGCGATCCGTGAGGTTTTCTGATATGGTGATTAATTAGGGATATGAGATGCTTGATAGGCTAAGTTGAGGCTTTGCAGTACATTGAGGCGCAGAAATGCTTAAAACAAAAGGCTAATCTAAAGGTGGTGGTAATATTCTAATTTTATATTTATTAATAAATACGAGGGACTGGATAGACAATAGTGTAATATGGAAAGAAGACAAATAAAGAATGAAGTAGCGAGAAAAATGTGGAGAGAGAATTAGTGGAAAATATTTGTTGGGGAGGAGTGGAGAAGCATTTTTTTTTGTCTTTTCACCGATTTTTCCAGCTAAATCGTGTGGAAGGGGTGGTTTGTCAATTGTGTTAAAATGAACAAGAAGTAGGGCCGTGTTGAATGATAGATGTGGTCATGAGCATGTTCACCGTGTGAAAGCCCTGCTTAAAAGTCAAGTCTTGTACTGTTATAGTAATATAAACTAGCATATATATATTTAATAATATATATAAAATATGCCAACAGATCTCCTTTTCAAAGCGTCTATTTTTTAATCAAATTTTTACATAAAAGTTGAATAGAGATCTCTAGAAGAATATCTCTCGGCATATTTTATATATATTATTAAATATATATATGCTAGTAGCAATTGCCACACAACATATAATATATTAAATAAACAATTTTTTATATTTTTTATATTTTATATTAAATTATTATAATAATTATAATAATTAATATATTAAATTATTAGTTATGTTCTCAATCAAATTTAGGGTTAGGATTATGGTTAGGTTGGGGTTAAGAGATGTAGTTAGATTTAGGGTTTAGGTTAGGATTAGAGTTAGAGATATACTTAAGCTTATGGTTAGGGTTAAGAGATATAGTCAGTGTTAGAGATATGGTTAACATTAGGATGAGGGTTAGGGTTTGCATCAAAATTAGGGTCAGGGTTACCATGAAGAATAGTTTAGGATCAGGGTTAGGATTAGCATTAGGATTAGGGTTACATTTAGGTTTAGGGTTAAGAGATATAGTTAAACCTTAATGCTAATTGGATATTTATGCTAACCTTAATTGAACACTAATTTAATCCTATCCCTAATTGAAAGGTAACCCCAAACATAATTCAACTATATAACATTGATCAAGAATCATAACCCTAATAGAACCCTAATTGAACCTTATTCTAAATCCTAATAGTAACCATTATTTAATCCTAGCTATAATCCTAATTGAACCTAGGTAACCCTAATTGAATTTTAATCTCAATTGAACAATAACCATTACCTTAATTGAACCCTAACCCCTACCCTAATCTTAACGTAACCCTAATATAACCTTAGTTGAGTTTTGTCTATAACAAAGAATCATAACCCTAATATAACCCTAGTTGAATTTTGTCACTAACCTTAAACCCTAATTGAATTGTAACCTTAATTAAACACTAACCCTTACCCTAATTGAATCCTAACCCTAACCTTAACCTTAATTGAACCCTAATCCTAATTAAACACTAACCCTTACCTTGATTGGAACTTAACCTTAATTAAACATTAATCCTTACCCTAATTGAAGCCTAACCTTAACCTTAAGTGTAATTTTAGGTTAGGATTAGGGCTAGAGATATAGTTAAGCTTATGGTTAGGGTTAACAAATATAGTCAACATTAGAAATATGGTTAACATTAGGATGAGGGTTAGGGTTTGCATCAAAATTAGGGTCAGGGTTAGAATGAAGAATAGTTTAGGATTAAGGTTAGGATTAGCATTAGGATTAGGGTTACGTTTAGGTTTAGGGTCAAGTTTAGGGTTAAGAGATATAGTTAAACCTTAATGCTAATTGAATATTTATGTTAATCTTAATTGAACACTAATTTAATCCTATCCCTAATTGAAATGTAACCCTAAAATAGAATTAAACTATATAACCCTGATCAAGAATCCTAACCCTAATAGAACCCTAATTGAACATTATTCTAAATCCTAATAGTAACCATTATTGAATCCTAGCTATAATCTTAATTAAACAATAACCCTTACTTTAATTGAATAGGTGCCTATTTACATATTTCAGAGTTTACACTATATGATATCCTTCTCAAGGCGGCTACTGCACTTTTATGTGATTATTAATAAATAATCACATAAATAGACTCCTCGAGAAGGATATCTCTCAACGTTTTTATAAATATTATTAATAAATATTATATATATGCTAGTAGCATTCGCAACATCATATGGAAGACAATTATGAGGGTTAGGGTTAGCGTAAAAGTTAGACTAACCCTAATTTTATTCTAATTCTAACACTAACCCTAATTCTAGTGGGAACCTTAATTCTAACTATATATTACTAGTTTAACCCTAACCCTAATTAAAATCTAACCCTATTTGAATCTGTGTACCCTAACCTAATAATAAACCTAACCCTAATTAATTCTAATCATAATTGAACACTAATGCTAACCCTCATGTAGTCCTAACCCTAACCTTTACCCCAAGATTTAAAGAATTAGGGTTAGGGTTAGGGTTGCAATTAGAATTAGTGTTAGTTATAGAATAAGGGAGAGTTAAAAATAGTGTTAGGGTTAGATTTAGAATCAATGTTATTTTTAGAATTAGGATTAATGTTAGGTTTAGAGATAGAATTAGAGTTAGGTTTTGAATTAAAATTCTTGTGAGTGTTAGAGTTAGGGTTAGGGTTAGTGTTACAATAAGAATTCGTTAGGGTTAGGGTTAGTATTATTTCTAGAATTATGGTTAGGGTGACAGTTTAATTCCAACCCAAAACCTCATAAAACCCTAACACTAACACTAACTGAACTCCAACTCTAACCTAACTTTAACCCTTACTATAATCGAATAATACTCCTAACTCCACTCGAACCCTAACCCTAATTGAATTTAAACCCTAGCCATAATCCTAATTAAATACTAATTAAATCTTAGCCCTTATCTTAATTATAATCCTAACCCTAATCATAGTTGAATTTTAAACCCAACACTAACTCTAACCCCAAACTTTATCCTAGAACCCTAACCCTAATTAAACATCAATTTAACCCTAACCCTAAACCTAATTGAATATTAACCCTAATTGCACCCTAATTTTATACTAATTAATCCTCAACCCTAACCCTAACCCTTACTCCAACCCCAAACCTAACCTTTACTCCAACCCCAACCATAGGATTTATCTTGGAACCCTAACCCTAACATTAACTCTAACCCTACTGAAATTTAACCCTAATTGAACCTAATCCCTAACCATAACCCTAACCTATTGAATTTCAACCCTAATTGAATCCAAACCATAATCAAAACCCTAATTGAACCTTGACCTTAATGTTAACCCAAGCTTTATTTTATAATCTGAACCCTAATTTGACCCTAACCTTAATCATAACCCTTAATTCTAATTGTAACCCTAATCATAATTCTAACTCTACTCATAATTATAATTTTAACACTAACCCTAATTCTAGTAAGAACCTTAATTCTAACTATATTACTAATTGAACCTTAACCCTAACCCTAATTAAAATTTAACCCTAGTTAACCCTTGTACCCTAACCTAACATTAAACCTAACCCTAATTATTCCTTATCATAATTGGACCCTAACACTAACCCTAGTTGAGTCCTAACCCTATTCCCAACCCTAACCTTAACCCTAACCCTAACCTTTACACCAAGCTTTAAATAATTATGGTTAGGGTTGCAATTAGAACTAGTGGTAGTTATAGAATTAGAGTGGGTTAAAAATAATATTATTGTTAGTGTTAGTGTTAGGGTTACAATTATATTTAGTGTTAGATAAGAATTAGGGTCAGTGTTAGGGTTAGAAATAGAATTAGAGTTAGGGTTTGAGTTAGAATTATTACGTTTATTAGGGTTAGAGTTAGGGTTAGCATTAGCATTAGGGTTAGTGTTAGGGTTAGATTTAGAGTTAGAATTAGGGTTAGGGTTTCAATTAGAATTAGTGTTAGTTATAGAATTAGGGTTGGTTAAAATAGTGTTAAGTTTAGAATTAAACCCTAACTTTAACCCTTTCTATATTGAATAGGATCCCTAACCCTTATTGAATGTAAACCCTAACTATAATCCTAATTAAATCTTAATTTAATCTTAACCCAAGTTATTTTTATTTTAATCTTATCCCTAATCTTAGTTGAATTCTAACCCCAACCCTAACCTCAAACTTTATCCTAAAACCCTAACCCTAATTAAACATGAATTGAACCCTAACCCTAACCCTAATTGAATCTTAACCCTAAATACACCTAAACCTTAACACTAACTAATCCTCAAACCTAACCCTAACCCTTACTCCAACCCTTATCATGGGATTTATCTTAGAACCCTAACTCTAACCTTAACTCTAAACCTATTGAAATTCAATCTTAATTGAAAATGATCCCTAACCCTAACCAATTGAAGTTCAACCCTAAGTGAACCCAAACCATAACTGAAACACTAATTGAACCCTGACCCTATTGTGAATCCCAAGATTTATTTTAGAATCCTAACCTTAATTTGACCTAACCCTAACTATAATCCTAATTGTAATTGTAATCCTAACCATAATTCTAACTCTACTCATAATTCTAATTCTAACCCTAATTGTAATTGTAACCCTAATCATAATTCTAACTCTACTCATAATTCTAATTGATCCTCAACCCTAACCCTTTTCCTAATTGAATTCAAACCCTAATTAAAATCTATCATAATTGTAATCTAGTTGTTAATAATAATAAATACATAAATAATAATGTTATATAAATTATTTAATTTATATGACAAATAAGTTAGTTTTAAATATATTAGTTTAAAAACTTAGTTTTATTTGTAATAATAAATTTGTTATATCTTTTGTGTTTAGTTTTGTAATTTTAAATTTATTTTAGATGTGCACTTATTATGAAAAGCTTTTATATTATACTTAAATTTATAATATTTCTTTACACATATATTAATTTTGAATAAAATATAATACTAACAATTTTTTCATTTTGAAATGTTTGCAATTTTTTTTTTAAGTATTGAATATTTTTTATGTTTTAAATATACTAATTTAGAAACATATTTTATGTGTAATAGTAAATTGAGGATGTTTTCTTTTTATTTAACTTTCAAATGTTCTAATTTTAAATTCATTAATTTATAATTTTTTAAAAACACATTTTTTTCATTCCTTTATAATTTTATTTCCATTTTAATATTAAAAAAGTATTTTACAATTAATCAAAGAATATGTTTTTTTTAAAAGATTTTCAATATTTTTTAAGTTTAAGTATATTAATATAAAAACTTACTTTTATTGCAATAGTCAATTTAGAAAAGTTCTTTCAAACTTAATTTTCTAAGTTTTAGAAAAAAAATTAGATGTAATAATTTAAAGATTCTTTGTATATATAAATAATAATAATTTTTTATTGAAAAAGATTGCTTAATCAAATTGAATTTCTAAAATTCACAAAATAATTATTATCTAGTTGTTCAATAATTATTAATTGTAATTTTAAAGTAAAAAGTAAAATTTAGATATAAAAAATCACCTTTCTATTTTTTTACGTTTTGCATGCAAATCATATCATTTTTTAAAGATTCTTTGTATATATAAATAATAATATTTTTTATTGAAAAAGATTACTTAACCAAATCTAATTTCTAAAATTCATAAAATATTTATTATCTAATTGTTAAATAATTAAGTAAAAAGTAAAATTTAGATATAAAAAATGACCTTGCTATTTTTTATTTTTGCATGCGAATCATATTTTTCTAAAATTACACAAAATATTAATTTTAAATAAAATATTAAATATTTTTAAATAAAAAATAATAAAAATTCATGTCTCATATCACAGCGTTTATTATTTCCCACTTTCCTCATTGTACATTTATTTCATCATATCCTTTCACCACTTCTGAATAAATTATTTGAGGTTCTTGTTTACTCTCAATGTCGATTCAGCAACTTAGCTGCATGGGGGTTTGCAGTGTGAAAGACAAGAAAAAAACTATCGATTTTATAGTTGAACAATTTCTTAATGTTTCCTTGTCTTCCCTATCTCATAGGAGAAATAAAGAACTGAAGAAAAAGAATTACCAAGAATTCATAACAATTTTATATATATGAAAAATAAATTCCTAAAGTAAACAGAATATTAAGGGTGTCTGAGAATAAAATAAATTCTCTCTATGAAAAATAAAAATCGTAGATTATAAGAACAGAAATATATAAACATATAAGAATAAAGTTAATATATACGCATGCGGGTTGTATTAAAACTTGGTCGATCTATTTCTGAACAAATTTTTATAACTAAAAAATTCCATTATTTTTTAAAACATTGTATTAAATTAAAAATATTTCAATACATGAATCAGCTGAGCAATAATCAAACAAGTTTTCTATAAGCTGCCGAGGGAAACAAAAACCAATGAGTTATTTTTTTCAAATCATAAATCAAGAAAAACCAAAACCTTTGATTTAGACCTCTTTATATGAAATCAATTGCGAGATAACAAGGACAAGAAATAATTAGGGCATTATTTAAAGTCACACACAATATTCATAGTAAACATGGAACTCATCCAGTGCTGGCATAACATGAAGGTTGAGAGCAAAAATCTGCTGAAAAATTTCACCACTATGAATCCAGCAGCGGAGGAAATGAGGGACATGCTAAACACAGTGGGTGCCACCAGTATGATGAGAAAAGCACACTCATAGCAGAGATTGAGAACATAGATGATGCCCATAGTCAACCGAGAAAATATGTTTTACACACAGATTCCTTCGCACACCATTGATAGCTGCCGAAGAACCACCATGAAAACACCAATGTAAAAGGGAATAAAACAATGCGAACATTGAATCTTTCATCAAAGCAGAGGTGCTGATTGAATTCTATACAAATGTTAATTTGAGATCAACATAAAAAATACAAATCTTTGTTTGTAAGCACATGCACTATCAATTCAGAAAACAATGGAAATGGCATTAGTTATTGATACTAAAAAACATTGAACATACTATGGCAGCCAAATGGAAATTCCAGCAACCTCCAGTTATCAGAGAAATTGTCGTAGAGGTGTTCTTCCCAGCAAAATCCATTGCAGAGGTTGTTCTATGTGTCCTCGAGTGATAATATATTGCTTTCCCTTGTGCTTTATAAGAAAATCCCAATGCAAGAAGAATATGGAATGCTCACCATTCTAGGCAAGCAAGGTGTCCAACGCATTTCTCTCGGCCTTGAGGAACTATTAAATGTTTTACCTCGTCACTTAGTTGGCATAATCATGGCTCCCTGGTAGGCTCAGTATGTCCACTGCGGAAGTGTGTAGCAGTTTTCTTTGAGGCCTTAGGGTGGTCCCATGGAGGGGGGTTTCCTAAAAAATTTCAGTGGGTGCTGCTTAGATTTTTTAGGAATATTTTAAGGCTAGTGGTCCCATGAATTCAATTTTGCAATTCAGCTTAAAAGTTTGAGCTCCAAATTATAAGGATTGAACTCGAGTATTTTTGGTAAAAATTAATTAATAAATAAAAATTCTCTATAGGGGCAATTTCTAGCCTCACCTCAATTTCACCGCTCCAAGATTCATTTCTAAAAGGTAGGGGCTCCTATTTTTTTGGAAAAAATTCTAATTAATCCCATAGCACAATGTTTTTTTCCTTCATGGGACCACTTGATCCATGAAAATAGAAGCCCAAGCCCCCATGAGACCATACAGTTAGAAATGATCATATCAATCAAATCATTCCCATTTAGTTCTTGGCCACTATTTGGTAGGGAGAGAGATTTAGGACGAAGAAATCTATCTTAGTCACATGCTAAGATTGTTTCCCTTTCTTTAAATTCTTCCTTCTTGAATACCTGCTCACGCAATTTGTAGTGTTTCTGTCAATGTACCATTCTGTTGCCCAGCCAATGAAGTTACTTCCCCACCAACCAATACCTTTTCAAGCTCATCAGATCTTATTGGAAGTTATGAATGTAATTACAGTCGATTTTAGGGGTGTTGGTAAGTCCTTTTACCATAGGCATTATACGAGTATGCTACTGGTAATAGCAATAATGGTAATTTTAATGGCAAACATCTTCCGTGGAGTAGAAGCACAGCCAGACCATTAAACGAATCTCAGTCGTTCATCCATATTTGCTTTTTGGTTGTTTCTGCCATTTCTTCACTGCTTTCCCTGTCGCTCCTCCAGAGTCCTCCTCGCTGGTATTACCTCTCACCTTTCCAATTTGATGATCTGCAGCCTGAAAATAACGTTTTGTCAAGGGTTTTAGAGCCTGATTATTAAAATGAAAATTGCGATCAGTGTCTTAATAATGAACACGTTTAGCTTTTAACATTACGGCATCCTTTATCCTATGTAGATATATACTAGCGCTTGCACCTCATTCGAGGTGCAATGGTTAGGCCGATAGCAAGATATACTCACTTCAATTGTCAGTTAGAAGAGAAACAGGTTTAAGCTTTACCTCTCAGCAAATCCACCACATAACAAAGAATAAATTGGGGATTGAATTTAACAATTAAAAGTCATCAGAAGGAAGGGAAGGGTTTCCCTTGTCAATGTTTATGCTTTCATCCAAATGTAAATGGAGAGGATTAACAGACAAAAACATTGAGATTTTGCTTTGATATTCTTGTTTAAGAGGAAATTCTTCAAGAACAGGTATCCTGTAAAATGTTAAATAATTAATAATATAAGATTTAGTGTAAATTTGATGAGGGGTTATAAAATAGAATTGATTACAGATAGTTTATATTTAAATTTATCATCCACAATTTACAAATGAAGTTTTTGAGATTGCAGATTTGGCAAAACTTAAGAAACAAAAAATATAACATATAAAATGAATATATATTTCAACACGGGTACATCTTGTTATAGATTATCTTTCACTTATCATGATATATTAGATTGTGAAACATATAAATATTTTTTCATCAAATACATAATTTTTTCCAAGATTTATTCATTTAGTGAGAAGAAGGTTGAGAGAATGAAAAAATCAACTCTTATAAAACAAAAATATCTAAGATCTACTATTCAATAAACTAACTTTGAATATTAAAATTCTATTCATATGCCATACTGATTATTTCAAATTATTTTTTGACCTACAACTGCCTCCAATCAAGCTTAAAATTTTAAGCCTCACTCGTCACCATAAATCTGTGCTGGAGGTTGCAGTTTCAAATCCCAAGGAAACAGAATCTCAGCGGGCTTATGTACATTTAGTATGAAATGGTAGTATAACTATATTACTTCTCTTCAATTTAAACCGTAAAATACGGCCAAAACCAATAAAAATTGGCCACAAACCGTGAATTCTAGGCCCTAGCCAAGGCACCCGCTGTTTACGGAGAACAGTTTAAGCTTTACTGGCATATTTAGCCATCTTAAATATCTTGCAGTACAGACGATATAACAACAAAAATTAGGGCTTAATACCATAGATATTACGCCTTCATCACCAAACAATCAACCTCGAGCAATCGTGAATCGATGTGCATATTGATAACAAATAATTTCTTCACAAAAAAATAAAAAATAAAATCGAATGGCAGAGTCCAGCCAAAAATAAGAAATATTAATACCTGAATACAAGAGAAATGCCTTCAGAGTTAGGAGAATGGAGACCAGGAAACAGACTTTGGGGCCACGACTGGTTTGCCTTGTCTGCATTTCGAGTAGCACAAAACGATTCTGATGCGTGCAGAGAGGGAAGGAGGGAAAGATCCAAATCGTCCACTTCAGTTCCCTTTCTTAACCTTAACATAGGCGTTGAAACCGATGTGCCCCTCTTTTCCCCTAATTCGCTCCTCTCGTCGTTCTCTGCATCATTTCATGGGCCAAACTTCAATTCAAAACGATTTCACTTCAATTAATAACACTTCATTCCATTCTAAAAAAAAAAATGATTTTTCATCACAAATCTACATTTCTACCGTAAATGTATGAAAATAGCTAGTGCATTTACCAAACACTCTTTAGCTTTCCAGGTGCGCGACGAAAATGCGCAGTCTGCATTCTTTGGCGGCTCAACACAACACTCCAGTGGCCTCAGGCCTTGTGGACAAGAGTGAGGAGAAGGCACATAGCCTGTATAAACGATCATACAATTTAGCAGGGGTTGACGTTAAAGTGCTTTAGAATGATCTGAAACCTCCAAGTATTACTTTCCACCACCTTTTATATATATATATATATATATATATCTGGCAGACCACCCATTGTTTTAAACCAAACTTGATTTAGAAATAATTAAGGGTATGAGGAGAGCCTTGCCTTAGACCCCCAACCTCTTATTTCAGCTAGGAGCAACCATTATTAGCTTCTTGCAAACCTTTGTCAAACAACTAACCTGAGCTCGAGGCATGAGCAAATTTTATCTTAAAAGACCTTAACTGATGACAAGAGAACCTTCTTAGCACTTTGAACCATGGGTAACTCCACATTTGGTTGAGGAAGAGAAGGTATCAATTGAATTTTTTTCTTTCATAAATTTTGTTTTGTTTGATCAATTTTAAAAACCACATATGTGTACATATGTATGAACTATTTTGTTGCATATGAAACATAGTGTCAAAAAGTATTCATAAATAAATTGTTATAAAAAATATTTTATTAACAAATAAATTAATATAGAATCTAGCAAACAACAAATGCTTCCTTCGAAATCAAGAGCAATAAAACTCCATAAACAAATTAGCTATACATCCACACTTCCTCCCAATATTCTAATAACCCACAAAATTTGACACAAAAGGAAGCCTACTTAAAGACCTCATTCTCAAGACCAAAGCCCAGATGCTAGATTTTTACGAGTAACCCAGCTCTACCAAGGAAACAATCTTCCGATTTCTTCCTTCAAAAATGGCTATAAATATTAATTTCGCAATCAGTCCTTGGTGATTGTATTAATTGCATTAGTTAAAAATGAAGCTAAAACATCACCCTGTAAATTAAGCTCCTTAAATTCAAAAATATTAGTTGTGTAAGCTTCCGTGGTATTTGCAGAATTTAACGATGAAATGCCATTCTAAATTTTCTAGATTTCACCTTGAGGTGCTAATGCTTCCAGTTTCTGTAAATGAAAATTGAGACTAAATTGCGAATTGATTAGTGTACGGGAAACCTAGAGTAGGATGTGGACTATGAGGAAATCGAAACATACATAACTCATAAAAACTCAGTTTGAAGAGGGAAAACAGAGGAAATGGCATTTCAATGAAATATTATTACATTTAGTGGTGGTTGTCTTAACCAAAGTCCTGATGTTTTTCAGATAAAGAGATGAAAGGAGTTCTTACACCTGTCAAGCAAGAGAGAAAATCCGAGGCAGTGAAAAATAATTCCCACATTGAGGCGAGAGCGGAGGCTCCAATAATAGCGGAGGAGAACACGACGAGCGACAAAGAAAGTGAATTAGTATGGGGAGGAGATGGATACGGGAGCTTGGGAGGTTTAATGAGGGAGTCTGGACTCGGACAGTGAAAAGAGATTCCTTAAATACCATTTCCATTCACATAATTCCCATGTTTCTCAAGGATTCGAATGCGAAAGCCTACATACCACGGGTTGTGTCGCTAGGCCTTTTTCATCAGCAACCCACCAGAGCATTGTCTGCAATGGACCGTCGCAAAGTGGATGCCGTTCTGAGGATGCGACAAAGGCTGCAACCATCAAAGCAAACATCTTTAGTCAATTTGTTCAAAGAATCGATCATTGATATAACAAGCTACTACGAAGGTGAAATGGACGCTGGGGACGAAACTATTGCCTGGACTTGCCTTCTCGATGGCTGCTTTGTTCTTGAGATTCTCAGAGTTCTGACCCGATCGGAAGAGAAGAGCAATCGACCTGATAGTCTCAATTCCCCTAATCGTGAAAAACGGCATGCGTACCATGCCTTATTAAATGCATGCTCTTCGGCAGCAGAGAAGACGTACGTTATCCGACAGGAAACAATTTTTCCGGCGTCTTTTCCCGGCAACTTTTTTCGACGTCTGACAAATCCGGTAGGATTTCCCACCCAGAATAGCCTATCGGCTAAATATATGACGAGTATGTTCAATATGCTTTGACTAATTTAATTAGCAGCCAAGATGCAACAGTACTAAAGGATAAAGCATGAGAACTCCATAATTGCATATACCTATTCGGCACTTGGTTTGGTACCATGAAACTTAGAAAAAGCAATAGTATATGTAAAATAATAATAATCTTGTGGAGTTCGATGTAGGTGATAATGCTACGAATATAAAATTTTCATAGGTGTAAGTATTATAAGCATTTAGAATTTTCACAATATGGACAAGATGTCGTAGTCCTTATACCGAGAACATTATTATTATAAACGTTAAAATATTCTTAAAAATGGAGTGAATAGGGTGGGCTCCAAATTTGTGTCCTTGTAAAGCCCTTTATTTTTAAACGTAGTTCCCTTAATATCCTTACAAGAAACTACTTTTTTTGGGGGAGAGTATTAATTTTAAATGAAAATAAAATAGATATTTAGTAATTCCATATTTTAAAAAGGAAGGCATCTTCTTATTTGGGTTCATTTATCTTTTCTTAAATGTAAATAAATGTGATATATATCAACGAATATATATTTATTCATTTAATTATTATTTTTAATAAAGATGAATATTTAATAAATAAATATTTATATAAGAATTTAATAAATGAATTATAAATTAATAAAAATAATAATAAATAGTGATATTATTATGGAGGGTAATAATTAATTGGAGCAATAATAATATTATTAATGTTAACACTATTATTTGAGCAAAGGGAAGTTACATAGATTCAAAAAAAATTATTTATTTTGATTTTCCACACTTCTTTGATGTACCCATTGCATACTAAGATGCGGTTTCTAGTTAAACTCATCTATGCACTACCTTATGATTTGAGTTGACTAATTATCATATTAAAACCTAAAGTGGATCACTAACTACATATGCATACGAATTTAAAATTATCAACCCTAAGACCTTTTTCTTGAGTGGGGTGGTATTGGATAATGTTAAATGTGGTAAAATCATTAATAGTAATATTTGATATAAATAAGTAAATATATATAAATCAATAATTATAAATATAAATATAAGAATAATGATAATGTAATTAGATATGGCGAATTCAACATTGATGATATCCTGGTTACAAAGTAGTCTCATGGTTATTAATAATAGGGGATGATTATTGATGCTAGTAATATGGTTATACTTTTAATCACATTAGCAATATTAAGGTCACTATATTAGTGTTATTTGTAGACGTTGATAATATAAGAATATTATAACCAAAGTCTGACGCTGACGGGAACCCCACGAACTTTTCGATAGGGGTAAAATCATTCCGACGGTCATTAATTGTCGGAAGGAATCATGGGTACGATAAGAAGAGAAGTTGAAGTCATGGTCTGAGCAGAGTTGCTAGATTGAGGGCCATGAATTCTGTAGAGTGGTCGACCATTCCCTAATGGCCATTATCAATTATCATCATTGCATTGTGCATCCAACATCCATAGCCATCTATTTTAAGTAGTGGTACTACCCCAGCTATTCAATTCAAACATTTAATTTCATTTCATTTGTAGTTGTAGTCCTTTGAATTCAAGAGAAAAGAGAGTAAAAATGGAAGGAAAGGAGGAAGACATTAAGCTTGGAGTGACCTCCACTCTCCAAAGGTTGGAAGACTTAGACTAATTTTTATCGATGCCCTTGTTTTGGCATCAGTGGTAGAGAAAATAGTATAAACCAGAACAAAGGTGCCCATAATCTCAATGCCCAAACCGTCACCCTTGGTGTAGCCATGAGCCACTGAATTGGTGTCACCCCCGAGCATTTCGTAGTTGTTGTGGCCCTCGAACCCCTTCGCCACTCCTGCTCCACAGATGGCATCAAAGCACTAGCATATCATGTAGAAAATAACTCGCGGTAGCAACAACTTCCTCACCAAGAATAACCCAAAAGTCATAGCCGAATTGATGTGCCCACCTGCCCACAAAGCCATTACATCATTCCATAATACCCACAAAACTATTAGATCTAAACCTAGAATAGCCCTTGAGTGTACCTAAAATTCTAGTTGTGCAATAACAAGAGCGAAGATCATTCCTTTGAATGCCCAGGCGATGCCCCGGATACCCACGGTTGAGCACATATTGTTTGATCTTTTCACAGCCATGAGAGTGAGGATGGTGATGTAGAGGAAGAGGAAAGTTGCCATGAAATTTGCAATCCCTGCTTTCCAGAAAGACCATGACTTAAACTCTCCTGGCTCAAACAGAGGTGCAGGCCATGGTTATGTGTAATCCTTTTCCCTCATTTGAGCAAGAATAAAATAAAATAATTTATATAATAAATAAAATAAAATTGATTCTTTAAATAAAATAAAATAAATAATATAATAAATTTATAATAAAAATAAAATTTATATAATAAATAAAATAACTATTTAACTACAAAATAACTTATATATACTATAAAAATAAATAAAAACAAATGAATATAAATAACATAATTTATATAATAAATAATAATTTATATAATAAATAAAATAAATTATATAATAAATAAAATAATTTATATAAGGGTAAGTGCACCAATCTATGACACAATTTTGGCTCTAAAGATGCCACTTTTTTTTTGAAATCAGCAAAATCTAATTTGCACGAGAAAATGAAGATAGTTACGCTCAAAATTTTAAGATGCGAAAAGAACAAAAGTTGAAGTGCTCCGAGTCTAATTTATAAGCCACTATTGTTTTAAAAAATTAATGAAGATTAAGGGTCTCAAAAAGGGGGAGCCTAAAACAGGTCATGTTTTTATCAAAAAAATTAGCATAGCGCCTGAGGGCTCCCCCCTTTTTGGTTAACTTTTTTCTAGAACTTCAAAAATCCCAACAATGAGAAATTAGCTAACACCATGTAGTTTATCCTCCTTCCTTCGGATAATTTTTTTAAAGAATATATAATATTTTATGAATTTTCAAAGTAGACACATCCTGAAAAGCTAAAATTTGAGTGTGCTCTCCCCCAATTTTTTTGCAAACTAATTGAAAATTGATTTTTTTCATCATGTGTAGAATGGAGTCTAGTTTCAAAAATGTAATTTGTTTCACGCTCCGATGAACGTGTAAAAATCTATCCTAAACCTAGCACATGTTGGTTTTTGACCAAAAACGAAGGCATTTATAATAGAAGCCATGGATCAAAACCTTAACTAAATCAAAATGAAAAAATAATTATATATTTAGATAAATAAGAGAGAGGTTAACGCTATCACGGTTTTTCTATAAACTTGCATTGAAATACATGCAAATGAGAAGGGGAGCATGGACGAAAATATGAGAAAATTTAGAAAATCCTGTTAATTAACATGTCCAAAGCAGGCCATTTGGTGAGCGCCAAATGGCCTGCTTTGCACAAAACTAGAATTTCCCTTGTTTGGTGAACAACTTTGATAATGCTTAGAGTGCACTGTTTATGATCGTAGATGGATAGTCGAGGTTTTACCTTCCATACCTTCTCTAACTCGTTAGCGTAACTGGATAACTATTTATCCCTCTAAAGTCTCTATCTCTCAGGTCTCACTCCCTCCCACGTGACCTAGACTACTCTCTCAGTCCAATGCCCTCTCTCAGGTCTCTTTCCCTCCCACACAGGTACCTAAATAAATCTATCTCACTCCAAGCCCCTTTCTCACTCTCCCTCTCTCTCTCCCACTCCCTCTCTCTCCCACTTTGTCTCTATCCCTCTCTCTTAGGTCTCTCCCTCCCACCCACTCTCCCTCTCTCTCTCTCTCCCAAGTCTCTTCGTCCTACCCCCTCTCCCTCTCTCTTTCTCTTGAGTCTCCCCCTCCTACCCCCTCTCCCTCTTATGGTCACTCCCTCTATCTCTCTTCCATGCCCTCGCTATCTCACTCCCTCTATCTATCTTCATCTACCTCTCCATCTCTCTCAAGTATCTCCCTCCCACCACCTCTCCCTCTCTCTCTCTCAAGTTCCCCTCTCTCTCTCTCATTCCCTCTGTCTCTCTCCCACTCTCTCTCAAGTCTCTCCCTCCCACCCACTCTCCCTCCCTCTTTGTCTCTCAAGTCTCTCCCTTGTACCCCCTCTCCCTCTTTCAGGCCTCTCTTTGTCTTTCTCATTCACTCCCTCTATCTCTCTCCCACATCCTCTCTCTCTCTCACTCCCTCTATCTCTCTCCCTCTCTCTCTTAGATATCTCCCTCCCACCCCCTCCCCACTCTCTCTCTCTCTATCTCATGTATCTCCCCCCACCCCCTCCATCTCTCTTGAATCCCTCTATCTCGAGTACTCCCTCTCCCTCCCACCCCCTCTCCATCTCTCAAGTCTCTCTCTCTCTCTCACTTGTGTATCTCTCCCATCCCTCTATCTCTCACTCCCTCTCTCTCCTAATCTCTTAGGTATCTCCTTCCCACCCCCTTTCTCCCACTTGGTCTCCCTCTCCTTCTCTCTCGGGTGTCTCCATCCCACCCTCTCTCCCTCTCCCTCTCTCTCTCTCACTCCGTCTATCTCTCTCTCGCTTTTTCTCTCTCCCTCTCTCTCGGGTCTCTACTTCCCACCCTATCTCCCTCTTTCTCTATCTCAAGTATCTCCATCCTACCCCATCTTTCTCTCTCTCTTTGTCAAGTCTCCCCCTCCTATACCTTCTCCCTCTCACAGTGACTCTATCTCTCTTCCACTCCCTCCCTCTCTCATTCCCTCTTTATGTCTCCCTCTCCCTCTCCCTCTCTCTCTCTCAAGTAAAGGGTTTAGATATTAAGGGTTAAGTGTTGAGGGTTGAGGGTTGAGGGTTGAGGGATTAAGAGGGTATAGGGGTTGAGGGATTAGGGTTTAAGGGTTCAAGGTTCAGGGATTAAGAGGGTATAGGGGTTCAGGGATTAGGGTTTAAGGTTTGAGGGTTAAGGGTTGAGGGATTAAGATTGTAGAGGGGTTAACGGATTAGGGTTTAAGAGTTGAGGGTTGAGAGGTTGAGGGATTAAGAGGGTATAGGGGTTGATGGATTAGGGTTTAAGGGTTGAGGGTTAAGGGATTAATAGGGTATAGGGGTTGAGGGATTAGGGTTTAAGGGTTGAGGGTTGAGGGATTAGGGTTTAAGGGTTGAGGGTTGAGGCATTAAGTGGGTATACGGGTTGAGGGATTAGGGTTTAAGGGTTGAGGGTTGAGGGATTAAGAGGGTATGGGGGTTGAGGGAAAGGGGTTTAAGGGTCAAGGGTTGAGGGTTGAGGGATTAAGAGGTGAAGGGATTGAGGGATTAGGGTTTAAGGGTTGAGGGTTGAGGGATTAAGAGGGTATGGGGGTTGAGGGATTAGGGTTTAAGGGTTGAGGGTTGAGGGTTGAGGGATTAGGGTTTAAAGATTGAGGGCTGAGGGCTGAGGGATTAAGAGGGTATGGGGGTTGAGGGATTTAGGTTTACGGGTTAAGGGTTGAGGGTTGAGATGGTATAGGGGTTGAGGGATTAGGAGTTTAAGGGTTGAGGGTTAAAGATTAAGGGTTGAGGGATTAATATTGTAGAGGGGTTGAGGGATTAGGGTTTAAGAGTTAAGGGTTGAGGGTTGAGGGATTAAGACGGTATGGGGATTGAGGGATTACGGGTTTAAGGGTTAAAGCATGAGGGTTGAGGGATTACAAGGGTATGGGGGTTGAGGGATTAGGTTTTTAAGGGTTAAGGGTTGAGGGTTGAGGGACTAAGAGGGTATGGGGGTTGAGGGATTAGGGTTTAAGGGTTGAGGGTTGAGGGATTAAGAGGGTATAGAAATTGAGGGATTAGGTTTTAAGTATTAAGGGTTGAGGGTTCAGAGGGTATAGGGGTTGAGGGATTAGGGTTTAAGGGTTGAGGGATTAAGATTGTAGAGGGGTTGAGGGATTAGGTTTTAAGGGTTGACGGTTGAGGGGTTGAGGGATTAAGAGGGTATAGGAGTTGATGGATTAGGATTTAAGGGTTGATGGTTGAGTGATTAAAAGGGTATAGGGGTTGAGAGATTAGGGTTTAAGGGTTGAGGGATTAAGATTGTAGAGGGGTTGACGGTTTAGGGATTAAGAGTTGAGGGTTGAGAGGTTGAGGGATTACGAGGGTATAGGGGTTAAGGGATTGGGGTTTAAGGGTTGAGGGTTGAGGGATGAAGAGGGTATAGGGGTTGAGGGATTAGGGTTGAAGGGTTGAAAGTTGAGAGTTGAGGGATTAAGAGGGAATAGTGGTTGAGGCATTAGGGTTTAAGGGTTGAGGGTTGAGGGATTAAAAGGGTATGGGGGTCAAGGGATTAGGGTTTAAGGGTTAAGAGTTGAGGGTTGAGGGATTAAGAGGGTATATGGGTTGAGGGATTATGGTTTAACGGTTGAGGGTTGATGGATTAGGAGGGTATGGGGGTTGAGAGATTAGGGTTTAAGGGTTAAGGGTTGAGGGTTGAGGGATTAAGAGGGTATAGGGGTTGAGGGATTAGGGTTTAAGGGTTGAGGGCTGAGGGCTGAGGGATTAAGAGGGTATGGGGGTTGAGAGATTCAGGTTTAAGGATTAAGGCTTGATGGTTCAGAGGGTATAGGGGTTGATGGATTATGGTTTAAGGGTTGAGGGTTAAGGGTTAAGGGTTGAGCGATTAATATTGTAGAGGGGTTGAGGGATTAGGGTTTAAGGGTTTAAGGGTTAAGGGTTTAGGGTTCATGGATTAACAGGGTATGGGGGTTGAGGGATTAGAGGTTTAAGGGTTAAGGGTGGAGGGTTGGGGGATTAGGGTTTTAAGGAGTTAAGTTGAGGGTTGAGGATTAAGAGGGTATGGGGGTTGAGGGATTGGGGTTTAAGGGTTGAGGTTTGAGGGTTGAGGGATTAAGAGGGTATAGGGGTTGAGGGATTAGGGTTTAAGGATTAAGGGTTGAGGGTTGAGAGGGTATAGGGGTTGAGGGATTAAGATTTAAGGTTTAAGGGATTAAGATTGTAGAGGGGTTGAGGGATTAAGGGCTTAAGGGTTGAGGGTTGATTGGTTGAGGGATTAAGAGGGTATAGGGGTTGAGGGATTAGGATTTAAGGGTTGAGGGTTGAGGGATTAAGAGGGTATAGGGGTTGATGGATTATGGTTTAAGGGTTGAGGGTTGAGGAATTAAGAGGGTATGGGGGTTGATGGATTAGGGTTTAAGGGTTAAGGGTTGAGGGTTGAGAGGATATAGGTGTTGAGGGATTAGGGTTTTAAGGGTTGAGGGATTAAGATTGTAGAGGGGTTGAGGGATTATGGTTTAAGGGTTTAAGGGTTTAAGGGTTAAGGGTTGAGGGTTGAGGGGTTGAGGGATTAAGAGGGTATTGGGCTTGAAGAATTAGGATTTAAGGGTTGAGGGTTGAGGGATTAAGAGGGTATAAGGGTTGAGGGATTAAGGTTTAAAGGTTGAGGGTTGAGGGATTAAGAGGGAATGAGGGTTGACGGATTAGGGTTTAAGGGTTAAGCGTTGAGGGTTGAGGGATTAGGGTTTAAGTTTTGAGGTTTGAGAGTTGAGGGATTAAGAGGGTATAGGGGTTGAGGGATTAGGGTTTAAGGGTTGATGGATTAGGGTTTAAGGGTTAAGGGTTGTGGGTTGAGGGATTAAAAGGGTATAGGGGTTGAGGGATTATGGTTTAAGGGTTGAGGGTTGAGGGATTAAGAGGGTATGGGGGTTGATGGATTAGGGTTTAAGGGTTAAGGGTTGAGGGTTGAGGAATTAAAATGGTATAGGGGTTGAGGGGTCAGGGTTTAAGGGTTAAGTGTTGAGGGTTGAGAGATTAAGAGGGTATAGGGGTTGAGGAATTAGGGTGTAAGGGTTCAGGGTTGAGGGATTAAGAGGGTATGGGGGTTGATGGATTAGGGTTTAAAGGTTAAGCAATGAGGGTTGAGGGATTAAGAGGGTATAGAGGTTTAGGGATTAGGGTTTAAGGGTCGAGGGTTGAGAGTTGAGGGATTAAGAGGGTATAGGGGTTGAGGGATTAAGTGGGTATGGGGGTTGATGGATTAGGGTTTAGGGGTTAAGGGTTGAGGGTTGAGAGATTAAGAAGGTATAGGGGTTGAGGGATTAGGGTTTAAGGTTTGAGGGTTGAGGGATTAAGAGGGTATGGAGGTTGATGGTTTAGGGTTTAAGGGTTAAGGGTTGAGGGTTGAGGGTTAAATGATTAAGAGGGTATAGGGGTTGAGGGATTAGGGTTTAAGGGTTAAGGGTTGAGGGTTGATGGATTAAGAGGGTATAGGGATTGAGGGAATAGGGTTTAAGGGTTGAGGGTTGAGTGATTAAGAGGTTATGGGGGTTGATGGATTAGGGTTTAAGGGTTAAGGGTTTATGGTTGAGGGAATAAGAGGGTATAGAGGTTGAGGGATTAGGGTTTAAGGATTGAGGGTTGCGAGTTGAGGGATTAAGATGTTATAGGGGTTGAGGGATTAGGGTTTAAGGGTTGAGGGTTGAGTGTTGAGTGATTAAGAGGGTATAGGGGTTGAGGGATTAGGGTTTAATGGTTGAGGGTTGATGGATTAAGAGGGTATGGGGGTTCATGGATTAGGGTTAAGGGTTGAGGGTTGAGAGGGTATAGGGGTTGAGGGATTAGTGTTTAAGGGTTGAGGGATTAACATTGTAGAGGGGTTGAGGGATTAGGGTTTAAGGGTTTAAGGGTTAAGGGTTGATGGTTGAGGGGTTGAGGGATTAAGAGGGTATAGGATTTGAGGGATTAGGATTTAAGGGTTGAGGGTTGAGGGATTCAGAGGGTATAGGGGTTGAGGGATTAGAGTTTAAGGGTTGAGGGTTGAGAGTTGAGGGATTAAGAGGGTATAGGAGTTGACGGATTAGGGTTTAAGGGTTGAGGGTTGAGGGATTAAGAGGGTATGGGGGTTGAGGGATTAGGGTTTAAGGGTTAAGGGTTGAGGGTTGAGGGATTAAGAGGGTATAGGGGTTGAGGGATTAAGAGGGTATAAGGGTCGAGGATTAGGGTTTAAGGGTTGATGGTTGAGAGTTGAGGGATTAAGAGGGTATAGGGGTTGAGGGATTAGGGTTTAAGGGTTGAGGGTTGAGGGATTAAGAGTCTATGGGGGTTGATGGATTAGGTTTTAATGGTTAAGGGTTGAGGGTTGAGGGATTAAGAGGGTATAGGGGTTACATGATTAGGGTTTAGGGGTTGAGGGTTGAGAGTTGACAGATTACGATGGTATATGGGTTGAGGGATTAGGGTTTAAGGGTTGAGGGTTGAGGGTTGATGGATTAAGAAGGTATAGGGGTTGATGGATTAGGGTTTAAGGGTTGAGGGTTGAGGGATTAAGAGGGTATGGGGTTTGATGGATTAGGGTTTAAGGGTTAAGGATTGAGGGTTGAGGGATTAGGGTTTAAGGGTTAATGGTTTAGGGTTGAGGGAATTAAGAGGTTATAGGGGTTAAGGGTTGAGAGTTGAGGGATTATGATGGTATAGGGGTTGAGGGATTAGGGTTTAAGGGTTGATGGTTGAGGGTTGAGGGATAAGGAGGGTATAGGGGTTGAGGGATTAAGGTTTAAGGTTTGATGGTTGAGGGATTAAGAGGGTATGTGGGTTGGTGGATTAGGGTTTAAGGGTTGAGGGTTGAGGTTTGAGGGATTAAGAGGTTATAGGGGTCGAGGTATTAGTGTTTAAGGGTTAATGGTTGAGGGTTGAGTGATGGAGAGGGTATAGGGGTTGAGGGATTAGGGTTTAAGGGTTGAGGGTTCAAAGTTGAGGAATTAAGAGGGTATGGGTTGTTGATGGATTAGGGTTTAAGGGTTGAGGGATTAAGAGGGTATAGGGGTTGAGGGATTAGGGTTTAAGGGTTGAGGGTTGAGGGATTAAGAGGGAATGGGGGTTGATGGATTAGGGTTTAAGGGTTAAGGGTTGAGGGTTGAGGGATAAATGAATAAATTATTTCCCTCTCAAGTCTGTCTCTCTTGGGTCTGACTCCCTCCCATGCTACCTACACTAATCAATGTCACTCCAATTCCCTCTTTGTCAAGCCTCACTTACCTCCCACCCTAATTTCTTAGGTATCTCCTTCCCACCCCCTCTCTCTCACTTTGACTCCCTCTCCTTCTCTTAAGTGTCTCCCTGCCACCCTCTCTCCCTCTCTCTTTCTGAGGTTTCTCCCTCCCATGCCCTCTCTCACCCCCTCTCTCTCTCTCAAGTCTCTCCCTCCTATGCCCTCTCTCTCTCTTGTACTCCCTCTCTCTCCCACTCCCTCTATCCATCTCCCACTTTGTCTTTCTCCTTCTCTCTCAAGTCTCCTTTTCAAAACAACATATTTGGCGCTCACCAAATTTGGCAAGCACCAAATGTGTTTTACCCTGAAACAGTAAAATAAGGCTTGACCTTGTGATTCAAGCTCACATTCTTTTGTATTCTAATCACCGAGACATAATGATTCTCTTATCGATGGAACTACAATCGTTGTGACCTTCTTATCTCTCCCCGTTGAGGTTTATCTCACCGATATATTTATTTCATCGATGAGACCATGAACATTGTCTCGCCGACCAAATCCTCTCCCCCCATGTCAGCAAGACTGGTGAGTATCTCGGGCTCTCTTTGGGAACCTTACCCCGATGACCTTTGTCTGGCCGATATATTCCTATGTACTCCGAGCGGTAAGACACATGTGAGCTCGACATGACTTCATATTGACACATCGGTGATCATTGTCTTGTTGATGGAACTGTCAACTTGTTCTAACCATGAAACCTTAAGTCTCCCCGATATTCACCCTTTGGGTCTTAAGTACATAGCCACAACTCCCACCGAAGCATCCTATCGCTGTGACATTTGCAAGTTGGGTAGATAATTTTCATCCTACTATGGAGATGTGTATCTTGCCGAAATGATCCCTTTGTAAATTCTGATCACCGAGACATAATGATTCTATTGCCGAAGAAACTACACTCGTTGTGACCTTCCTATCTCTCCCCGCCGAGGTTTATCTCACCGATATATTTCTTTCATTGGTGAGACCATGAACATTGTCTTGCTGACCAAATCCTCTCCCCCAATGTCAACAAGATTGGTGAGTATCTCGAGATGTCTTTGGGAACCTTACCCCAACGACCTTTGTTTGGCTGATATATTCCTATGTACTCTGAGTAGTAAGACACAAGTGAGCTCGATATGACTTCATATCGACACGCCGATGATCATTGTCTTGCCAACGAAACTGTGAACTTGTGCTTTCCCAACATTTATCCTCATGGGTATGACATTACTAATTTCCTTTCGATATGCTAAAAAGATGCATGTTAGTATAAGATAATCTATGGATCTGGGAGACCTGCATTATTTCATGCTGATATGGTTCATATAATTAAATTTTCAGGGTTAGATAAATTTTATGGGACCATATGATAAAATAAACATTGGTGAATATGCTATGTGAAGGAAATTTTATACTTGCATTATGGACTCCTTAGGGAATTAATGAGCATGAATGGCCAATGATTTTATTTTTTAAAATTTTACAGTTCTAACAGTTTGATTATCATTGACCCAAGAAACTCTATAACCATTAGCAACAATCATATAACCATTACCGCCACACCGTGGACAGTTAGAGTGAAGACCATAGTTGCACGGTAAGAGGTGAAGCGACAGAGGGTGACGGTTAGAGCATGGTTACCATGATACCGCACATGATGATAATGGTAACCGCGATAGCACGGTGGGCATGGAGATAGCGGTGGAGAGCAGTCACCGCCATACCGCCAGTGGTTAGAACGAAGAACGCAATAACAGTGAAGGTGACAACTAAAGGTGGATATCGTGGTACCACTGGCAGTCAAACCAGAGACCATGGTGGCATGGTGGAGGTTGGCGGAGGAAAGGATGAGACCGTGGAGGTAACATGTAGTGTTACCGTTGAACCACAGGGTGGAGAAATGTAGACCATGGTAAGGTAGTAGATAGCCAAAGGTAACACCTAATGTTTGACCACTATACTGCCAGAGGCAGAAATGAAGCTTGCGGTTGAGCGATAGAAAGGAGTGGGCTGGGACAGTCAAAGTCAAAGTACCGTGATACCGCGAGGAGACATAATTTTGACCACTGTAAGGCGGTAAATATAAATGAAGGCTTCACAATAATAATTTAAATGAAATGCATGAAGCGGTAAGAATAATAAAAGATACAGAGGCAATAAATATAAAGAGCAAGTAAAGTATGAGAAATAAAATTAAACAAAAATGCAAAGCTATGTTAAAATATTTAATTTGCCAATAAGGCAACTTAATTAAATATTTTAATTTTTTCCTTTTCAAAACAACATATTTGGTGCTCACCAAATTTGGAGAGCGCCAAATTTGGCATGTGCCAAATGTGTTTTACCCTGAAATAGTAAAATAAGGCTTGACCTTGTGATTCAGGCCCACATTCTCGTGTATTTGTCTAGTTCAACACTTTATCCGAGTTAGAAATGCCTTTTTTTATGCAATTGACTTCATATTGTACCAATCTATGCTTGATCCATCACCTTTTTACCACCAATCTACATGGTAGACAATGTAGAAGAACACATTTTGAAGTTTCTACATCATTTTACATTATCTGAGGTAACATATTCATTTTGGTAAACTGAAATGTTTATATTTAGTATATTGTTTGTTTTTTACCATATAAACTAAATTTCCCTAATGATTTTATTAATCATAACAATTGGACATAGAATTCAACATTGAATTAGATGGGATTTGCATAAAAAAGTTCAATTTTTATGAGTTTGAAGAACAAAAAAATTAAAAACATGGCATTTACTTAACATAAATTTACTTATGAATTCTATTTGCATTGCTTATAGTAGTCCATTTCCAACATGGTTGGTGGAATTCACTTTATTTCATTCTTTTTTCAACTAATTTGGAAAACTTTTATTTTCATCTAATTTGGAAAACCTAATAGCTTTCATCAATGTTAATGCAAGTGTCCACTAATTTTTTTGTTCTATAAAAAATTCATCTTCATCACATGTGCTTAGATAAATTCAAGTGAGTTGACATAGTTGTTAATGCAAGTTTCCATTCATTCATACCATTTACCTTTCTAATAAATAAAAAAATGGGAAATTCTGTGCAATTGAGAATGCTTATTGTCTTTTTAAGTTACCTCATTTCCAAATAATTAGTGAATAATTATAAGATATAGCATCACAAACCCTTCTTTGAATTCATATTCTTCATGACTTTGTTGACAATCAAAAATTTGGTTTTGAGAAAAATAAACACAAGAGTCGCTAGTTTTCATTTAGGTGGCAACAAATTATACCCTAGGTCAGTGATGCAAAGCAGGGAGACAAAACCTTCAATAATCATTTAATTAGATCAATTTCAAACAATCTTGAATCTCAAAAACCTCAATTCAATGTTGAACTGACCAATTCACATCTAAAACAAAACAAAGATCATCAATAAATAACAAGCTATGCTTTTCAAGATGACTACCATTCCAAACCTCTAGAAGATTTTAACAAAACCCACCATATGTAATTCTATTGCTCGAAATATTGTATTCATACAACTTTCACTCCTAACAGAATGAAATAAACTCAATATTATGTATTTGGAGCTAAGGGAGTTCAGTTGTGTCATAGCTTGCAATTTGGCTAAATGTGGTCAGAAAAGTTGCTAAAAGATGCAAAATTTGTAGAGTTCAAGGGAGTTGGAATGAAATAAAAATATGTTTAATAAACTTCAATGCCTCGAAGGAGAGGTTGTTGGTTGATTTGTACCCCATTTTTTATCAAGAAGAATGTTATTTTCTAGAAATTTACTAGTTTCTCTCACTTTTCTTGTTGTTGTATGACCTGTACGGACTCTAAGATGATATGAACCTAGTTGGATATTGTCTATTACTGATTTATATTTAATTTTCATCTATTTATAGGTTCTAACTCTTTGTATAACGAAAGTTATATTGTTTTTACTGCTGCTACCTACTTTCACAGTGTTCTTGGATTGAGGGGTTTCTTTATGTAATTGGACCCATTACACTTTTTTGCCTACTCTAACTTGTGGAATGGGTCCTCTAACTTTTAAAATACATCCCTAGTCTATTTAGAATGTTGTGGGGTGAAGGTTGGGTGTTTGGGATGATGTTCTAGGACTGTATTAGAGTCTTTTCATGGTGAAAATTAGGACTTCAAGTGGTGTTTTGACAAAATATGGGAAGTACTATCCATGTAATGTATTATTCACCATGTGAAGGGTCTGGTAAGTGTGTTTGGTGCTTTGTATGGGTTTGGCAGGTTTGGGAGATAGGAGTTTCATTAAAACCCTAAGTATTTTGCTTGAAATTGAGGGTTTGGTGTATTAGGGGTCTAGAGGTCTTGGACCTGGAAAGAAATCAGGAAATTGGAGGTTTTGAAACATAAAATACTTCTGTTTGAGTATTTTGAGTGAAGATGTAGTGTTTAAAAGGTACTCTCTTTGTAAATTAGGCCAATTGAATAGCCTTTTCCAAGGTAGGTCTATTGGAAGTCAATTTTGGTCCAAAGGAGTTTATGTTGGGGTTTACCTATGTTTTATAACTTGAAAATGGGTATCTTAATCATCCTTGATTTTGTCAAGTGTTTTGGAAAATCTTGGTTAAAAGGCCCTTGAACCGGGTTACTTATGATACAAGGGAAAGCTTGGTAAAAGTTGGGATTTTCAATTGAACATCTGATTTTTCTTTGGAATCTGATTGATTCTCATTGATTTGTTGTATTGAATGGTTTCCACCCCTCAGTGCATCAAAAATGGTGTTTCTTGGTATGTTAAGTGATCATGTTGTGTGTAAGTCTATTAAGAGCCTTCCTCTATTAAGAGTGATAAAATTCTTTGGTGTGTTTCATATATAATGCAATGTAATCAGTGATATCAATATTTTTGTAAAATGGATTACTTACTTTTGTTCTATGTGTGTTTGTGAACATGTAGCATTCAAGGTCATGCCGAGGAAACGACCAAAGCCTCTAACACTAGAAGAACCTGCAGCTAAAAATGCAAGGAGAAGAGAATCAAAAAATGTAGCTTGTGAAGAAAAGGAATTGCAGCCCATACAACCACAAATTCTTGTGCAATCTAAGAGATATGTCAAATTGGAAAAACAAAGGGCACGAATGAGGAAAGTTCGTGGAAGGAAATGAATGGATACAAAAGTTGGGGGTACATCATCAACCATAGGTGAAGCTCAATTCACATCTCTAGTTGAAGACACATTGACAACATGTGGTTTTCTAGGTACATCGGAAATCACATCTCCAATTGAAGACACACCATCAAAAACATTGTGTTTTGAAAGTACATCGGAAAACAAATCTCTATTTGAAGGCACTCCACAAACGACATCTCAAATTGGAGGTACAACATTGTTTACATGTCAATCTCAAGGTATGTCATCAATTGCACCTCCAATTGAAGGTACACTATCTATCCCCGATGTGTTGACCCTCCCAATATTGACACAAATTTACATTTGAGAACTCCTAGATTTTTGCATAGAAAACCTACATTTTTTATTGATATTGATTCCAATGTTTTGAAATGGATGCCTAATAAGATTCCAAAACGTACATGTAAAAAATATGCACAAAGGATATGGAGTTTGTTTTTTGCAAAGATAAGTGAGGGTGGAAGATGCGAACTATTTGTTGAAATGATGAGGAAACTCAAATTTAGGCCCACCATGAAGGCTCTTGGGCTAAGAGTTTTGAATGACTCAAGTGAAAATTCCATTGTAAAGAACTTGATGAGTGCATACAAGAGTGTGGGTTCAACCTCACGCACGAAGGATAGTTGTGCCACACGGTGTGTGATTACAACAACACTGTTAAGTAGTCAAACAAGGAACAAGGTGAACCTTACAAAGGAAAGTAAATCTTTGAAAATAAGTAGATCATCTCTAATGAGAGCCAAAGGAAGGCATGAAAGAGTGGAGCATCCAAATAGCAATGAGTTATGGGAATTTTCGGGTAGAGTTCCACGAAAGACACAAGAATTGCTCAAGGCTTGAGATCTTTAATTGTGAATTATTGAAAGGATAACACAAGGACCTCTCCTAATCAATGATATGTTGTAAGAGGGATAATTGGTAATAAAAACCATGAGCCACATCCAATGCATTATTTGGATACAATTCAAACCCAATTTTTTGCTGATTTTGTATAGAAGTTTCTTGAAATTAAAATATGTCAAAGGTATTTTGAAATGCTAAAGCCCTTTTATGTCAAAATAAATCACACACGCACTACTTGTTGTTGTAGGGTTCATATTGAGTTTTCCTAACCATTATGATGTTTATCAATGTATATGTGTAGATATGCATACTGACAATGTTTTGCAAGAATGTAACATAATGCCTCCACCTAAATCGTCAAGGAAATTTTTGTCTTTCATTTTATGTGAAAGAGAGGATGGTCAATTTTTTTACAAAAAATCATGTTTGGATGGCACATGTGATCATTGTGGTGGCATGCAATATTTTCCAATTTTCCAACATGTGGCTAGTACACACACAATTGGAGACAAAATTGTGGAATATGGCAAATATAAGACAATGGCATACAATCTAAAAGATGGGAAAGAAGCAAAGAAGTGTGAATTGGTTAGTGATAAGATTCAAGTGTATCAGTTTATGGGAATTTTTCATGATCATGTGGTCTATGATTATGTAAGGCATACACATAGAGCACAATGGTTGGACTCATAGTTCAAGTTATGCAAGGACACATTTCCACTTTGTCATATCGTTTCAGTTGTCGACTTCACTGAGAACTACCCACTACAAACACAGAACGAGGTGCAATCACAGTACTACAACTCCATGCAGGTTGTTATATTTGTGCATATAGCATTCATTCATGCAAATGATAGTACAGAGGAAAATAGGAAAGTATTGAGGGAGTATCACTTTTACATCAGTGATGATCGCACACATTCTACAGAGTTTGTTCAAGGTTGCTTTCATATGTTCTATGTTGATCTGGCTAGCAAGGGCATATCATTTAGTCAACATATCATATGGTTAGATAATTGTACATCACAATTCAAGAATGCCAAAATGTTTTACTGGTTGAGTAGGATGCATACAATTAGTGGTCTTCAGCATATGTGGAACTTCTCAGAGGTCGGGCATGGAAAGGGGGAGCATGATGGAGCAGGTGCATGTATCAAAAGAGCCATAGCATGAGAAGAGTTAAAGTACACAAACAATTTAAAGTTGATAAATGCAAGATCAATTATCCAGTGGTGCAATGGTGCAATGGGTCCAATTAGTGAAGGTAATTCTTTAGTTCATAGATTTTTTCATTTAGTAGATGATACTAACATTGAAAAATATGAGGATTGTTGTACACTAATAGGATCGAGCAAGCTACACTCTTTAAGAAGCTCCAATGTAGGTACATGGACTATCCATACAAGGAAGATGGCATGATTTTGTTATGCATGTACACTTCAATCATGGAATGATTGCGAGTCAATAGAGTGGGTTGATGAATGGTTTGTAAGAATTCTAACCCCACTTGACACTTATCAGCTCTCGAAAGCTTTACAAATCATGAAGATGCAATCATCCATTGACTTTGATCATGTATCAGACCTACTAGAACTAGGTAATATATCTTACATACAAGTTTTATTATGTTTCTCAGTAAATAAATTTAACAAGATGAACATATCAATGCAGGGCACATTTATGTAGTGATTGTAGATGAAGACAATGAAGAGGGTACATATTATTACCTATGTCATTGTATCGAGGCCAAAAATAAATTGGAGTTCCCAGTTATAGACGGAGAAAACATATAATATCCTACAGGTTTGGTGGTTGTTATTGGAACATGGCTTCAAAGATATCCAGTTAAGAATGTTGTAGTTTGGTTGTTTGAGGACTTCGACACACATCATAAAATTCTTCACTATTCGAACCTTGTCGCCACCAACATTCATTTGATCAAATATAAGGGCAAACTTGTGAACAAGAATTTGTGGAAAGTGCGTGAGTCTGACCATGAGGCAATACTCGACACAATAAAGAGTAGAGAAGACCCAAATGGTTCATTGGATTGATTTGTAAGTATGCACATTGAATTTGTAAAGTCATGTTATTGATAACTCTTTTGGACCAACACCTTGCAATAAGGCTTTTTCACCATTACTGTTTGATGTCATATGAATTACAACTATCATTGATCATTTTCTGATTGTGACTGTAGGTAATACTGAAGTTTTTCAAAGTATATAAGAAAAAAACAACATTGGTTGGTGGTGCAAGTGTTCAGTGATATGAGAAACATCAGTTGCTGGTGCATTTTCTGGTTGTTAATCTTCTCTTTCTTTTCCATCTCCTAGATTTATCAAATTTTTATATGCTACATGTTTTATGTTAAGCCTCTCAATGATATATTTGAAATTTATACGTGGGTCATCGAGAGATGATAAATTAGCGAATGGGCACATCACCATTGTAGGACCTTCAATCGACCTCCTTATCTAGCATGCATGAAGGTGATAGTGGGTCTTGTCAGCTGTATGACTGAGATTATTTAGTTATTGCTCAAGATTTTAATGATTTTTTATGTGAGTCTATGTCTAAGATTGAGAGGATTTTGCAGGATTTTTGTGGACCAAATTCCTATGATACTACAAAACCACAGAGAGGCTACTACCCATGTGTTTCATAAGGAGTAGGGGATGTACAAGTTTTGAACTATTTTGGAATGCAAATAGCTAGGCCAACTGAGGTGGAATGGAAAAATGAAACTGGGCAACAACTCCTTTTGTTTCTTCTCAAGTACAATATATTTCATGATCTGTGCTAGAAATGGGAGGATTATTTCCCTGCATCTATTGCTACAAGTATTGACAAATGGGAAGATTTTCAAGATGTTCTTCCATCACTATTGTAATATTTTTCATTGACTTAGTGAATTTTTTGATATACTAAAATTATGAGAAATTAATACATACAAATGTGTATATTACTTAATATATGCCTCAATTAAATGTGTACATATTACATTTAAAATTAGTTGTAATGCTTCATGGTTTACATTTAAAGTTGTCTTTAAGGAAAAACGTGTGGATTTATTAGTACAAATGAAATAATGTTTAATATAATTGTAGAAAGGCATATTAGTAAGGTCTTTTGAACATTATTCAATGAGGAAGTTGCAAAATATGTTAAAATATGATACAATGTAATAAATGGTCAGTCCATGTCAAGATGGGTGAAAGCAAGCCTTTTATTGTTTTTGAATTTAAGGTCTTAGGAGGAGTTGAATAAGTGATGTAGACCCAGGGTGGAGATCAAATTAAAATGAAAAAAACAAGATTATCAACCCAAAATCCAAAGAAAATTCAAAAGAACTTCACAAATCCACTTGTCAGGTACTCTTTCTACAAGTAATGCTAAACAACTTCAAGAAACTTTTCACCCAACTTTCCCAAAAGACTTTTCAATTAAATGATGGATTTAGACACCCATTAAGGACTTACACAACATACTTCAAGATCAAGTATAACTCCTTTGGACCAGTTTAGACTTCCAATACACTCACCATGGGAAAATCAAGGAAAAAATGTCAATTTAACAAAGGAAGTACCCTTAAAACTTATAAAATCACCTTGGAACCTTGGGGAAAGAAAATAAATGGCCCAAAACTGTAGAATCCAGCACTAGTTTGCACCTGTACGGTCAAAAACACTCCCAACTCAAAAAAACCTCCTTTTCTAATGTAAAAACAAGGGTTTTGTAAAAATATTCATTCCCAGGCTTCAATAAACAAATAAATGGTCCAAAAACCTTTCATAGGGTCTTCCTTGACATTTTAAATGCTTACAAACAAAACTTCATCAACATTTCACTGAAAAACACTTCAAAACCATCATGTTTCAATGAAAAATTTGTATTTCCAACCCTATGACATCACACAATCACAACAAGAATACTTTATTCTGATATAAATGCATTTATAAATCTATAATATTATGTTTTTCACCAATACACTGAGTTACAAGAGAAAAAAGTGGGTGGATTGGTCGAAAATTCATTATTTTGTTTTCAAACCCTTCACAAAGGAAAAAACAAGGTATACACTGTATTTTTTGAAATTCTCTTACAAAACAGAAGATTAGAACTCCAAACCAAGTGAAGATCAAAGAAAACTCATAAAAATTCAACCTCTAAATATTTCAAAGCATGATTGGGTTTGTACAATACGTACAACAACAAACAATTTTGAAAAATAGTGAAAAAACTCAAGCCGTACAATTATGTATTTGGAGCTAAGGGAGTTCAAAAACCCTGATTCGAGCCTGAGAAGGCCTCCTATAATATTTACAAGACATAACCACCTTAAAACCAACCAATTTGCACCTAATTACCCTTTAAATGACTCTAATTTTGCAAATCAACAAAAAATTGACAACATTTGCAACATTTTGCATTTTTGCAATTATTGAACTTTTAAGACTCTAAATACCTTTAGACACCTATAATATGGTAATTTAGACCTTATTAATCCCTTATTAAGAATTCTATACTAAAAACAACAAAATCCCTTCATTTACCCAATTTGACATATTTGACAATTTTGACATTTTTTTCAAGTTTTCACACATTTTGCAATGTCTTCATGGAACAAAGATGAAATCACCTTCAAATGAAATTTTAAACCTTTTGAAATTCTATTATTGACACCACAAGGTGTTGGTTCTCCTTCACCAATAAGGTCTAAGCAGACCATTTTTAATGCACTTGAGTGTTTGGGAGGTTATCTAGGGAGAAAATGCAAAATGTTGCTTAAAGGTTGTCACCTTGCAATTTTGCAACATAATGAATTGTTAGAGTTTGAAAATCAGTTATTGGAAGTTGGTAAGTTGTTTTGAGTGGAGAATTATTTGAAAATTTTGAGGAAATCATTTGGAAGGTTGGTGAATGTAATCTAGAAAAAAAATCAATAAGATCTTGGTGTGATTTCCCTGCAAAACTGTGTTTTTCAGAGAAAATTTTGTATTTGTTTGTAAGACTTCTGTAAAACAAATAGATGATTGTATAATGTGTGGAATGAATGGG
Source organism: Sequoiadendron giganteum (assembly GCA_007115665.2). Taxonomy (NCBI): domain Eukaryota; kingdom Viridiplantae; phylum Streptophyta; class Pinopsida; order Cupressales; family Cupressaceae; genus Sequoiadendron; species Sequoiadendron giganteum. The sequence goes on from CM021100.1 coordinate 511,915,398, forward strand.
AAGCAAGTCTGAAATCCTTCTCAAGTTGGTTTGAAAGTCTTTCTTTCATTTTTGTTAGTTTTGTGGCAAGATTTCTCAAGGCGGGTGTTAAACCCAGATTTTGTGTTTTAAATAAGAAATGAATTATTGAAGCCCTCCACCTATTGTTTCATTCATGTGGTTCGGTGGAGAGGCTTTGTATAATAGGTATTGAGTGTGTGCAGGTCCATCCAAGGCAGTTAAAATGAATGGTGAGTCTTGGAGTTGTTGTCCTAGGCATTTTATTGCCTAAATTGCATAAAAAGGGAGTTTCTTGCCTAGGGTTTGTTTAAAACAAAGGGATTAGTGAAATATCTTTAACTTTAAAGCATATTGGGATAAAAAAAAAAGGTATCTGAGTTGGTGGCATGGTCAGGAAAGGTCTGCAAGTTAGACTTTCAATAAACCTTGGGGAAAACTAGGAAAATGGAGGGTTTTGGAGTTGGCCCATTTTGTAGAACTTTGTCAACCTAAAATCTATGAAATCCTTCTATTTGGAGTCTTCCTAAGAGGTTCGAGTGGTTTTGGTGGGTTAGTTGAAATTTTGTGAGTGGGCTACTTTGGAAAAGAGGGCTAATTCACTAGCCTAAGATAGGGGTATGTTATTGAATCTTCACCTTCCTAGCCATTCCTACCCAATCTAACTCATAGACATATTTTAATAGGTCCACCCATGCTTAAAGAACATTCAATTGACCATTAACAATATGACTTATTCATTCCATAGGTCCGACCCACCAATTTCCAAGGGAAAACACACACCTCTAGCCCTTCCTTTCATTCTTCAAGCCAAGGGATCATCCTTCCACACCTCCTACTCCTAAAATAAAATTCCCTACACTCAAATACATTATACCATCAAGTTACATTTGACATTCAACCAAACAACTAATATGGTTCAACCGACTTGATCCAGGCTTAAGGGTGCAAAGTGCAAAAGGGAAACAATATTTGACAGGGTATTACTCGTAAACCATGGTGATTACGAAATCTATATTTGAACCAACGAGATCATGTTGGACCCCTCTACAATAACCTCTCTTGGTTATTTCTATCTCAGAGGCATTTTCCTATGGTGGCAAATTTTCACTCGGGGAAAAAGTTGTCAAATGCAAGTAGTTGAAAGTTGCAAAGTGGTGCAACTTTCGTTATGCAGCTCGTGTGACCAAATGAATTGTTCCAACGCATTTGGGTGGGTCCGTTTACACTAGGAATGGTCCTCTTTCACACCCAAACACATAGAATCACTTTGAGCTATGCTCAACCAAATCGATCTCTTAAGGGTCCAAAGTGCAAAATGGCTGTGAAATTCAACATGCTATTACTCAAACACCATAATGCTTAGAAAATTCTTGTCTGATCCTATGGGATCATGTTGGGCCCTCTAAAATAACCTCTCTTGGTTTTCGCTATCTCAGAGGTATTTTCTTATGGTGGCGAATTTTCATTTAGGGAAAAAGTTGTCAAATGCAAATAGTTCAAAGTTGCAAAGTGGTGCAACTTTTGTTCTACAGCTCATGTGACCAAAAAAACTATTACAAAATGTATGGGTGGGTATTTTTACACTAGGAATGGTCCTCTTTCGCACCCAAACACGCGGAATTGCTCTGAGCTACGTTCAACCAGATCGATCCCTTAAGGGTCCAAAGTGCAAAATGGTTGTGAACTTCAACATGATATTACTCAAACACCATCATGCTTAGAAACTTCTCATCTAATCCTATGGGATAGAATTGGGCCCCTCTACAATAACCTCTCTCAGTGTTTTCTATCTTAGAGGCATTTTCGTGTGGTGGCGAATTTTCACTCGGGGAAAAAGTTGTCAAATGCAAGTAGTTGAAAGTTGCAAAGTGGTGCAACTTTCATTTTGCAGCTCGTGTGACCAAAAAAATTGTTCCAATGCGTCCAGGTGGGTACTTTTACGCTAGGCATGGGCATATTTTGCACCCAAACACGCGGAATCGCTCTGAGCTACATTCAACCAGATCGATCATTTAAGGGTCCAAAGTGTGAAATGGTTGCGAACCTCATCATGCTATTAATCGAACACTGTGACGCTTAGAAAATTCTCGTATGATCCTATGGGATCATGTTGGGCCCCTCTACAATAACCTCACTCGGGTTTCACTATCTCAGAGGCATTTTCTTGTGGTGGTGAATTTTCACTTGTGGAAAAAGTTGTCAAATGCAAGTAGGTGAAAGTTGCAAAGTGGTGCAACTTTTGTTCTATAGCTCGTGTGACCAAATGAACTATTCCAACATGTCCAAATGGGTATGTTTACTCTAGGCATGGTCCTCTTTCACACCCAAACATGCGGAATTGATTTGAGCTATGTTCAACCAGATCGATACCTTAAGGGTCCAAAGTGCAAAATGGTTGTAAACTTCAACATGCTATTACTCAGAAACCGTGATGCTTAGAACCTTCTCGTCTGATCCTATGGGATCATGTTGGGCCCATCTACAATAACCTCACTCAGTTTTTTCTATCTCAGAGGAATTTTCTTGTGGTGGTGAATTTTCACTTGGGGAAAAAGTTGTCAAATGCAAATAGTTGAAAGTTGCAAAGTGGTACAACTTTCGTTCTGCAGCTCATGTGACCAAACGAACTATTCTAATGTGTTTGAATAGGTATGTTTATGCTATTCATCTTCCTCTTTTTCACCCAAATATGCAAAATCACTTTGAGCTACGTTCAACCAGATCGATCCCTTAAGGGTCCAAAGTGCAAAATGGTTGTGAACCTCAGCATGCTATTACTCGGACATCGTGATGCTTTGCAATATGAAGTGATGCTTTGAATTTGAAAGATGTGCAATGCATGAATATAAACTACAAAAATCTATTTTCTATATTTCAATAGTTAAACTCTTTATTTTATTTTCTCTCTATATCTCTATGCTATGGAAATGCTTTTCGATTTCAAAAAAGATAGTTTTTATCTCTTGTTATATAATTTTTTACTTTTTTTTTAAATTCGATTTTTTCTCGATTTTTTCTTGATTTTCTTCTTGATTTTTTTCAAAAAATCTTATAATTTTGGTTTGCTGATTTATTCCCCAAAATATTTTTATTGCTATGACCAAAACAATAAATACCAATTGAGATTGTACATAGGGCTTGAACATTGGTCTACCATCACACAAATAGAAAACCAAAAGGAGCAAATACACAATGTTAAAGAAGAGTGAAAACATAACTAAATTTATCATTTTAAAGCAATTTTTTGATGCATATTTTCAAATAGTTCACTGCCTTGTCTATGCTATTGCTTACTATTATGCTTTTTATATATTTTTTCGAAGCATCCATAGCTTGTTCAAAATCACTTGTTTTAGGATTTTAGCCATAACAAGGCAGTGAACTGTTCGAGAAGATGCTTTGGTAGGCATGTATGAAAAATGTGGTAACATAGACAAGGGAGGGAACTATTTGAAAAAATATCTCAAAGAAATTTGGTCTCATAGAATGCCATGATAAGAAAATGCAATTGGCAGCTGCTCCTAGTTATTAGTTATGCAATGTGAAGAAATTGCATAACTGCTTAGGTTGACTTTGTACAAACTATATTGTAATTAAATTTTCGGCATCTATCAACATCTACTTATTAGTTATGCAAAGTGAAGTAATTCTTTGACTTTGAAAGATGTGCAATGCAATGTAATCAACGACATGAATATAAACTACAAAAATCCATTTTTTACAATTCATTAGTTAAAATATTTATTTTATTTGCTCTTTATATCTCTATATGCTATGGAAATACCTTGAAATTGTATTTAAAACGCTTAATAGGCCAGTTAGGTGGTATTTGCAAAATCAAGTTGTGAATGAATGGTAATTAAAAGAAAATTTGGCAAATTGCCATCTTAGAAGTCTAACAAAGGGTGGTTATGATGGTTGATCGACTCAAGGGGTAGTTGGAAGGTGGTATCAAGATATATTTTTGTAATACCCTGAGTTGAGGGTTGATTTTGTTTAGTTTCTAATAATAAAATATACTTTTGAAAACGTTGATCATTGGTTTTCTTTGTTTTCCTTAATTTTTTTTGCCTTGCATAGGCACATACAATTCTATCATGACTTGAAGCTTTGGATACTTGATTGAATATTTGTTTAATCTCTTTTCATCTATTCTAAAGGTTTAAATCCATCGTTGGTGTGTGTGGGATCAACAAACTTGGTTACTGCTCTATTTTTTGTGTTAGGGGTTTTGAGGGAAACACCATGACACATTAGCCAATCCACCTACTGCTCTAACCCTATGGCTCAGTGGATTGGTGTGTACCATGATTAGTTTGGTGTATGAATACTTTAGAGGTCGAGATAATGAATAAACTCAGTGGGGTGTGAAGTTCTAATGTTGTTCAGGAGTGTTTCCACCATGAAAGTAAGGAACTCAAGTAGTGAATCTAAGAAATACTAAAAGGAATGGGATTTTGAGTGTATTTTAATTTAGGGAAGAGGTATTGTGGGGTGTTTGGACCTTTGGAAGGATTGGGGGAGGTCTGGAGTTATGAGTTTCTTTAAAACCCTTGTTTTTGTGAAGGTTTAGGAGGGTTTGTGAGTAGAGGAATAGAAAAAGTTCTTGGGGGTCTTCAAATGGGAGAATCCTGAGTTTGGTGAGCATCCCTAAGACTATTTCAAGTTTCCTTGGTTTGGAGGTGAGTTTGTGAGGGGGTTCCTTTGGAAATTAGGCCTAATTGTGAAGCCTAGAGTGAGGGAGGTGTATTGAAATTTTATGTTAGTCCAAAAGAGTTACTATTGGTTTTCACATATGTTGTGTAACCCTAAAAAGGGTATCTTAATCCACCTTTAAATGGTCGGGTGTTTTGGAAAGGTTGGGAGAAATTAGGCTTGGACCGAGTTTTGAGTGCTACAAGGGTGGATTGTTGGGTAAGGTGCTAAGTGAAGAGTTTGGTTTGATGGGGTTTTGAGGTTGTGTAAATTGCTCAAAATAGGTTGTATTAATCTTGTTAGGATCCCCTTGAAGGCAGGTTGTTAGACTGATTGGGTTTGAGCCTCCTTGCCTCTGCATCAGTGAGGCACAAGTAATTGAAGCATTCCAAAGGATACAAACCACCACGAATGAAGCTTATTTATACAATAAGCTTTAGATGGGGATTATTGAGCATTCAAAAATAATCAATTAAGCATTATATATAAACAAAATCCATGCCTACAACATTCAAGCATACAACTTACACGATATGCATGATAACATCATTCAAGAATGGTAGTAGCAAAATAAGAGTTTGTTTAATCAAAAATACGAAAGGCTATAAAATGATATATATTGATAAAAAGTATATAAATATATTCAAAAAAACCATATAGGCTTAGTACAAAGGAGCCATATGGACGTAAAATATCATGTATATATATCAATAGTACAAAACATGTATGTTCTAAAATGCCACATAGGCATACAACAAACAACACTAATACATAGTCATTTCCCTCGAGGGGAAGGAAATAGATCTCGTGTTGCCTTCAAAATTCAGCTGGATGGAGTGACTGTTGCTTCTCTTGTCTTTCGAATAGGCTCGCTACTCCTCCTCTCTTCACTCTGGACCTTCAACTGATACAATTAAAAATAAATATGTTAAAACATAGAAATTGAATTGTGGAATGGCATATAACAAAATATATAATCACTTACCGCATACATATAGTCATCATGCACATTTACAGCATCACCACATCCACGATTTGGAGTGGCAACCACCTATAGCAACCATGAAGATAGAAATTAAACTACATAAAATTATAGTGAAAATTTTCTATAATAGACCATAAAAGAGCAAATATAATGTCAAATCGACTAATCTATTCCATACCTCTCTCAATGGATCAGAACTGGCTATTGCTGCAACAACTCCATGGTCCATCGTGCCACCAACATCAATAGGGCTATCTCTTATCAACATATGCAAATGAAACAATATCTCAGGTATCATGTTGATATAGGAGAACATAATGTGACACGATCAAGGAATACTCTAATGCAATGTTTGTGTTTCTCATCAATTTTTAAGATTTGTATATACACAAAATTACAAAAACTAGCTAACATAGATCTACAACACCATTAATGAATAAAGGCTACCTGAGTGTATGTTGTTTGAGGATATGAATCGTGAGGTGTGGAGGAAGAAGCTGCACTAGGAAACTGTTTGAAATCTAAAGCATGTTATGAGACAAACATTCAAATATAACATTCAACTGTTCAAATGCAATAATAATATTTTTAATACTAGTTGCATACCTGTGGACTCATCGTCGAGAATGTATAAGGGTCTGTAGGAATAGAGCATCCCTCATACACAGTGTGACTCTGAAATTTCATCATATCAAAATTATACTAATTTAGTTATTCTTAAATTTCAAAATATATTTTAATAAACAATATTAAAATAACTTGCTAAATTTTACCTGAGTGTCAATGCTAAATGTATCATTCAGAATATCATCTGAAATCCATCACCTATGCAACTGATGTAGGTTGTGTAGCTACATCAAAAGCACCTTGATAATCATAAGTGCAAACAAAACCACAAGCGCCACAATGGTGGGGTGGAGCTCAGGGACTACATGTCTCCTCCACACCAGGTTGTACTAGAGGACTCACACACTATAAAATGGTCTGGGTGAGTGAGCCAATAAACTTCATCGTGTCCAACTCTACACTGTCCTTAACAATGGAAGGAACAAAGACATACTCCACCATGGGTCTGCCCAATGCTCTTGGTGCCAACTGTGGATTATGTCGTGCAATCAGTCTATCATGCGTGGAGCCCCCACCTCTACCCTGAAAGTCTAAGATGTCAAAATAGTTTGGCATTTTATTGAGGACAAAATCACAATAGAGTTTTCTCAAAAAGTATTGCAGCACCTCATGGTTATTGCATGGAGGTTGGTCAAATACCATCCACCACCACTCTCAAAATTTGTTTTTAATTAACTCATGGTGGCACCAATGGATGGGGAACCTCCCGCATGCATGGGACAAAGGTTCATTGGTTTTTGGGTCTTTAAATAGGGCACACAACTCGTGTTTGCTCCTTTTTAGTTTTTTGACATCTACATATGACAAACCATTAGCTTAAAATTATCTCATCTCATGCCTCTTAGTTGACCAAAAATTCATTTGCTCGCTCTTTTCTCCTACATGAGTTAAAATTGACTTCAATGATTTGACGATCCCTCTCCTATAAGGGTGGGTTTCGACATGCTCGGTTAATCTTGAAATTAATTATTGAATGTCTCTTTTATTATTTTCAATTTGATTTTGAATATTTTCTTGTGTTCCTTGAGGATGCCTATGAATTGATGGAGGGGTTTCGGGTTGTTCTTATATATGAGGCTCTTCATGAGAGGGTGATTGTGAATTCTCAATGTTTTGAGATGGAGATTCATTCCCTCATAATTAGAAAAAAAAATTATTATAAAAATCTATTTAAATTTACATTCCAAATCCAATTCGAAATAAACAAAATAAAAATACACACCTCTTTGCAATCTTCGACCTCTCCGATGTGTTGGCAACATCCTCATGGAAAATGGCAAGCTAAGGATGAAAAAAATGAAAGATATTTGGCGAGCATGAGTTGAAGACCTGAAATCCTCTTCCTCAAGCTACGAGTTGAAGGTGGAATGAGGGTTTGAAACCCGATTTTTTGTTTTTATGTCTAAAAAGAAATTTGGCGTGCACCAAAGGTCTTATTTTAGGGTTTTTTTTTATCGTTTTTTCAATTTGGCACCTAAATTGTGTCACAAATTGGTGCACTTACCCATAATAAATAAAATAAAAAAGATTCTTTAAATACAATAATATAATAAATTTTTAATAAAAATAAAATTTGTTCTGTGTTATAAAATCCAAACAATAAACAAATAGAAAAATGAAAAACTAAAGTTGTATAGGAAGTTTTATTTTTGGAATGAATTGGAGAGGAGGGTAAAGAGTATGGAAAAGAAGTAGAGAGGGAAGGATAGAGAGAGAGAGGGGGGAAGAAGAGAGAGGGGAGGATAGAAAAAGAAAGAGAGAGGAGGGTAAAGGGGCGAAGGGAGGTAGAGAGGGATAAATGAAATAGAGATAGGGAGGGAGAGAGAGTTGGGATAGAAATAAGTAGAGAAGGAAAGAGAGAGCCAAAGAGAGTGAGAGAGAGAGAGGGAGGGAAGGAGAGGTAGAGAGGGATAGGGGAGATATAGAGAACTAGAGGTGGAAGGAAAGAGAGGTAGAGAGGAATAATTGAGAGAGGGAAGGAGAGAGTGAGAGAGAAATAGGTGGGATGGAGGGAGGGATAGGTAGAGAGGGATATGTGATATAGAGATAAATAGAGAGGGAATGAGAGAGAAAGAGGGAGAGAGAAGGGGGGAGGTAGGGAGGGAGAGGTATAGAGGGATAGGTGAGATAGAGAAAGAGAGAGGAGAGTAAAGAAGTAGAGAGGGAATGATAGAGAAAGAGAGAGATGAGGGAAAAGAAGTAGAGAGGGAAGGATAGAGAAAGAGAGAGAGAGGAGGGTAAAGGGATAGAGGAAGGTAGAGAGGGAAGGGTAGAGAAAGAGAGAGAGATGAGCGTAAAGGGACAAAGGGGGGTAGAGAGGGAAGGGTATAGAAAGAGAGAGAAAGGAGGGTAAAGGGACATAGGGAGGTAGAGAGGGATAAGTTAGATAGAGATAGGGAGGGAGAGAGAAGTGGGATAGATAGAAGTAGAGAAGGAAAGAGAGAGCTAGAGAGAGTGAGAGAGAGAGAGGGAGGTAGAGGTAGAGAGGGATAGGGGAGATATAGATAATTAGAGGGGGAAGGAGAGAGAGGTAGAGAGGAGTAAGTGAGAGAGGGATAGAAGTAGAGAGGGGAGGAGAGAGTGAGAGATAAATAGGTGGGATGGAGGGAGGGATAGGTAGAGAGGGATATGTGATATAGAGAGGGATATGTGATATAGAGAGAAATAAAGAGGGAAGGAGAGAGAAAGAGGGAGAGAGAAGGGGGGAGGGAGGGAGAGGTAGAGAGGGATAGGTGAGGTAGATCACTGCTTTCTTCACATCATCCATTGCTTTTCACAACCATAAATAATGTGGGCTTAGCCTATCGGCGTAAGTATTGCACCTTATTGGGGTGCAAGTGCTAGTATTTTAGTTGGAATTCAAAACATATTGGTTGCCAGCTATTCCACTACGTTACGACCACCTCATCTGCTAACACCATTTAATTACGTGGATTCAAACACGTCTATCATCATGAGGCAGCTACAAAAAATGACATTGGTTTCTTCTGTAGTGGCGGCTTTAAATTTTATGAGGTATGAATACAGCTAGCTGTCTGTCAATTTTTTTGAAAATATCAAAATTGCTAACCAAGATGTTGCTGCCACTGTAGATCTCCTCTCTGCGAAACAATAGAATTACTTATTCACAAATAAAATTTAAATTCAAATGGATTCTTATATAGTTTACAATATCAAAAAAATGATTTGTTTTTTGGGTTTACAAATGGTTTACATTATATAAGAGGATTCTTTCCTATTTCATATAGGGGGCATCTAAAAATGCTATAGATGAAGTGTACATACCATCCCCACAAAAACCGTTTCTTTGTTATCCAATTCTTTAGTACATTTACTCTTGTTCATTTCATCATGAGTGTTTTTATATATAAATTGTTTTTTTTGTGTAAAGTTACTTTATTTTTATATTTTGTTTTTAATTATATTTGTTGTTTTCTCATTAGATTAGAATAAGATAATTATAAGGTGTATTTTTCTCTATATTATGATAAATCCATAATATTTAATATCATTCAAGTTTTTAATTTTTAATTTTTAATTATTTATATGATGTTATGGACTGCAAATCCAAGGGTCTTATCAGACTATGCTTGGTAGAATATATTGTAATCAATGTTTGTGAAGAGACATTTGTAGAGAAACTATAGAGGAAATTTGGTGAGACATATCAAGCCAAATCTTTAATTGACAAGATTTTATTGAGGAAGAAATTGTATTATTTGAGAATGGAAGAGGGTGGATGAATCATAGAATACTTGTAAGTATTCATATGTTGCTGGCTCAATTGGCATCAATTCATTTCAAAATGGATGAGGAGGAGAAATGTCAGATCTTGCTTTATTTTTTTCCTAATTTGTGGGATTCTTTTGTGATGGCTATCGGGAGTACTTTTATTATTTTGAAAACTGAAGATGTTGTGGGTTCTTTGCTTTCTAAAGAGACGAGGTGAAAGATATCCATCAGTGCCAAGGAGGCCCTAAATTTTCATTGAATACCTAAGGAAAAAGGTAATAAGAATGAGAAGCGTGACAAATCCAAGTTGAATGGGAGATCTAGATCTCCTATAAAGTGTAAAGTTATTTGTTGGAACTGCGAAAAACTTGGACATATTCATAAGGATTTCAAACAATAAATGAATAAAAAAGAACAAATTTTACTATGATTCTGAGTCCAAGAAGGAATATGGTGCCACATTCATTGTAGCTTTGGCAACTCATGTGATTAATGATGCATGGTTAATTGACTCAGGTGCATCTTTCCATATGACCTTTAATAGAGTTTGGTTTTCTGAATATGAAGAATTTGATGGAGGTAAGGTGTACTTGGGTGATGATTCTTATTTAAATATTATTAGTCATGGTAAATTTAGAATCAAGTTTCTTGATGGTAGAATAAAAAATATTAATGGTGTGTTGCATATCCATGGATTAGCATGAAATTTGTTATTTGTGAGCGAACTAATTGATGTGAGTGTGTAGGTAATATTTTCTGATGCAGGATGCAAGATGGTTAGAGGTGCTATGGTGATTAATATAGGTGTCAAATATGGCACATTATATAAGTTGATGCATGTACTGTTGAGTGCAACAATAATTTTGTGAAAGTAAAGTCTATGGAAGAGGTGAGGGTTTCTTCTTCAGCAAATGGTCATGGCTTCTAGGTACCCAAGGGTGCCATTTCTTTTGAATCAAAGCTACTTGTAAAGAAAAATATGATATGAAATAAGAGACTTGGCCACATTGGAGAAACGGGTCTAAGGACCTTGAAAAATAATAACCTTATTGAAGTTTTGTATGATTGTAATCTTGAATTTGATTTATGTGAGCATTACATTTATGGAAAACAAATTTTTATTTAGTTTTACTCAAGTTTTCATAAATCTTGTGGTGTATTGGATCTTATTCATTCTTATTTTTTTGGTCCTCTAGATGTCTCTTTAATTGGTAAATCTACTTATTATGTTTCATTTATTGATTATTATAATAGGACATGGGTATACTTTCCAAAGAGTAAATCTAAACTTTTCAGTTGATTTAAATAGTTTAAAGAAATGGTTGAGTTGCAGACTACAAAGAAAATATTTAATGTTTGAAGACTAATAATGGTAGTGAATTTTTCTCTAATAATTTTGATAGATTGTGGTATTCATAGGAAAAATACAACTCTATACTCTCCACAACATAATGGAGTTGTAAAAAGAATGAACGGGACACTGATTGGTTCATATGGAGGTATTGAGAAGTACAAAGCAAGGTTGGTTGTGAAAGGTTACTCTCAAGTTGAGGGTTCTTATTATGGTGAGATATTTTCTCCTATTGCTAAAATGGAATTCACTAGATTTTTTATTTATATTACTACTGCGTAGGATTTAGAGGAAGAGAAAATGGATCTTAAAATTGCTTTCCTTCATGGTGACTTGGAGGAGGATATTTATATGACACAACTAGAGAACTATGTGGTGAAAGGTAAAAGTAAATTGGTTTGAAAATTGAAGAAATATTTGTATAACTTAAAATAGAGTCATAGGACGTGGCACCAAAAACATGATACATATGTGTTGAGTTTGGAATTTAAGCATTCTAAATTAGATCATTGTATTTATTATAATAATGATGGTGATCGTTTCCTATTTATTGCATTATATGCTGACAATATGTTATTTGTTAGTAAAGAGAAAGGTATGATTTTAGAACTCAAATCTCAACTTGTTGCTAAATTTAAAATGAAAGATCTAGGTGCAGATAGTCACATTATTGGGATGAAAATTAGAGGAGATAGAGTGAACACAAAGGAATGGCTTGGCCAAAGTATGTCAATTTAATTCTATAGAGGTTTAACATGCAGGATTGTACAAACTATTATGTGTTCCTTTTTCAGTTGGGAAAAAGTTATCTATTTTAAATTTTCCAACATCCACATGAGAGATGGAAGAGTTAAGAAAATTTCCTTACTAGAGAGCAATTGGAAGTTTGATGTATACTATGGTTTTTCCTAGACCATACATTACCCAAGCAATGGGAGTTTATTCCAAATATATATGTAATCCCAATAAAGTTCATTGAGATGCAGTTAAAAGAGTCTTTAGATATTTGAGTTGTACCACAGAGTACTCCTTGTGCTATAATAGTAATTTGATTAAAGACAATATTTCCCTTGATAATCATGGTTATGCAGATTTCAGTGATATTGATAGTAGATAATCCACTAATACTTATGTGTTTACTTTATTTGGTGATGTAATTAGTTGGATGAGTAAGTGACCTAGTTTGTGGTTTCCTTTTACACTACTAAAGATGAGTATATGGCAGCTAATCATGCTTGTAAAGAATCATTTTTTCTTAAGAGACTATGCTCAAATATTAGAATAAAAACAAGTTACATTGACAATTTATTGTGATAGTCAAAGTACAATATGCCTATCTAAGAACTTGGAATTTTATGCTAGGACCAAGAACATTGATGTGTAGTATCATGTTCTTAGAGATATGCTCAAAGATGGCAAGGTGAAGTTGATTAAGGTAGAGACTTTGATGAATATTGTTTTTAACTAAGCTTGTTAGCATAGAGAGTTTAGATGGTGTTTGGAGAATATGGGCCTTTCAGCCCCTAACAATTAAGAGATGATTTTTACTCCCTTACATTACTCTTGCAAGGTGTTTGAAAAGTGGGATATTTGTTGGGAAAATATGTCTCAAATTTGCAATTATATAAGGTTTATTGTTTATAGGGTGTATATATATGTTTCCTAGTTACATTGATAAGTGTAATATACAATGGGAGAATCGAGTGGACTGTGATGTGTGTTAACATTTTTTTGTTAAAAAACCTCGTAAATGGTTAGCATACATTAAAATAATGATATATTATAGATTTGGACCATTCATTATTAAGTATTTGATCTGATGGTAAATATTTTATTAGATTTTCTTACCCTAGAAGGTAGCCCTATTTTATGAGGGAATTGTAGGCAGTGATGTATTCTGTGAGTTTGATAGAGGTCATGTTGTCTCTAGATCTCTGGTGGTGATACTCCTATGAGAAGCTTTCTCTTCAATTATATTGTATTCTTTGTGATTTCTAAATAATATATTGAGCAACTTTTGGAGTGTTGGGTTTTTCTCCTGAAAGGCTTTTCTCCCGTAAGTCATTGTGTTGTGGTATGCATGATATTTATGTTCATTAATGTTTAATTTTATGTAATTGTTGAAAAAATCTATAATGTTTTCCATTGTTCTCCTCTCAAGATTAGTGTAGGAAGTTGTTTCACTGCCTTAGCATGAAGCTTAAATAATAAAGTGTTTTCAACAAGTTGTATCCAAGAGATAATAGAGGAAGAGAGATATGTGATATCAAATAGATTTTTTTTGTTTGAAAATTCATTTGATGAAGGAAGAAGAAGAAAATCAATAGTCAAATTCTACCCAAGAAGTGTTTAGAGGTTGAAATACATTACAACAAGAAATAGTAGGTAGCTAGGTAGAACTAACCAAAGTTGATTTTTTTTAATTTCTTGAGATGTTAGTGCATTGAACATTAATGTAAATATGTATTGCACTATATTTTTGGATAAATTACATAAAATTTGGCATGTGGTCCCATGCAACAAGAAGAATTAGAATTTGATGAAACATTTGACTATTTTGGTGAGAGAAAAGATCAAGGTCAATGCACACTAAAATATACTACATGAGAGAAAATGCAAAAGTGAGTACAAAATGAAGAATGAAAATCACAAAGTATGCAATTTCTATTCTTACATTTTCCCTCACTTTAGTGAGCTTGTAGCACTATGCAATAAATCTAAGCTAAAGTATCGAAATGACCTATACTTTATATCCTTTCTAATTGAGATTTTTCTAAAATAAATTTATACAAAGAATGATCTAAAAAAGATTTGAGTCTATTTATGATATGATTTTTTTTTTTATGAATCTATCTTAGATATTTGAATACCTTTTTACCGAATTTCGCAATATTTACTCACAAAGGCTTGTCATGTGTCTCTATGGCATAACAAGTACTAAACCAAGAAATTTTTTCTAGGAAAGCATCCTTCAATGACATCTTGTACTTTATATTTAATAGTCTAAAAAACTCACTTGAAGTTTGGAAATGAAGGAGAAAGACATGATGTTGAATCCAGTAAGGAAATCACCCAAAGATTATCTATAGGAGACAATTTTCTAGGCTTAAACTTACCTAAGAGCTATAAACCATTGCATAATAAATTGAATATGGAGGTGTTTGGGTGATACATGAAGATAAACAATATTCCCAATCATTAACTAATTAAAAAAATCCATGTTGCATAAAAGTTTGATATTTTATGTGCAAGTTCCAATGTTTGAAAGCTTCATATCCTAGAAACATTTCATGAACTTGAACTACTCTAAGACCTCCAAGAAACTACTAAGGTTATTTAATTAATATTTTAATGTGATTTTTTTTTTTAAATATTGGGATGTTGTTGAACATGCAATATATTCCCAAGGATTACTTTAAGAAGGCATGCTTTCACATAATGGAGAACTGCATTTGACTCTTTTTTCTCCTCTAACACAATAATAAATTTAATTGATGATTACCTTCATTACATAACATTTAAATAGTTTTCTGATTTTTATTATACAAGAACTAGTCTAAGTCGTGTTTATTTGGCATTCACCAAAGTTAAACAAATTTCCAAGAATGTAAGGTGTAGATTCAATTGGTAAATCCTAGAGTGTATTTGATAGAGCTTGAACTGCATGCCCATTTTTCAATACAATGTTTTTGAACCTTATCTAATATTTCCTCTTAACTTATCATTTTCTAGAAAAAAATACTTACACTACATATAGTTATACAAAATAAATACAACCAAAATATTTTGATCATAATCAAAAATGTACTTTTAACTATCAACTCACCAAAAAATAATTATATATTTTCAAATTTTGATTAGCATTTACTAAAATAGTGTTGTATTATGTTGAATATTTTTAGCTAAACTGTGTGCAATTTTTTAACATCAAAATTTGAATAAAATATTGTATTATTTTGAATGTTGATGTTAAGAAATTGAACATAGTTTATCCAGAAATATTCAACACTATTATCATAGACTCTAGAAACAAAATGCCATTAATCATTTTATTAGTTCGATGCAAAAAATAATTACAAAGAATTTAAGTCATCAATACTTAATGACTTGCGATTATTATAATAGTGTAATACTTATGCAATCCAATAGCCACTCACCTTCATTCCAACTACAAATTCAATCATCAAGTCGTTCGTATAAACAAAATACAATGTGGTCAAGCACATTCTTGATTCAAAACTCATGTTTCCTTGACTTTAATTTGAATTTTTTTAGGTTCACATATGAATATACTCTAACAACTCTATTGTCATGCTTGACAAAGATAATTACTATAATCCACAATATTTACCTATAAGATATTTTATTGCTATTAAATAATTCCCTAGATGTGTATTTATAATTTGTGGTGTTATGTGTTTGAGCTTTTTAGGTGGGAATGGCAGTAAAGATGGAAGCATGGTTGGTAAAAACCAAAGTTAATAATATTTTATTTATTACATCAATTATATTAGGTAAATATTGAAATCCTTAAATTGATGAAACCTTTTTTTTTCAAATTCATTTTGCTAATTTAAAGGTTTGTATGGTAGGCAAGTAGAATTTTGATGAAACTTTTTTTTATAAATTCACTTTGCTTATTTAAATTTGAATGGTAGGTAAAGTAGGTGAGGTTACTCTTTAATTGTTTTAATTAATCAAAGTATATGTCTTGACTCTACTTTAAAGTTATTTAAGTTCACAACTAGACATAAGATCCAATGGATTAATAAAATCACTTCATTCACATACATTTAACCTACCTTATAATTGAATGAAAAATATTATTATTAAAAAAACAATAAAAATAATTAAATATTTCATTAATGTAAAAATAATTACTAAGTATACATAAATACTGATAAACGTGACACGATTGACAGGTGTATACTTAAACTCGCGATTCATGAAAATATATATTTCGGGCACGAGATTGCTTCACTAATTTTGGACACTGCTCTCTTAATCCACTGCCAAGTTGTATTTAAATTTGTCAGCAAATATCTAGAAACGTAAAATAAATGCTTGATTATCACGGAATAGACCGGTAATAATGGCACATTTTATTAAATAATTCAAACGAATAGACAGCAAATTTTTAATTTTATATTGACCATTTAATGATTTTTTGATTGGTCTGAAGACTAGTCAATAAGATTAATCATAATTATTTTTAAAATATATTTAATTATAAAATTTGTACTTTAACTTTACAAAATATATTAATAATATATTAAATAATTCAAACGAATAGACACGTAGTAATGGCAAATTTTAAATTTGTATATTGACGATTTAATGATTTTTTTGATTTGGGTGAGGATTAGTCAATAAGATTAATGATAATTATTTTAAAAATATATTCAATTATAATTATAAAATTTGTATTTTAACTTTACAAAATATATTAATAATATATTAAATAATTCAAACGAAATACATAGGTAGTAATGACAAATTTTAAATTGTTATATTGACCATTGAATGATTTTTAGATTGACCTGAAGTCTAGTCAATAAGGTTAATGATAATCATTTTTAAAATATATTCAATTATAAATTTTTAATTTTAACCTTACAAATATATTAAATAATTCAAATCAATAGAGATAGATAGTAATGACAAATTTTAAATTTTATACTAACCATTTAATGTTTTTTTGATTGGCATGAATACTAGTCAATAAGATTAATGATAATTATTTTTTAAATATATTCAATTATAAAATTTGTAATTTAACCTTACAAAATATATTAATAATATATTATTAAAAAATATTTATAAAACTATACTTTAAAAATAATTTGTAGACATTGATATCATATCTACATTAATTTTTGCAATTACAATCTCTTAATCTATTTAAATCATATTTTCTCAAATCCATTACTTTATCATAATTAAGTTAATCAAATAATATTTTATTTAATTAATTTAAATTAAACAATAAATATTATTTCTTTTACCCACCAATAAATTAATCTAAATCTTAAATTACACTACCAAGTATATATCCAATCAAAATAGTTAATTAAATAATCAATTTAGTTAATTCACTCATCAAATCTATTAACAAACCAATTGATTTGACTAACTAAAAATCAAAAATTAAATAATAATTATAATTATCAACCCTCCAATACAAATGATTTGATTACATAATCCTCTCCACTTAATTGACAAAGTGACCACCACTCTCCTCATCCTATCTACCAACCATGAATCAAACTCATGATTTAAGATTTGATTTCCACCAATCCAAATTTGCCTCAAAGTTTCTATAAAGTAGAGCTTAATCCTCCATTCATGAGGCATCCCTATTCAACAAATATATGTTGTCTAAAAATGAGTAAAATACATAAGATTATTACTAAAAGCACATCCATTCAAGAGCTCTATGAGAGGTTTGTGTGAATTAGACTAATAAACCATGTTAAAATGTTTTTTCTAATCTTTATTGTTTTTTTTAATTTGCATGCTTACAGTTGGCATGCTTGTTGTGATGGATCCTTCTGTCTATTATATTTTTTTGAATATCAAAGGAGTTTTAAAGAATTTTAATAGATTAAATGGTGTAAGTTGCAAGTCTTAGTTTTCTTCTATGCAGTGGCACTAATGCTTGAACACTATTAGATGCTTGATTGGTTTCATTTTTTTTCTTTTAGTTTGTTACATTATGTGTATTGTCCTTCTTTTGGTGAATTAAAAATTATTAGATAATTATTGTTCATTGTATCTTCTTCTCTACTCATATATTCATTTTCTATATTTACGTTCTCCTTTTTTAGGGAAGTTGAAAACTATTAGAAAATTTCGTTGTGCAAGAGATGAAAATTAGCCTACATGTCCAAGGATCACTTAAAAAATAAAAGATAATATTCTACAAGAGAGTATGGTAAGAAAATAACTTGTTATTATTAAGGATGGCAATAATGTACAATGATCAATAATGGATTGGTGATAGTAAATCCCTTATGATTTCGAATGTACAAGAGGCCTTGCTTATGTAGGCAAGGTGGGAGATATGATTCAATAGGATCAAATGTCTCAATCCTATGACATGAAATAAATAACATAAAAAATATTAAATGACATGACATAAGAAGTAAATTACACAAGATAAGTTCTAATGAAAACTAAGACTTCTAGGATGATTCCTAGGACCTAAGTAAACTTACCATGTGAATATGACCTACTAGGTGAACTAGTTAGGTAAAAAACTTATTTACACCAACGCGCCCCTTTAATTACAACTTAGGGAGTAGAAGAAAAATAGAAAAAATGAATCTACAATTCTTGAGGATACATGGATGAGTATGATGATGGGTCTCGACTTCTAGACCATGTTAGATACACATATAAAAATGATCTCTACCAAACAAAGTAAAGGTGAAAAAACACATGGGAAAAAACCCCTCTACAAAAGAGAGAATATATAAAAATAATAATGTAAAAGTTATGAATGGAAGACTCATCATTGTTGATGAGTGTTTTGCACATCACACCATAGACAAAATCTGAAGTATTTTATCTCTATTGAAAGCAAATATAACTTCTTAGACTTAAAAATGATTACCCCAAGGCTTCGATAGTCAAGTCTTGATCTTACAAAAATGACTCAATGGATTAATTTTTTCTATTTAAACAAGGGGCCTTACAATTACCTAGATGGAACTTGATACCAATCAAGGGTTTGAAATATATGAATTTGATATAAAATGCTAACTACATCTCTAAATTTGAGATCTAAAAATTAACCTTAACATCTAAAACATAGAAAAATAGGGGGCTCCTACGGTTTCCCAAAATGGAAAAAGGGATCCAAAGAGGAAAAAGGGGCCCTCCTATAATTTCATTAGGAAATGAGATCCACATAATGAAATGACTATTTACCTTGAGGTGAATCAAGTCAAATTGTGAATCTACAAATTTCCTTTTTTGTAAAGACGAGGGTCTAGGCCAAACAACACTTTCGAGAGAAAGATTAAAAATAGAAAATCAAACCCAAAATGCCATCTATCACTTGGATTTAGAAGATTTAGCATAAAAATTATGGAACCTACAAACTTTCTAGAGAATCTGGAAGAGATAAATTTTGTGTACCTCTAACAAAAAGGTGTTTTTAGAAGCTATCTAAGGATTCATTTTCGCTATGGTGAATGGGTCCTGGGTAGGTATCTTCGAAATCTATTTCCAGGTTCTCTGCTCCTTCATCTGCATTTCCAAATTCTTGATTTTCATAATTGGTGTTTAATAAAAAAACAACGTTTACCACCATGAATGAACAAGATGATAAACCACTAGATCTTTTTCTTACTAAAACATTCATTTATGAGGGGAAAAAGATGTAAATAACAATCATAAATGCTACCTAATTGTTATTACAACTATGAGGGAAGTTTTTAGAGCATAAAAAGTTGTGTACCTTGTCAAAAACTTGTTGTTTTTAGGCCATAGAGGACTCATTCGCCTTTAGTGACAAATGGGTTCCTATTAGGGTTTTGAAAATCAACATCAAAGTTTTATTACTCTCAGTCTACACTCTCAAATCCCAGATTTTCATTGCTTCAAACCCTACATAATGGGTCCTTTTAGGGTTTTGGAAAACTAATTTTTAAGTCCTATACATCAATGTTTGCACTTCTATATCCTCGGTTATTAGCTCTCAAAAGTCTAAAATAAATTATATAGCATCCTTTCTTTGTTCTTGCCTAATAAATGACAATCTTGTAACTTGACAACTTTTGCAATTTTGTTGCAAATCTTGCTCTTCAACCTACAATTTGAAATCACACATGCAAAAGAAGAAAAATGATGTTTGTTATGGGATAGGGGTTTGCCTTGGTTAAAACCCTTGTAGGTAATTAAACCAAATGATGAAATAAGGAAATTGAAGCATGAAACATGAAATAATGAAGTGTTGATACCTTGAAAGATGTCTTGTAATACAAATCTACAATCTAACAATTAGTGGTCATGAAGAATGTAGATCTTGATCTCAAATAGATGTAACACAATGCTTGTAAGAAGGATCTTCAATGCTACATCAACAATCTTGGCTCAACAACATATATGGATGCATTACACCCTTGACATGATGAAATGATTTTGAAAAGTTACAATAAAATCCTCTAATCTACCTTGAAATGCCTTGTAAATGCTCTTGTAGATTCAAATTTTCTATAAGGTTTCTCTCTCAAAGTTGCTATGTGAAACAAGATTAATCAACCCCTTATTTATACTAAATTGAGAGAATAACCCCTAAATTCAAAGAATTCAATATGGCCTCAGATCTGGGTATTAAAATTATAAGGATCCCACCATAATTAAATTCAAAAAGAGGGGTCCTATTTAGGGAAGACCCATTCACCACTAAAGGTGAATGGGTCCTATCATAATTTCTAGGACCAAAATTTGGGGAGGTGAAATAACATCAAAAACACACCTCAAAAATGTAAAAAAAGGGATGTCCTATGTGGAGAGGACTCATGTTCCATTAAAGGAAAATGGGTCCTAGAAGCATTTTTCAGGACAAAAAAATTTCTAAATTAAATGTCATACAATATCATTATTGGGTGTCAGGATAGATCCTTGAAAAGGGGGATTGAATTTTAATTAAAGGAGTCAATTGAATTCAATTAACCACCATTAATTAAGGGGACCATATATAAATGTGAATATGTGTTACAACACTTTACAACACCTTCAAATAAGGTACAGGTTAAATATATTTTATTTAAAAGGGGCCCAATAAGCTTAATTAATTAAATAAACCTTAGAAAAGTGTGAAAATATGTTACAACACTTTTTCAAAAGGTACAATTTAAGTATATATGAATTAAATAAGGACCCTAGAATGATGTGAATGTGTACAACACATTACAACACCATCTGAAGACACCATTAATTTAATTTTAATATCAATTATCAAATTAAGTGTGAAAAATGATTACTTATTTTGACACTACACTTTTTACCCATTGTAGTGAGAGGATGACCCCATGTCAAAATCACACTAAAGTATACATTCAAGACACTTAAGTATGCAACAATAACAAAGATATATAATCATACCCTATGAAAGGCCAAGAAAGATAAAGAAAAAACAAAAGGATCAAGCACAACCATCCCAACATGATGTGGAATGGGGTTGTTTGTCCATAACATATATTGCTCACTCTAGGGTAGTGGAACCTCAGTCTATCCACTAGTTCAGTTATCCCAAATAAGTGGTTTAGTGGGAAATTCATACTAGTGTTTTGGCTTCCCATCATATAATAAGAAAGTTATCCCAGTGTATCGACTTCCCATCATATTAACCATACCAAAGTTATCCTCCTGATAACTTTAATAAGGCACCACAATGTAATGCTTTTGATCTTAGGGTAACATCATGCCTAATGTCTCCAAGAGAGGATAAGTCAAAGAAATTTCATAGTCTTCGAGAAAATTATAATCGATGTTATCTCCAATAAAAAGATGTGTCACAAGAATAAAGAAAATCGTACAACAAAACATGAGTGTTGATGTATGCCCCCACTTTAAAGCAGTTTCTAACACCATTGTTGTGAGAAATTTCTTTGAATTAGAAGAATACATGTGAGATTTCATCGAAAAACCCTATGCCAAGTCATATGTTTCTGAAATAAGTTGTGTCATGCAATAGGAGGGAAGGGTTTCCCCCAAAAATACAATGCTAAGTATAATTGAGTACATCACATGTGATCCAACTTAAGGCATGTTAGTCACATTCCAAGCTTGATCTTATATATACATGAAAGGTGTTCAACTAGTCAAAAGAGACAACAAGTGACATACAAGGAAAATAATACCTAACCCCTTGCCCCCACTTAGTGCAGGACAAGGATGAGCCAAAATGATTGATGAGAGGAATGCTAGAGTGAAAATCAGTATCCATTAGTAGAATTAGATGCCCCCACATAAGGGATAGCACCAAACTCCTAAGATGTTGGATTTACTACTCAAAGCCTTGCATTCGTTAGTAGAATGAACATGAACTCTATGATATGCACACAATGAACTCTTTTAATAATTGTTTTTCATGTTCTTGGAGGGAGGGATATCAAACAATCTTGGAGGAGTCTCAACAAGATACTCTCTTGATCAATAGTATAATATGTTTCATTATTTTGCAACAAAGATATCTATTGCTTAGTATCAAATATCATACTTACATGAGACTCTTTAGATTGGAATATTTTGTACTCTCCTTGAAAGGAGGGTGTAAAATCTAACAAACTCCAATTGTTCATGTTTTGCATGATGACATTGATGTTAAGCGAGTCTTTCAAAGGATAATAATAAGGAGCATTAATGTCTATCAGTTCAGGATGCACTATTGTTAAATTTGTCTTAGAAAATTATTTTTTAAGGTTGTTGACATTAAGTGAAGGCTTGTTTGATGCTTGTATTTCTATCAAAGAACAATAACCAAGTCCATGAGTTGTTTTTTTGTGTGTTAGGTTCTATAGGGACATAAACACCTTGTTCTCTAGCACCACATCCTTTTCCACTATAACCAAGTCATTTCATAAGTTCATAACCTCTTCCATAAAGTTTTTCATTTCTTTAGTATTCAGAGGTTGTTCATAATCAACCTCATCAAAATGTGATGTGTAATTTTCTTGATCTTATAAAGTAGTTGAGCTAGATGGTTTTAAATTTTGTGTTGAATTTTGTGTCGACGTTATTGCTTTTAGTTTTCCCTTGTCAAAATATTTTTTTATGATCTTGTATTTTCTCATGAATGTTGGTGTGAAATCTAAGGAACCCCAATCGTCATCCAATAACTTCGTGATTTCCTCAATTTTCTTCTACTATTTTTATTCCTATATGATTTTCACTTTGTTAGTTGTATGCAATGCTTCCAAAGGATCTTGTCCTTCTCTCTCATCCATCAAATAAATTTCAGGTTTGGGATTGGCTATTAGTGTGTAGTCTTTGTTGTTATGGACATACTTCATGACACGATGCAAAGTAGAAGGGAGACCATTCATTTCATGAATTTATTGTCTCCCTAAAAGGAGTTTGTAAGAAAGATCATCAAGTGTAATGTGAACCAGAGTTTTTGATGTTACTTCCTGAACTCTGATAGGTAATGTAATGTCTCCTAACAGTTGTTTTACTATGTTTTCAAATCCTTGACTAGATAAAGAATCATGTTTCATATCATTTTTACTCATTCAAAGTATTTTCACAAGGCTCATGCTACATACATTTGGGGCCAAACCATTGTCAACAAGAGTTATTTTTATCATAATTTTACCAATGTGGAATATTATGTTGAAAGCTTCTTAATTCTTCTAAATTTCCAAGGGAGGTAACTCACTCTAGTGAAAAAACATATCTAATTTCATGTCATTCATTCCTTGAACTAGTGCCACCACATCATTTGAACAAGTTTTAGGAGGAATTGTAACTTTTTGCAGAGCTTATTGAGGAATTATATGATGAATAGGCAATGTTTGAAGCAGTTCCCATACAAAAATATGAGTAGGAGTATTCTTAAGGTGTTCAACAAGAGTATATTCCTTTCCATTGTTTGCAGTCAAATGAGGAGCACTAGTCAAGATTGGATTACATAGGGGAATGGATGTTGAAGGTGTTTGTATTGGTTCTGGATTGTTCCTAGTGTGGTATGTATGAGCAATGATATTGCGACTTAGTTTCTATGAAACATTGTTATTAGGTGGTTCAAGGATAATGAAAGCTTTATTTTGAGTTTGTGGTTTTTGCGAGGGTGGATAAATGATAAGTTTAGGCTTAGGAGAGTACTTTAAGGGATATCTAATGTACATAACCTCAAAAGACTTATCCTTATTTACATTATCTCTTAGTGAAGCATAGTTTAATGTCACTCCATCATCTTCAGCTAAGGAATTACCATTGCCAATGTTCTCATTTGCTTCCACCATTATATCTTCCCTAGGAGGAGAGTTTTTAGGAGAGCTAAAAACTAGATGTTCATGACATTCATTGTTTGTTTCATCTAAAATGACTTTATCGCAAATAGGGGAATGATCAATGGTTGAATTATCTTACTTTCCAATGATGGTATTTTCTTGTGCAATATTTTTTTCCCTAGGGGGAAGAGAGACACATAAGACTCTCATTAATTTCATCGACTTCATTTTCTAAGATCAAAGTGTCTTCTTCACAATTAGGAGAGATACAAGGAGAAGAAAAATTGTGATTGTCTATAATTTCATTCCTTTGTCCCATAATGTCTTCCAAAATAGGATAAGCAAGGGAAGGAACATAAAGAGGGTTGTTATAGACCTTAAATATTGTATCATCTAACACCAACCTATCATACTCACTTCCAATTGCGTCCCCTTTCACTAATACATTTCACAAGAAAAAGATGAATGTAAACTATGCAACATGATGTTTAGGAATGTATCCATGATGTCATTCTCTTGTGTCATAATATCTTTTGAAGGGGGATGAGGAGAAGGAAAAAAAATACCTTCATGATTATGAATGATTGTATCTGCTTTCACCAAGATACCTCCATCACTAAAAGGAGAGGTATCGGGAGAAGAAAAACAATGATCATCATGGTTATCTATGTTTGTATCTTCAAAATTCCCACAAATAGGAGATATAAGAAGGGGTGTAGGTTTAAGGGAAGTGTCAAAATTTTCACTCTCTTGCACTAAGAGACTCTCATAACTAGGAAATGTATTGAATGAATGACTAGCATGCTTATTGACTAACTTTTTCTTTGAAAACTTGGAAAAGATGGATACTAACATTGATGCAATGAAATGACCTAGAATGAAATGCATTTCTCAAATTCCACACAATGCAATAGACTAAAAAATAAAATATTGTAGATGTAATTTTGAATTTTGGCAATGTACTGAAATGAAGCAATTTAAGCTAAATAAATGAATTGGATGAAATAGAAAATAAGAAAATTGAAAAAAGTGACAATGACAAACAAAAGCCTAAAAATGAGGTTTCAAAATCTAGAAAATGAAGATCATGATCTAACAAGGGCTCATTCGCCAGTAAGGGTGAATGGGTCTTGGTGTAATAACCCATTCCAAATTATTACTTAATTAATATTATTGTAAATGACACATGAATATACTCCAAATTAAAAATACGTAACTAGGTGGAAAAATTCAATGAGAGAAACACATGTCAATTTATAATGAGTCAAAGATTCTTATACTCACTTCAAAAGTAAAATTACAATATCAAGGTTTACTTGGCACCTAAGGCCATAGTATCACTACATAGTACATTTATCACAAATTGCATAAATAAATATCATCAAGATACATCATAGACTATAATAGTCTGGGAACAACTAAGGTTCATCTTCTTTGCTCGTCTCCACTAGTGGATGAGAACATGGTTGAAGCACTTTACCGCCCAACCATAAAGCTTATGGTTCCCCAATATTCTTCTAACTTGAAGAATGCCCAACCCTATGTGAAAATTTTAGCAAGAGAACAACTTGCAAGGTGAAATTTGGTGCATGCCTATACATGAACATGCAATTTCTATCTACAAATTAGAAAATAAAGTACAATATCTATGCTAGGAGTGACAAAGAGTGAAATCATAGAGTTCATTGGTACATACATGATGAAGGGTGATCCCACAAAGCTGGTTTACAATTTTTGAGAGGAACTGATTTTTGCTGAAATCACATATTTTTAGAAAATATAATGATTTAAGCCTTTAAAATTTCTATTTTAAGGATTCCAATTGAAGAGTGTTTGATCAAACCACCTTAGATCAAACCCCCTTGGATATAACCTCGCTAGTTTTAAACCATACCTATAAATGAGTCTCCTTTACACCTATCAAAATGCTGATAAAAAATCACTTTTCATTTACCTTTTGGTCGATCAAATGAATTCATTTAAAATTTATTTCAAATAATTATTGTAGTCCTTGAAATGAGATATCCCATGAATATGATTTTAATATGTTTTGGTTTTATTATGTATGTATTTTTTTAGTTTTATTAAACATAAGTTTTTCACTGAAAATCAAGCTCTCTGTTTTGCACATGTGGAAAAATAGAAAACTGTCAAAATAATTTTTTTTTAAATATGTTCATGTTGGGAATTGATGTCCTTGATTCATTAAAAAATAAATTAATTAATTTCGATACATACAAAACAATTTATGTTGTATGCAGTCCGCCTATGTTTGAATTGCAATTGGTTTGACTTCAAAACTCTATTAAGGAAAAAATATTCAATAAAAAACTATGAGACCAAATGAAAGTGCTAGATATCGTAGTTACAAATCTAAATTCAAAAAAATTAGAATTTTATCCTTGATACAAAAAATTATGTTGTATACGGTGAGCGTCACTTTTAAAAAATGTTGTTTTCTGAAAAAAACTATTTTTCATGGGAGATGGAAAAAGAAGTGCAATCTTATTCCAAAATTTTTGAAAAAAATATTTTTAGAATCTACAGACAAAATGTGATGAGAATCTAGTTTGTATCATCTTCAAATTCCTCATGCTTTAGTCGCTATAGGTGCCCGAATGTGAAGATTTAGTTAAAAATAATAATTTCAATGTCCAGTTTGGCCAAAAATTGTAAACCACTATTGTGGGATCACCCTGAACCATTTTGTTTGGCCAAGCATAATAAGTGTTTTGCAACAACAAAAAACAATAGGTACTAGTAAATCAAACCTATACTCTCTAGACTCTATTTCGGCACCCGTCCCGAAAGGTAACTTTCTAATATAGCAACTATCTACCTCTTAGCAACAACTATGCATAGATGCTCTAGTCAACAAAGGTACCATTATTCTATTCTAGTATCTTAAATATTATTTCACACAATTCTTCAATATAATATATTAAATATATACTCTAAGCAAAATTCAAATTCTATGTTTCAAAGAGTATTTCAATAATCAGTCATATTATTCTTATGTCCTTTTTCTACTAAACATCTTAAGCATTTTCCATTTTAAAATGTACTAAAAACAAAAGAAGGTATGTCACAAGTATCTGTATGTACATAGATGAAGTCTATGTGCATACACATATATGTGCCTACTAATGTTAAAGTTTGTGCATACATTTTGAATTAATCGTTATCTAGATTGCAATCTTCAAAAAGTATTCTAATTGACATTTCTTTGTCAAAATAAATATTCTAAGAAAGTCAATGATATCAGTTTCTCACTTATTGTTATATTATACCATTATTTTTGAAAAGTTAAGCAGCATTTATAGGGCGTCGTACCCTTCACAACGAGCCACTAGGGCCAAAAAAGGACAAGACAAAACAATAACAAAATGGGAAAAAGTAGGAACAACCCAAACATAGCACAACGACAGTAGAGCAGCAATCGACAGAGAGGCACAAGAAGCTGCTAACTGGCACTATCCCAGTTTTTAATGAGGAGGTCCACCGCCTCATCACCCACCCACTCTTTGTCGTCCTAGTTGTTGTTTCCTTCCAGTTCCTCCTTTATAGCATTCGACAAGGTGCTCGTGACAAAGTGGCCCAGCTTCATGGTGAATCAATTTAACCCTCAAAACCTTTTGTCAAGAATATCCATTCTCTTCACCACAACATCCGACTCCACCCCAAAGTCCATAGTCCCCTAAATCTCGCCAGGCTCATCCACCAGGGGATGCAGAGAGTGGGAGGTAGAGCCATCAAAAGGAAGCTTGCTGTCCACCAGAGTTACTTGGGGCCTCTCCACATTCTCAGCCTCCACATCTTCAGAATCTTCTTCCTTGTAACCTTTGTTGTCGATCTGCTCCTCCTCAAAGTCTTCAATAATCAACCTCTTTTTGTTGTTCTTAGCTAGCCTCCCAGATCTCCTCCTGGCGTTTTCCCCACCCGTAATCTCAGTGGTCCCCACAACCGTATCACCTTTGGAGTCTTTCCTAACATAATTCTTGCCCTTACCATTCTTAGCCGTCGGGGCCAACATGCTTTTTTCCTTACCTTTATTTGTTGAAATGGCCTTGTAGGTCGAGTTTGCCAGAGTGGATTTTAGTTCATAGAGTCCTTCCACATCGCTGGCATGGACCTTGCCCAGCCCACCCTTAAGTTTTTTGGTGGTAATTTTGGCTTTAGGATTCCCCACATATCCGAAATTGGAATTCCTAGGAGGGCTTCTAGACTTGGTCGGGGAAACCTGCAAAGTAGAATGGGGTTCAAAGTTTTCAATGCGAACCGTCATGATGGCTTTAGGCAGACAGAGAGCCAAATGAAAGTGATATAGTCTCAAAATAAGCCCCTGTTGTTTTCCATAAGAACATTAATTTTTTTCTACCAAAAAATTAATATTTCCTACTAAAACATCATAAAGTAAGTTGTTTACATACTAAAAAGTCATAAAACAAGTTGTTTTCATATGAACATTCATTTTTTTAAATAAAACAAATACTATTTCCTTCTAAATAATCATAAAGTAAGCTATTAACATACTAAATAGTCATAAAAAAAGTTTTTTCATATCAAAATTCATTGTTTATAAAAAATGAGTATTGTTTCCTTCTAAACAATTATTAATCAAGTTGTTTACATGCTAAACAATTTATAGAGCAAGATTGTTTCCAACTATAATGTTATCTTTTCAACAAAATAGAGTTGTTTGCAAAAGAATAATTGTACTATTTATCTCAAGACATTTCTATTTAAAACTAAACTGATTATATTAAAACACAATTTTATTTTCTCAATTTGTAGATCTCAAGCTATTTACATACTAAATAATCCCTTACAAGTAAACACTCTTCGTTTACTGCTAAACAAGTTTCCACAGGAACAAAAAATAAATAAATCAATAACATAGTTTCCATCTCAAGAAGGAATGCCTAATATCGAGATCTTAAACACTTTCATCATCAAAATTACTATGGGAAAGCTTTAATGATATATACAGAACCTATATCGACATACTTGTCGATGAAGAAAAAAATACAATGAAGTTTTGAGTATCTAATAGAATTTTTTCCTAAACAGATTGCAACAAGAAATCAAAGTTGTTTTGGATTCTACCGATGTCTTTGGTTAGGTGGTTTCTTTCTTAACCATCAAATATCATTCGATATTCCATTTATGGGAATTTAAACTTAACTATGGTACATGTAGCAAATATATCATGCAAAATCACATTTTAGTGTAATAAAGGAGAATATTAAACCTATCGATCTTGAGGATCAATTCCTTGCGCTACAAAGAATCCAAACTCTTACATTCTATCAGTTCTGAAATTTGAGGGGTGCTCCTCTTTATGCAACTATGGATTCAATAATGGGTGTTTTCCTTACCATTATTAGCCTAGCTGATAATGGAAGGAAACACAATTGAGAATGAAAAAAATTCAAGCATTTAAAGATAGAACAGAGGATTATATACTCTACATAGGTTCAATGTGCAAAACCCTTCAAAATTTAGACACAAGGTGTACGATTCGATTGAGGATAATATAGTCCAAAAGCCATGAGGTGGATACATTACCATGCAATCTACGTATCAGCCACATGTTAAGGGATGGAATTTGGTGCCTCTATTAGCATAGCTAACTAGTCGATAAGGCTCCCTTCATTGACTAAACAAGAGCAGGCCATAGGCCATGTGATCCAGAGGGTGTTCGCTAAGTTTTACCATCAGCTTATGTCGTCACATAGACAAAGGATTATACAAGTTACTGGGCTACAAGTAAATCATCGAATGCCATAACATTCACCAACTTATCATGGAAATTAAGATAATGAAATTTGATTCAAAGAATTCAGTTTACCTCTACCGTCGAGCCTTTAGATGAGGTTCTTCTCTGATTTTTCTCTACCCTTGTGTACTCTATTTTTTATTTTTTCTTTCTATTGTCAATTCTTTCTCCAAAATTCCCTTCATACTAAAATGGCAACCTCTGTTGCATTTCACTAGGTAGTATCAATATGGTTGTTTCCTACTATAGTCATCACCAACCTCTAATTTTGAATAAATCCTTTATTATTAGGCAAGCCACAACCATTGTGGATTTTCCTTGTAATCTACATGGATTTTCCACTTTCTGATTAATTACATATCGGTTATCAACTTCACCTCAATTGAAATTCGATTATGAATATGTACGTATGTGTACGTATATATATATACACACACACATTATTATTCTATACATATGCTTATATATATTTGTATCTTTATGCATTTAAATGATTTCATTCACATCTTATCATGCATTTGATTAATGTATATATATTTATATAAATGTGTTCCATTTACATACACACACATATATATGTATATGCTTTAATAAAAAACATTCATATAATGGTTACTTGTTTTCAGTGATTCAAAGGATCCATACATTATCATTTAAGGATATTAAAATTTTCATTTTTGATCTCTTTACTTATATATTCCTACAATAAAGAAAATAATTTTCTTTACAATGCTCATTTTAGCTCCTTCAAATCACAAGGTTCGAATAGACAATTAAATTTACTGACCATTCATTTGTAAGCACTGAAATAGTTCAAATCAGAAAAAAAAATCACTTTCTTATATCTGAAAATCAATCAAATTGATGCAAGTCATCAGGTTGTTGCGGTGTGTGCACCCAAATTCCAACTGGCTTATCATTCAATCTAGCTAAACAATCCTACTTCAATCATGTTATCATCCTTCAATCTGTCACCCTGTAATTACACACACTTGCACTTGAAAATTGATCAGTAATATTGAATTCTTGATGACATATAAATATAGTTTTCAAAATTTCACAAAGTCTACATCAGTCAACTCATATTAACATTTGAATATTTCAAAATCTCCATTTAATATTTAATTGAATTTCATCAATAATTCATTTTCTCGTATTTAAATAAATATGAAATAAAATTGGGTTATGAAATCCTTCCCCTCTTGGAAGAGACATCATCCCGACATCTAAAAACTCGATTAAAAGAACATCATATCAAATTTTGAATATTTATGTATATTTCAACATCTCATCAAAGTATATGTCTATTTTAACATCTCATCGAAGTATATGTCTATTTCAACATCATATGAAATATATGTCTATTTCAACCTCATTTCGAAATATATGTCTATTTAAACATCTCATAAAAATATATGTCTATTTCAACATCACATAAAATATATGTCTATTTCATCATCACATCAAAATTTTAAAGCATGAAATATCATAACATCTCAATCCAAAAATTTCAAAAAAAATTATTGAGTTTCTCTTTCAACAATGAAAATGTGGAAAGGAGTGTTCTATTTCTTTTGCATCCTCGCAAGTAACGCTATCCTCTGAGTACTTGTTCCATTGGACCTTAAAATAAAGAAATATCTCTACTCTATAACTTAACCTTACATCTATCCAGGATTGTAATGGGCTCCACTAGCACCACTCCTAGATCTTGTACCTACAAGGATGTCCAATCAGGTACATGAGTAACATCAAGATGATATGGCTTAAGTAAAGAAACATGAAACACAGTATGAATCCGAGCTAGATTAGGTGGTAGAGCTAGTCTATAAGCAACTAGGTTAATCACTTCCAAGACTTCAAATAGTCACACATATCTTGGGGCCAACTTGGAAGACTTTTCAAAAGTAATATAGAGATATTATGAGGTTTAACTCTCAAGAAAACCTTCTCCCCTATTGCAGACTATCAAGGAGTTTGGTTCTTGTTGGCATAACTGTTGTTAGTCTATCACCTCTTTCAATATGCTCTTAATGACTTACATTTTCTCTTCCATTTCCTTAAGAATTTTTAGGTCCTACTATGATCTTGTCCTTCAATCTATCCTAACTGATGAGGGTATGAAACTTTTGCACATTCAAGGCTTCAAAAGGTGACATGCCTAAGGATGTATGATAGGAGTTGTTGAAAGAAAACTCTACCAAAGGAAAATATTCTTCCCACCTATACTGTTGATCCATACAATACATTCGAAAGAGATATTCAACTACCTGATTCACCCTCTCTATACGACCATTAGTCTGAGAATGATAAGCTAAACCAAAATTCAATTTAGTCCCCAATGTCGCATTCAAGGTTGTCCAAAAACTTGAGGTTATCCATGTGTCCCTATTAGATATGATAGTCTCTAGTACCCCATGCAAACATAAGATCTCCTAAAAAAATTTCTTACCCAAGGTCAATGATCCACCCTTAAGGTTTCCTAGAATGAAGTGTGCAACCTTGGTCAACTTATTAATCACGACCAAGATAACATCATGCCTATTCTTGCTAAATGGAAAGCATTGTACAAAATTCATACTAATCACTCGCCACTTATACTCAGGTATGTCATGAGGATCAATAACCCAACTTGGTGTACATTCTCAACCTTGACTTTCTATCACTCCAAGCATTTGGTTGCATACTCCACTACATCCTTCTTGAGTTTAGGCCAAAAATATATAATCTTCAACTCCACGATCATCTTAGATACACCAAGGTGTCCTAAATAAGGTGCATTGTGAACTTATTCTAAAAGAAACTTGCTCAACTCTCCAAAGTCATGAATATACATTATCCTCTAGTACGTCAATATACCATCCTATTTTATTTCATAACCATCAAACCAATGATTTGAAGTATTTTCTGCTAGGGTGATATTCACTCTTTCATAGTGCTCATCCCTTGGTAGATTTTTATACCTCACGTTAGACCTTGTTGAGATCATGGCTATCATATATCTTCGTATACTAAGAGCATAAACCACTATGTTCTCTTTCCCTTTTATGTATTCAATTATAAAGTCATACTTGCTAAGGAATTCTAGCCACCTTCTCTCTTGTGCATTAAGGTTTGGCTGGGTAAATATGTATCTCAACCCCAAGTGGTCGGTCTTGAGCTCAAATGGATTTCCTAAAAGGTAATGCATCCACATCTATAAGGCATGAACTATGACTACCAATTCCAAATTATGAGGCACGTAGTTCACTTCATTTTTCTTAAGATTCCTTGATTCATATGCCACTACTTGTTCATCCTGCATTAATACTTCCCCCAATCCCTCTTCAGAAGCATATGTGATTACTGTGAATATTCCATTAGGATAAAAGACAATCAGTATTGGTGTTGTAGTGTGCCTCTCCTTGAGTTGGAATTCTTGCTCCCATTTCTAAGTCCATTCAAGCCTCGTTCCCTTCCTTTGGAGTGAGGTAATAGGAGATGCAATCTAGGAGAACCCTTGCACAAAATTCCTATAGTATCTTATGAGGCCAATGAAGCTATGGAATTTTGACACATTCTGAGGAACTAGCCATTCCACGATTGACTTGATCTTTTTAAGGTCTATGGAATCTCCTTCTATTGAATTCATATGGCCCAAATAGTGCAATTTGTCCTAATAGAATGAACACTTGGAAATCTTCCCAAAGAGTTTCCTTTCTCTCAATCATTAGAAAACTATCCTCAAATGTTTTTCATGTTCTTTGAAAGCCCTTGAGTAGACTAGAATTTCATCAATAAAAATCAAGACAAAGTCATCTTAAAAATATTTGAATACACTATTCATAAGGTTCATAAAGGTTGTTGGTGTGTTAGTTAAACCAAAAGGTACCATTGTGAACTCATAATGTCCATACCAAGTTTTGAATGCAATATTTAGAATATATTCCTCCTTAATCCTTAATTGATGGTACCATCATCTAAGATCTATCTTGGAGAACACCATTGATCCCTTGATTTGATCAAACAATTCATCAATCCTCGAAAGTGGATATCGCTTCTTGATGGTAATCTTGTTCAACATCCTATAATCTATACAAAGATCCAAAGTTCTATCTTTCTTTGTAACAAAAATAACCGGCGCTCTCTAAGGAGGCACACTAGGTCTTATGATTCCCTTATCTAGTAATTCCATTGGTTGGGCCTTCAACTCATAGAGTTCTATGGTGGTCATCTGATAAGGTGCCTCACATTGATGCTCAAATATTGGAACTAGGTTGATGGAAAAATAAAATTCCCACTTCATATGCAATTTTGTAAGTTCATCAAGGAATAAATTCTAGAACTCCTTGACCATAGGATAATAATCTAAATATTCCTCCTTGTTGTCTGTATTACTATAATACACTATGTAAGTCACACACCATTTCGACAAGCCTTCTTGAGCTACGTTGCAAAAATATGTCTAATCTCTAAGGGTCTTTGCATTCCACAAACCTCAATTGGGTTTCCATAATCATCCAAATAGTTGACCACATTATCCTCATAGTTCACTAACGCTTTATGCTTAGATAACCAATTTATTCCCAAAATTACATCATATGATCCTAAGGGTGCCACATACAAGTTAACTTGAGTTTTAAAGGTTGGAATTTCTAACTCACTACGAAAGAGACATGTATCTACCCTCCACTTTGATTGATTACCATATTGGACTATCCAAGAGTTTTCCATGTACCTAGGTCTAATGGGTATCTTGGATATTATTCTAGGAGATCTACAAAACATTCAGTAGCTCTAGTATCAATTAAGATAGAGATAGACTGGCCATAGAGCTTACCCATTAGCTGAATTGGTGAAGCTTGATATTTTTCCTACATGTTATCCACTATAGCGTGGATCTGGTGAGTCTATAGGTAGCTTCCTTCCTTCCACGACTTTGATTTTTGATGAAAATTTGAGGCATAATGGTCGCCTCCACAAGTATAACATCCATCGCATGGCCCTTCGCGACCTTCAGGCTTGTCTGAGCTCTAAATCCCTTCTACTTATGGTCATCCTTGCCCTTACCCTTCTTTGATTTCTTGTTCTTTCCATGATTACCATCTTCACCCTTCTCCTATGATTCAATTCCCTACTTGAGATTATGGATCTAATTGTTCTTGTCTCCCTTATGAGATTTATTCTTCCCATAATGAGACTTAGAAATTGAATCACTGCGAAGATTTTATAACTGTTGCAACTTCTATTCCTATTTGGTGGCCTTCTAAAGGACTCCATTCATGGTCTAGGGTTCATGCATATCTACTTCAGCTATTGTGTGTGGTTTGAGTCCCGTTATGAATTTACAGATTCAAAACTGTTCATCTCCCTAATATTGAGGCACATACTTCAACAGGTTTGTGAAATTTTCCCAATACTGAATCACAACCATATTTACATGGGTTAAGTTCTAAAATTTCATGACTTTCTTTTTAAAGAAAAGATGCGGTAACCATCTCTTCTTGAGAGCTTGGAGGAAGAGTTCTCAACTGATCTAATCAAGCTAAAGTTTTCATTCCAAATTCTCATTATCCCACCATGTTTCTACTTCATTTGAGAGTTTATATGTAGCCCATGCCACTGTAGTCTATTCAGAAAGGCTACAGAGCATAAAGTATTTTTCTATTTCTATAATCCAGGCTTCAACTTCAGTTTTAATAACCTTTCCATCAAACTTGGGTGGTGCTACTCTTTTGATGTCTTTCCCAAGCTCTTCCTTAATTCACCCTCATGGACATACCCCTAGAACACCATCTCCTTGATTTCCTTTTGCATTCTTGCGGTCTTGGTCCTCATGTGTGACTTAGACTTCTTGATCTAGGTGATCCATGCGAGACTCTTGTCGATTTAGAAGCTCTAGAATTTGCTCCAATCACTTGTTTGGTCTTTTATCAGAACCAATACCACCCTCATCTTTCCTGGTGGTCACCATGATGTCCCACACTTATCCTGGAACATAGTCACATTTATTGCATCTCAACAAAAGGTTCTATAAGTAAACATTCTTATGCTACATCACCTAATTCTCATATGCATACATCCCTCAACATAGAAGACATACACATCCATGCAAGATACACACATTTTATAGTCTCATTAGACACACCAAAATATCATTTAATTTTATTTATATTTAAGGTGAGTCAGTAGAGAATTGTTTACAATATACTTCTAGTTACATCATTTTGGTTTCTCAGTATTAGAAAGAGGACATTCCTCTGGATCATCATCTAATTTTACATCAAAATTTATAGAAGAATATGGTTGAGCACGTAGGCTCTACTTTTCCTCTTTAGGCAACAAGGGTGCATTGGGTCCACACCCTAGAGGCCAGTCTTGAATTGCATAAAGCTTTTTTATTTTAGTTGTTTGCTTCTCCTCAATCTTCAAGCCTCTCTCTAGCTTGAGTCATGTAAGAGATTGCACTAGAGTTTCATCATCAAGATTTGTTATGGAACCTTTTTCTTGGTGTTTCCTACTTTTACATCACTCTTATGTGGGGTTCTAACAGTTTTCTCTTTCCTTTGTTTTGCCTTTGACCTTCCCATTTTTGCATTCAATCCAAGTTTGGTCAATTCTCAGGACTTCCAATTTTGGGTCAAGGGTCAAATATCCTAGTCAACTATGGTAGACTCAAAAGGCCTAGAGCTAATCCTAAGCTTTTATACCAAATTTAATAACCCATTCCAAATTATTTTAATTAATTAATATTATTGTAAATGACACATGAATATACTCCAAATTAAAAAGACATAACTAGTGGCTAAATTCAAGCATAACAATGCATGTACATTTAAAATGAGTCAAAGATTCGTATATTCACTTCAAAAGTCAAATTACAATATCAAGGTTTACTTGGCACCTAAGGCAATAGTATCACTACATAGTACATTTCTCATAAAGTACATAAATGAATATCATCAAGATACATCATAGACTATAATATTCTTGGAACAACTAAGGTTCTTCTTCTTTGCTCGCCTCCACTGGTGGACGAGAACATGGTTGAAGCACTTTATTTCCCAACCACGAAGTTTACACTTTCCTAGTATTCTTTAGACTTGAAGAATGTCTAACCCTGCATGGAAAGTTTAGAAAGAGAGCAACATGCAAGGTGGAACCCGACACGTGCCTATACATGAACATGCAATTTCTATCTACAAATTAAAAAAGAAAGTGAAATATCTATGCTATGAATGCTAGAGTGAAATCATAGAGTTCATTCATACATACATGATGAACCATATTGCTTGGACAATCATAATAAGTGTGTTGCAACAATAACAAACAATGGGTTCTGGTAAAGCAAACCTATGCTCTCTGAACTCCATTTTGGCACTTTTCCCGAAAGGTAACTTTCTAATATATAATAGCTATCTACCTCCTAGTAGAAACTACCCATAGGTGCTCTAGTCAACTAAGCTATCACTATTTTTTTCTAGTATTTTAAACATTCTTTCACAAAACTATCCAACAAAATATAAATATATACTCTAAACAAAATTCAAATTCTATGTTTCACATAACATTTCAACAATCCATCATATCATTCTTATGACCTTTTTCTACTTAACATCTTAAGCATTTTACCTTTTAAAATTTACTAAAAAACAAAAGAAGGTATGGAAAAAGTATGTGTATGTACATAGATGAAGTCTATATGAATACACATATATGTGTCTACTAATGTTAAAGTTTGTGCATACATTCTGAATTTATCATTATGCAGATTGTAATCTTCAAATAGAATTCTAATTGACATTTCTTTGTCAAAATAAATATTTTAAGCAAGTCAATGACATACGTTTCTCACAACTGCTATATTCTAACATTGTTTTTGATAAGAGCATTCAGTTTTTTAGCCAAACAAATAATGTTTCCTACTAAACAATCAAAAAGTAAGGTTTTTACATACTAAAAAGACATAAAACAATCTATTTTCATATGAACATTCATTATTTTTAACAAAACAAGTATATTTTCCTTCTAAACAGTCATAAAGTAAGCTATTTATATGCTAAACAATCATAAAACAATTTGTTTTCATATGAACATTCATTATTTATACAAAATGAGTATTGCTTCCTTCTAAACAATTATTAAGCAAGATGTTTACATGCTAAATAGTTTATAGAGAAAGGCTATTTCCAGCTATAATGATATCTTTTCAACAAAGAAAAGTTGTTTACAAAAGAACAATGATTGTTTATCTCAATATATTTCTATTTCAAATTAAATAGATTATATTAAAAGGCACATAATGTCATTTTATCAGTTTATGGATATCAAGTTGTTTACATGCTAAATGATCTCTTACAACTATTTTTTCTCCATTTACTATTGAATAGGTTTCCATAGGAATAGCAAATAAACAAATCAATAACCCAGTTTCAATCTTAAGAAACAATGTCTAATATCTAGATCACGAAAATTTTCATCATGGTAATTACTATGGGAAAGATTTAATGATATATAGAACCCATATCAACATACTTGTTAATGAAAAAAAAATGGAGTGAAGTTTTGAGTATCTAATAGAAGTTCTCCCTAAACAATCTACAACAACAAACCAAAGTTGTTATGAATTCGACCCATGTCTTTGGTAGGGTGGTTTCCTTCTTAACCATCAAATATCATTCGATATTTCCCTTATCAGTATTTTGACTTAACCATGGTGCATGTAACAAATACATCATTCAGACTCACATCTGAGTGTAATAAAGGAAAATATTAAACCTATCTATCTTGAGGATCAATTCCTTACATGCTACAAAGAAGCCAAACTTTTTCATTTTGTCAGTTCTCAAGTTTGAGGGACATTCATATTTATGCAACTATGGATTCAACAATGGGCATTTTCTCTTACCATGTTATCAACCTAGCTAATAGCGAAAGGTGACACAGTTGAGAATGAAACACAATCAAGAATTTTAAGATAGAATAGAGGATTATATCCTCTATGTAGGTTTGGTGTGCAAACCCCTTCAAAATTTAGACATAAGGTGTACGAGTTGATTCGAGACAAGATAGTCCAAAATCCACGATGGGGATTCATTACCATGCGATCGACATATTAGTCACATCTTAAAGGAGGGAATTTGGCCCCTTTGTTAGCATAGCTAACTAGTAGATAAGGCTCCCTTCATTGACTAAACAAAAGTAGGCCATAGGCCATGCGATTAGAGGGTGGTTGCTAAGTTTTACCATCATCTTATGTCATCACACAAATAGAGGATTATACAAGTCACTGGGCTACTAGTAAATCATCGAATTCCATAACATTCACCAAATTATCATGGAAATAAAGATAATGAAATTAGATTCAAAGTATTCAATTTAATTCTACCGTTGAGCCTTTAGACTTTTCTCCACCCCTGAGTACTCTATTCTACTTTTTCCTTTCTGTTGTCGATTCTTTCTCTAAAAGTCCCTTCAAAATAAAATGGTAACCCTTGTTGTATACAGCTAGGCGCTATCAATATGGTTGTTTCCTACCATAGCCATCACCAACCTCTAATTTTGAATGAAGGCTTTATTATTAGGTAGGCCATGACCATTGTTGATTTTCCTTGTAATTTGCATGAATTTTCCACTTTCTGATTCATTACATATTTGTTATAAACTTAATTTCAATTCAAAATCGATTATGAATACAAATGTATATGTGTGTATATATATACATATGTATTATATATATGTATATATGCATATAATTATACACATTTGTATCTCTACACATTTAAATTATTTCATTCACATCTTATCATGCATTCGATTAATGTATATATGTGTGTGTGTGTGTGTGTGTGTGTGTGTTTCATTTACATACACACACATAGATATATATGTGTATGTATGTATATATATATACATATGTATATGTGTTTAATAAAAACATTTATATACAAGCTGCTTGTTTGAAGTGATTCAAAGTTTCCATACATTATCATTTAAGTAATGATCTTGAAATTTTCATTTTCGATCTCTTTACATATATATATTCCTACACTAAAGAAAATAATTTTTTGTACAATGCTCATTTTCGTTCCTACAAATTAGAAGGTTTGAATAGACAATTAAATCTACTAACCATTCATTTTCAAGCACTAAAATAGTTCAAATCATAAAAATTGAACTTTCTTATATATGCAAATCAATCAAATGCAACTCATCATGCCATTGTTGTGTGTGCACCTAGATTCCAACTGGCTTACCATTCGATCTGGCTAAACAATCCTACTTCAACTATGTTCTTTTCATTCAACCTATCACCCTGCAACTACACAAAAAGTCAACATCAGTCAAATCCTCATATTCAACATTTGAATATTCCACAATCTCCATTTAATATTTAATTGAATTTCATCAATAATTCAATTTTTTGTGTTTAAATAAATATGAAATAAAATTGGGTTATGACACCTAGTTAGGTATTTTTGAAATGTTTCTGGTGATTTATGAGTGATTTTTGATGCTTTTTAGATGCCAAAAGGTACATGATTAGCCTGATCATGGACTCACTCACCAGTATAGGCGAGTGGGACCTTGATTAGGGTTTTAAAGAGGTGAAAACTACAAATTTTGAGTTATTTTGTGTTCTTTCTATGCCCAATTTCAAAATATGACTCCCGGGATAGAAATTTATAGAATTTGATGACCTAATGCAAGTGAAATGAAGGGTAAATAACACCTTTTGAAATACAATTTTTTTTTCGATTTTCAAATATAAATTTATATAATCTAAATGATATGTAAAGTGACTAACTTATTTTCATACTATTTAGATTTAAGAAATGTAAAATAATGCAATTCTAAACCTAAATGAGATGCAAGATTACAATGCAAATGAAGAAACCCTAAATGAGGTCTTTAATTCAATGCAAATTTAAATGCAAATGAATGGAAGATCTAGCCTAGAATGCAATGAAACACTTCAAAATCAGAAAATTGCAATATTCAATGAGTCAAGTTCACCAAAATGATTAATAGAAAAAGTAGGGTTTACCACCATGAATGAACAAGATGATAAACCACTAATTTCTTTTTCTTATTAAAACATTCAATTATGAGAGGCAAAAGATGCAAATAACAATTAGAAATGCTACCTAACTATTATATCAACTATGAGGGAAGTTTTTAGAGCATATAAAGTTGTGAACCTTGTCAAAAAATTATTGTTTTTAGGCCACATGGGACTCATTCGCCTTTAGTGGTGAATGGGTCCCTATTAGGGCTCCAAAAATTTATCTTCTGGGTTTTATTCCTCTCAATCTACACTCCCTGATCCTAGATTTTCACTACTTCAAACCCTACAAAGGACTCATTCGCCCTTAATGGGGAATGGGTCCTTTCAGGGATTCAAAAAATTGATTTTTGGGTCATGTACTTCAATTTATACACTTCCAGATCCCTAGTTATTAGCTCCCGAAATTTTGAAATAAATTCTATAGCATCCTTTTTTTGTTCTTTTACTATAAATGACAATTTTGCAACTTGAGAACTTTTGTAATTCTACTCCAAATCTTGATCTTCAACTTAAAACCTCAATCACACATGCAAGAGAAGAAAAATGTTGTTTGTTAGGGGATAGGGGTTTTCCTTGGTCAAACCCCTTGTAGGTAATTAAACCAAATGATGAAATAAGTAAATTGAAGCATGAAACATGAAATAATAAAGTGGTGATACCTTGAAAGATGTATTGTAATACAAATTTGTAATCTAACATGTAGTGGCTATTAAGAATGTAGATCTTGATCTCAAATAGATGTGACACAATGATTTCAAGAATAATCTTCAATGCTACATCAACAATCTTGGCTCAACAACATATATGGATCCATTAAACCCTTGACATGATGAAATGATCTTGAATTGCTGCAGTAAAATCCTCTAATCTGCCTTGAAATTCCTTGTAAATTCTCTTCAAATGCTCTTGTAGACACAAATTTTCTATAAGGATTCTCTCTCAAATTTGATATGTGAAACAATATGAATTAACCCCTTATATACTAAATTGAGAGAATAACCCCAAAATTCAAATAATTAAAGCCGACCTCAGATCTGGGTATTAAAATTATAAGGATCCTGCCACAATTAAATTCAAAAATGGGGGTCCTATTAAGTGAGGAACCATTCCCTACTAAAGTTGAATGGGTCTTGACACAGTTTCTAGGACCAAGCTTCAAGGAGGTGGAATAACTTAAAACATTCACCTCAAAAATGTAGGATATAGGTGGCATTATACAAATTTGAGTTAGCCATGCAGGATATTGGTGACATGGGATTCATTTTTACTTGATGGATTCACATAGAGGCCATACATGGACTGTGTTGCATGGGATGATCACATTGAGCACCTTCCTTACTCTAGTGATGGAAAAAGTATGCCTTCTACTTTTCCTTGCTTGTTTGGACCATCCTTGTGAATTAAGCTTGATATTGCCTTGTTTTAGTGTTGTAATGTGGTTGACACATTCACATTAGGTCTTGGGCCCTTGTGAACTAATGAATTTAAGTGGCACCTTGTTTAAGTGTTGTGAAGTGTTGTAACACACTTTAAGGTTTCATCAAATAACTAAATCAAAATGTATCTTAATCTTGCCTTATTTGGAGTTTTGTAAAGTGTTGTAAAATGCTTTCACATTTTTCTAGGTTTGTCATTAATAATTGGGCTTTCTTATTCTTTAATGGGCATTATTTTTCTTATTCTTTAATCTTGACACCAATCATCAACGAATCATAATTCAAGTTTTTTAGGTTTGAATGGCCTAGATTTAGTGATTTGGGACTCATTCACCACCTTGGATGAATGGGTCCTACCTAAATATTCTGGAACCAAACCTAGTT
This sequence comes from Sequoiadendron giganteum, assembly GCA_007115665.2. Classification (NCBI taxonomy): domain Eukaryota; kingdom Viridiplantae; phylum Streptophyta; class Pinopsida; order Cupressales; family Cupressaceae; genus Sequoiadendron; species Sequoiadendron giganteum. The sequence continues at coordinate 511,958,396 of CM021100.1, forward strand.
TCACACATTTCTAAGTATTTTTAGAATTGATCGTGAAAAATTAGGCCAAGTAGGACTCATTTGCCACCTTGGGTGAATGACTCCCATGTGGCCCAAAATCAAAATTAATTCAATTTTATGGTGGGATTTTATTCTCCTAGATATGATGTCGGCTTGTAGTGTTTTAATTTCAGGAATTCTTGGATAATTGAGTATAAATATAAGGTTATTTCACTCATTTCTCACCTAGCAAGTTGAATGAAAATTCTTATGGAAAATTTGAGTTCACAAGCATTTACAAGAGTATTCAAGAAAGAATCAAGATCTACATCCATTGCATCCATCTCAAGAGTATTTGTAACACTTTATTGCTAGGGTTTGGTCAGTTGCAACATCATCATTTGTTCATTCATCATTCTCCATTCCTATTTTTCATTTCAAGGTTTAATTACCAACAAGGGATTTGACCAAGGAAAAACCCTATCCACTAACCCAACAACATTTTTCACACTCCTTTGTGTGTGTTTTGGAGGTCTAGGTTGTATATTTCCTAAGGATCAAGTTTGGAAAAAAAATTGTCAAGAGCTCAAAGTTGTCAAGGTTGTCATCAAGCCTTGGAGAACATTGGAGATCACCTATAGGTTACAAATTAGAGAGTCAAATCCAAAAACCAATCAAGAAGGATAGAGAAAAAAAAAGAAGAGTAGAATCAGTCTTTGAAACCTTAGAAAAGCCCAACTAGACTAATTTGTGAGTTTTGGAAAATAAGTCACATTTCCAGTCAATTTTTAGATTTTACATATTCATATACCCATTTGGCAGATTCTTATTCCTGCACAGAAACCTATTTTTTTGACTAATTCACCCAACTTGGTGAATGAGTTCCAATCAACAATAAAGTTAGAATTTTGAGTATTCTAGACCTCCTTCTAGCCATTTCCAGATTTCTAGTTGCATCTTTTCCTTTCTATAGTATTTTGTTCTATTTCACTTGCATTTCTAAGCCATTTAGTGTTAATTTACATTCAATTAGGGTTTTGCATTACATATTTCATTTCATTATCTTTTCCAAGTCTAAACTTGGTGTTGAACCCCTTATTAGTCTACTTTCAACCCCTATGATAGCCCTATTGCAAGATCTCTTTCTCTTTTGCATTGAGATCTCTAGGATTATCCTTAAATGGAATAGCTTGAAAGTGGGTGTGATAGCACATAATTAATTAACTCACCCCATTTTTAGAGTTTTTATTTTTGTGAACTTGACGTGAGGTTCCATTTTTAGAGGTTCCATTTTTGTGAACCTGCCTTTAGGACATCCTAAATCCGATTTAGAGTGCATTATCATCCTAGATCTTGCTTGCATTAACATTGCAATAGGATTACATTAGTTAATTTACATTATAGGGTTTCAAATTTCACATTAGTCAAAGTGAATGTAGCTTGTATTTTTACATCTCATTTCAATGAAAATCAAACAACATTTGCATTTAGATTTCACATACATATCATAAAACTAAAAAAGTATAAAAATTAATTAATATTTTTTATAATTTTTAAAAAAAAATCCCTATTGCGACTCATTCACCACCTTGGGCGAATCAGTCCCTGTGCACATTCTACACTACATTTTCTATAATTTAGACTCTATTTATGAATTTCTATTTTTCGTTATTGCCTTTCAATTTTAGTTTCTAGATTTTTTGTTATAAGCATTTCATTATTATTAGCTTATATTGCATTTGTATTCATATTGCATTTAGTAGCCTTTGTATGAATATTTGGTGTCCTATTGCTAATTTACTATAGTGATATGGAGTTTGAGACTCATGTCATCCCACGATAGCACAATCGTTGTGGATCTTCGGTTGTCTAGTTCTTTCACTCCTAGTATTGACACTAGTACACTAGGTATGGACAATATCATTAACAAATCTTTTCCTTTAAGTAGTATGCATGTTGAAACAAGGAATGAGAGTGTCCCATAATAAAAAATAATCCAAATTCATGAGGACGTAAAAAACATACAACATCAAGTTCAAAATGAAAAAATTTCAACTACTACCATCCCTACTATAGATAACTTTCACCACATGCTTGAAAGTGAAGATGAAATTGACCTTGTGAAAAACATAGTTCAAATCTTTGGAAAATACCTCCCCCCAGCCACTAGTTGTCCTTTACCAACAAGCAATGTCACAAGCCAAGGAAGAACTCAAATTGCTCCTCAGACAATAATTGCCTCAATACCTACCTATACCAAACCTTAAGTCACAACAACAATGCAACAAACAGAGTAATGTGATTCCTTCCTTGGGTATTCCTGCTAGCATCCCTAGTTCCAATTTGGCATCACACATTATATCTCCTAGCACTTTACAATATATAAGCATTCCATTCACTTGTGTTTTGACCACATACACTCCTTCACCATTTTCACTTCCATCATAAAAAAAAATGAACCTCTCTAACCCAACTCTTCCAAACTGTTTCATCCCTTCAAAAGAAGATTTCCACCATTAATCAAAATTAAAATGGTCCACCTACATATTATGTGAAAAGCAGTCTGTTGTCCTTGGAGATATTGCGAACACCAATGCCACAAGGTGTAGAGGTTCCTAGATTTGAGAAATATGGAGGGAAGGGAGATCGTTCTAACCATGTTAATGCTTATACCACCTTATATAGTGACTTTTTCCTTCATGATAAACTTTTGGCTAAGCTTTTTCCTAGGTCCTTGAAAGATATTGCGTTGGAATGGTTCTCCTCTTTACCGAACACCTCAATTAGTTCATTCAATGAACTTATTGATGCATTTATAAACCATTTACAAGTGCATATGACTCCTAAGATGACCTTGGCTGATTTGATGAGATGCAAATAAAAATAAGAAAAGATAACTGACTTTATCTCACGATATCAATCGCTTTATTCCTAAATCAATGTCAAAGTCCTTGAACCTCACCTTCAAAAGATGTTCATAGAAAATTTGATAAACAAGATTCAAGAAAAGCTTACCGTGATGAAATTTGTATCCTTCATGCACTTGCGTACTTCCCTCCATGGGTAATTGTACCAATCTATGACACAATTTATGTGCCAAATTGCAAAAAAAAACTGTAATAGGCCAATTGCGCTCACCAAATTTGGAGAGCGCCAAATTTGGCACTCTCCAAATGGCTTTTCTATTTGGTGAGCGCCAAATGGCTTTCTTTTTGCAATGAATTTTGGAATGCATTTTTCTAAACTCTTTTATTTTTGCTTTCTCTGCCAGGGAGACTATATACATGAAATAAACATTTAAGTATAAGTTGACATTTACTTATGGAAATTTAATTTCTTAAAATTTAAGTTATATTTCATGTATATAGGAAAGATGTTTGAGAGTGGTTTTAGATCTCTAGGAGTTATAATGCAAATTCTAATTTTTGGAAGATCTTAAAAAATTTAGACTTGGTCAAATTTTAGTAATCAACAATTTAAATTTCAATAATCAGGAGGTCAAATTTTAGTAGTCAACAAGTTGTATCATCTTTCTCTCCCCTTCTCTCTACTCTCTATCTCTCCACTCCCTCCCTCTCTCCCTTCCTCCCTCTCCCCCCCTCTCTCTCTCTCACCTCTCTATCTCATCCCTACATTTTCCTCCCTCCCTCCCCTCTCTACTTCTCTCTATCTCTTCTCTCTCTACATCTTCTTCCCTATCTACTTATCTTTATCTCCCCTCTCCCTCCATCAATTTGTATATCACTTATTTCTCCCTCCCTACCTCTTTCCCTCTCTACTCTCTATCTCTCCTCTCCCTCCCTCTACCTACATCTCTCTCTCACTCTTTATCCCTCTCTTCCCCCACTTTCTATCTAAATCTCTCCTCTCTATCTCATAATTCTCTCTCCCTTCCTCTCACTCTCCCCTCTCTATCTCATCGCTCTATCTCTCTCTCACACACACAAACTTCCATCTCCCTCATTAACACTCGCTCCATCCATCCTTCCCTCTCTACTTCTCTCTATCTCTCCTCTCCCTCCCTCTCTCGACCTCACCCTCCCTCCCCTTCTTTTTGTCTCTCCTCCCAATCTCTCTCACTATTGTCCCGCCCTTCCTCCCCCCTCTTTCTCTCTCAATTGATCCTTTTCTCTATCTCACCATTCTCTCTCTCTCTTACTCACACACACACACCTCTATCTCCCTCCCTCCCCTCTCTACTCTTTATCTATCCTCTCTCTTTCCCTCTCTATACCTACCTCTCCATCCATCACTCTCTCTCTCCATCCCTCTTTATCTTAATTATGTCTCCCTCCCTACCTCTTTCCCTGTCTAGTCTCTATCTCTCCTCTCCCTTCTACCTACCTCTCTCTTTGTCTCTCCATCCCTCTCTTTCTCTCTTTCTCTCTCCTCTCTATCTCACCATTATCTTTATCCCTACCTATCACCCCCTCCTCTCTAAATTACCATTCCCTCTCTCCAACTTTCCCTCCTTCCCTCTCCCTCCCTCCTCTCTAAATTACCATTCTCTCTCTTTCCCACTTTCCCTCCTTCCCTCTCTATGTCTCATTTATCCCTTTCTACCTCTCCCTCACTCCAACCTCCCTCTCTCTCTTTATCTCTATTTATCATTCTCTCCTTACCGGCTCTCTACTCTCTATGTCACCACTCTCTCCATATCACTCTCCCTCCTTCCCTCTCCCTCCTATCCATCCCTCTCACCTTCAATCTCTACCTACCTCTCCCTCCTTCCCTCTCCCTCCTATCCATCCCTCTCACCTTCCATCTCTACCTACCACTCTCTCCCTCCCCCTCTTTCTCTCTTACTCTCTCCTTCCCTCTCTACTCTCTATCTCCCCCCTTCCCTCTCTACTCTCTTTCTCTCTCTCCTCCTTCCTTTGTCCCCTCATTTTATCCCCTCTCACTCTCTCTCCCTCTCACACACACTCACCTCTATCTCCTCCTTTCCTCTCCCACCATCCCTCCACTCTCTACTTCTCTCTATCTATCATCTCTCTCTACATCCCCTTCCCTCTCTATTTATATTTATCTCCCCTCTCCTTATCTTTACCCACCTCTCCCTCCATCACTATATATCTCAATTGTGTCTCCTCCCTACCTCTTTCCCTCTCTAATCTCTATCTCTCTTCTCCATCCCTCTCTCTATCTCTCTCACACTCTCTCTCTCACATGTGTGTGCACACACACATACACCTCTATCTCCTCCCTATATGTCCCCCCGTCCCCTCTTTACTTCTCTCTATCTCTCCTCTCTCTACATCTCCTTCCTTCTCTACCTATATTTATCTCCCCTATCCCTTTTTATACCTACCTAGATCCCTTCATCACTATGTATCTCACCTATGTTTCCCTAATTACCTAGGGTTGAGGGATTAAGAGTTAAGGGTTGAGAATTAGGGTTGAGGGTTTAATGTATAGGGTAGAGGGTAGAAGTTTTAAGGGTTTAAGGTTGAGGGTAGAGGGTAGAGGGTTAAGGGTATAGAGTTGAGGGATTAGGATTGAGGGTCCAATGTATCTGACATATTCTCAAAAATATGGTTGTTATAATATGATTACAATCACTTTTTTTGTTTCCTTTTTGTAGCTAAAAAAAGAAGTGGAGTATCATTCTATAAATCATTTTTCCCCCCTTCAATTGTTCTACCCTCTACTTGTGATCTTAATGTATACCTATTCATGTAGTCATGATGTTGAGGCCAGTGCAAGGGGGGGTTTGCTGCAATAACAAAGAAAGTTTAAATTGATATGTTTTATTATTATTGTTACAAGTATTTCATTAATTAAAATAACATTAGAGTGGTGCTCTTTACCTAATGAGGCCACATCATGTTTCTAATCTTGTCTTATAGCCTCATGCTCAACATGTTGAACACCCTCTAAATCCTCTGGAGTGGAAACATGAAAGGTTACATTAATTAATACACCAATTGCAATTAAATATGTTTAAAAGAACATTAGAGTGGTCCTCTTTACCTGATGGGGCCACATAATGTTCTTGATCTTGTCTAGCCTGATCATGCTCAACATGCTCTAAAGTTGAAACATGAAAGGTTGCATTAATTAATACAACAATTGCAATTAAATATGTTTAATTGTATTAATCCATACTACATTTTGTATAGCACATGAATACATTTAGTATCGAGATGCATACCATGACCTTCATCTGTAGGTTGTGTTCCACCTTCACCAAGCTACATTCCAATGTCATATGCAGTATTATCATTGCTTGCTTGTTTAAAACAAATAGGCACATAGTTACTTTATGGTGGAAATTAATATTGAATAGATTGAAAAACTATTCAATTGTAAGTAAAACTTCATTGAAATTATTTACCTATGTGTCAGATGTAGTGGAAGCTTGTGTTTGGCTAGTCAAGAGTCTTAGGTGTTTAGCCATAGCTCCATAGCCTTGTTGGAAGGCAATCTTTAGGTTCTCTTCTATGGGCACTCTATTGAATTCAAAGCCCTACATTTTTGCATAAGATTATGAATTTTAATTCTATAGTGTGATAAAACCAAAATTGTTTGCAATTTATTATTTTGATGCAATATTTCATTTATTGATACTTACAATTCATGCGGCTAATTTCATATAACCACTAGAGCTAATTTTGTGTTGCCCGTGCTTTTCTAGTCTTCCCTTTGTTGCCTTTGATGTGTCGATCAACCTATGAAAAGTTTTAAATATGTTAGATTATGTAAAAAGAAAGAGTAATCAATATATAATTACATTGTTGATAGTATCACATACCTTCCTTAGCCCGATGGTGTCTTTCCTTTTTTCTTTTCAACCTTCTTATTTCCATCCAACACCAGGTCCTTCCACTCCCTCTTCGGAATCATGGGGGGATGCTCATAATTTTTGTTGTTCTCTAAATGTGACCTATATTGGTTCCTCACATACTTTAGATAGGTATCAGCTTTCTTAAGGACCATGGTTTGGTTGAATGTGCTACTACCGAACAACATAAATAAACAGTTAATGAGATCATCTTTTAAATCTTAATTTTGGGAATTCCACTATGTATGTATGGTGGGCCTGAATATCTCCAATGTAATATCATTTAGATGTTTATAAAAAACATCAATTCTTGCAAAATGATCATGGGATCATTAGTCTAAAAAGAGTGATCAATAAGTAAATTTCAATTGGATTAATATATATACTAATAATTAAAACATTTTAAAGTACCTGGGACCTTCTCTATCTTTATGGGAACAAAATCCTCGGTCACCACAATTTGACTGGAAATGTTCCCATACTAGTAATACGAGAAGATCCAAGAAATGTTGCTAAAACATCACCAGTAATAGTGGCCTCTGCATCCCCAAGTACATGTCCTGACACATGTTTTGGAAAGGTTCACTGCCAAAGGGTGCACTACCTAATGCCTCCATGCTATGTGTTGTAGACATTTCAATCAATAATATAGGCATGAATGATGCGGTTGGATGATGTAATATATGTGCAAGAAGATCAAGATCAACACTTGTACCAACCCCTACTCACTAGGCAACACCTATAGTACCCTGATCATGGCCAACAACATCATGAGGATGCAAATAATCCTATAAAAACAACACATATTTTAGTTCATGACATAAAAGAGTACAAAATATAAAACCATGAATGAAATTATGTTATAAATAAAGATCTCATGACAACTTACTTGCAAGTTTTATGCTCTCTCAATCAATATTTTAACCCTTTCTCGTATCTCATCTGTTTGAGGCACTATGAATAACTACTGTAGGATTTCTTTATTACATTTTTTTTGGGTCTTCCTTATCATATCCAAAGGGTTTGAAAAATATGTGATGTCATCATCACATAATAGTGACTGCACCTCCCTATGGATGCTCTCCTCCACTACTGGTGCCTTTCCCCGATCATCCAACTGTGACAAGAATATAAAAAATATTATTGAAATTAACCTAATAAACTTATGAAAAAAACATAATAATAAAACATTTTGCTTGTATCTAATTTGTACAATTACAATGAGGTAAACCTCTCGGGTAGAAGCACCTGAAGATGCATCACGATCTGTGCTTTGGGCTGAAGCCTTTCCCCTATGATCAATGTCCCACTGTGATAAAAATTAAATATAAAAAAAATTACTGAAATGAAACCAATAGACTTACGAAAAAAAAACATAATAATCAAATGGTATATTCGGTCATTAATTGGAGGTTGGGTAAAATGGTATATAGTACATACCACCACCATAGTAACTATGTTTGTATCTATGCAATTCAAATTGTAATAGATTAGCAACTCTTCCCCTGTTGTTATTGATTTTACCACACATACGAATACACGGTTTCCCTCACGCGTCTCAAATATGCAATTGGGTTGCTTATTTTTTGACCTAGGTCATGTACTATTTATAAAATCTACAATATTCCCTGATTCTTTTGGCCTTTAATCAATGTACATAGCCACTCCTTTATTTTAATCCTTATCTTTTAGTTGTATATAATTTGTTGACAGTGCATACCTATGCATACTTCATGTATATTGAACCAGCTGCATCCAATATTTGTAAATATAATAGGGTCTGACATACTCCATCAGTTCAATAACTTTTTTGTAATAGACCTTTATGTCATCCATGCAAAATAGGACCAAACCATGTAATGACGATGGTGCTATGCAATATATCCTCTCGTTGACACAAAAATCAGTGTTTATTGGAGGAATTTTCTTGGGTACCCATTGTTTCCATAGATGTTTGTACTTCAAGGTCACATCAATGTCACCTATCCTCTCATCATCATAAGAACATGACCCCCCTTCAGCAAGAAAAAATTCCATGTGTTTATGGAATTTTCTTCTAATATTTTTGACCTCTAGTTGATCTCCCTTTTTTAGACCTACTACATGTCTCGCTTTCCTCTTCTCTTCCTAAATTTCCCTCACTTGAGGAAGATAGATCTGAAAAATACCTATTTGGTGGTACGTGTACTCATAATGATGTTAGATGAAGTTATTTCATGGCGATGTGATCCCAAGGTATGGGATTGGAGGATTAAAAACCAAGGTTGTCATTACTAGTCAAATGCATGTGGAGGTAACAATAGTTGTGAATGTATCAATAAACCTTGTAAGGGTTTGATGATCAAATATCACTTGGTAAGCATGGGAATGGTTGTTAGGGTCACCAACCTTGTGTTTTGAAGCCTTGGGTTTTGGGAACATCTAGAGGAGTCATTGTCTTTCTTCTTGAAGGTTGATTGGGTTAGTTGGTGGAAGGTTGCTATTAGTTTTTGTACTTGTCTATGAAATGTTTTGGACCACCTTCCTTGAAGACAATATAACCTCTAAGGTAGTATTGGTGTTTGGTTAGTTAGTCTATGAAATTTTCCCTTTTTGAGTGCCCTCATCTCTCGCTCTGGCTTTCCTCCTGCCAAATGGTTCCTAGTCTTCCTCCTCAACAAAATGGCCTTGCAACACTCATCCAGGGAATTCTCGCAACTCTCTACTCAGGGGCTAGATGTAGTGGTTCTCGGTGCAACTCTTCAGTTAAGGTCTCGATGTAGTATGCTACGTTGTGCTCCTGTGTGCGCAGGGCCAAAATTCAAAATATATAGTTTATATATATGTTATGTGAACATATACTTTATATACAAAATATATATGCTATGTCAACATATAGTTTATTTTATTTTCTACAAAATATATTTTTTGTATGATGGCTTGTTGAGCTTATATAGTTGGTTTTCTCTTTCTTTATAATTTTTGATGATTTATTTCCTATGACGTGATTGAATATTATCTATAGTCCTAGTAACTGTTAAAAAGGCTAATGATATGTGATGTTTAATCATGACGAATTTCTAAAATCGGTTATTGAAATACTACTTGACTAAAGATTGAGCTATCTATCTAATATTTTTTCATTTAAACATCATGGAAGTAATGCTTGCAATCAATGTCTTATTAATGTAGCCTAAAAGGTTTCTATTCCTAGTTTTTTTGGTCCTATTCTTGTTATGACTTATTTTTTTACATTAGTCTACTACAGTAATGGGGAGCATATCTAGTGAATCAATTCTTTTAGTCTCTTTGATTCTTATCCTTTTGCATAATGAGTTCTATTCTATCCTATGATTCATTGATTGTTGGTTTAACACTCATTACAACTAACATGGATATGAATTATGATGTGGGTGTGAGAAGGGATTGTTGAATATGAAGGAATGGTTTAGGAAATTACTCCTTAATCAAAATGGGTCATTTTATTTTCATGAAATGTGTTAAGAGACTTTAAAATTAACATATTCAATCTAGTTAATATTGACACATATAAAGTATGCCAAAGGAACTTCAGAGATATGCTATGACATAAAGAAGATTGTTAAGGTGATGTTAAGTCTTGATCCATCAGGGTAGGAAAACATAGATGCATTAGTACAAAAGGTTCCATTCAACTTGGAGGAAATGGATAATTACCTAAGGGGCTAATGTGAGATTGGATAAGTTTATATTATGATACAAATAGCTTGGGAAAAGGGATGGTGACATGGTGAAGTATGGGAAATTGTAGAAATAAATATAACACCAAGGGAATAACACTAGAACTAATTTTAGCACTATGGATTAATCCAAGACTCAAAATTCCACTAAGAGGCATCCCTTACCTCTTAAATTAATTCCATAGGTGGGTTTATCCTCCAATATAGTGCCATTGGTTAGCTTATCATGTGAACTTACGCTATAAGTAGGATTACCATACACTTTCATAACATGCATGACCCCATGTTTGAGTCTCGAAACCCTCCCATATCGTCAACACATGTGTCTAGGCTAACCATCTCAAGTTTAACTCCATACAAGCACAAATTGAAAAAAAATCAACGTTGGCCCCATTCACATGTCACCATGCGAGGTCAACACGAGGAGACACTAATTTTTTGGGAATGAAATAACCAAAGATATGATCAAATAATATCTAATCATAAATAGTCGTAGAGTAATTAGGATTGGATCATATGAAAATTTATAGGAGAGCTTCAATAGTTGAAACATCATGAATTAATTATGTAATGGCATAAAAATTAAAAACATCAGGAATTAATTATGTAACCATATAAGTCAAATATAATTCTATCAAGAAATCAATATCAAATAGATAATATAATCACATAACTCATACATTTCAATGTAATTGATCTTCTTCTTCATCCAATTCTTTGTCTGTATCATCCAATCCATATTCGACATTGTAAGGATTGCTCATATCATCATCATCGTCATTGATATCAATTTCAATAATGTCATCATCCACATGGATATCATCTTCATGAACATTAACTCCTACATCATCATGATCTAGTTCCTCTTCTTCGACATCTTCATCAGGCACATCATCAACTAATTTTTGATCCTGATCATCATCTGCATCATCTTCTAGTTCTTTGATATATTCTTCTTCCACCACATTATACTTTACCGACCTTCCTCTTGGATCATGTCTAAAAAAAAATTACCAACCTGGTTTACTTGCAACCTCTGAGTAAAATATCTTCTCACATTGGCTTGGAAGAACATAGGGCTCACCTTCACCTCACTCGATTGACATTGTATTAACCATGGTAAATCCATTATCATGTTCAATAAAAGTTATCTCGGGATCATTTTCATTCAATTGTAGCCTGTACCATTAGATGATGAACAAAACTAATTTGAAGGACTTAAAGTCACACTCAAGTATATCATCCAAAATCCCATAGTATCAATTTTCTAAGACTTTTGAATGTATGTCACTTCTAGATGAAACATTAGTAACCTGAAAGATTACATTTATCCCAAAATCACAAGTTTTCTTCATGTCATCCAGCTTTTTGATTTGAAATTTATGACCATTGCACCACATATCCTTGTGGTGTTTCACCTGCAATATGTCAAACATATAAAAATTATTTCATCATCAATTGATAAACATATTTATTCTTGGTCGAATATCTGCAAAGAAAAAAAACTCAACATATATATACATCATTATAATTGAAAATAATTAAATAATATGGGTGATTAATATATTTATACAAACCTATTTATCTCTTAAACCATATGCTAAATCAATTTCCCTTGGTGTAACATTGGAATCTCCATTACGATGAGCTTCTTTAACCAATGAAGCCACACCTTCCCATGTTAATGTGTGACTAGATTGTTGAAATTGTTCAATCCATACCATCATCCAATCAAGATTGATTGCGATGTACAAATGTAGTGCATCCCACTCTCAACCAACTATATCAGACAAAAATGAAATTAAAAAATGACGTATAATTAGTTAACTACCACGATATAGGACCTTAATTTATAATTGATATACTTGAAAACCTAACATCCCACTACCAATGATCTTATTATCTTTCATAAGAAACCTCTGAACTATATTTATACAAGACCCATTGTTCACACATTTCAAATTGAAGAGATACAGCATATCGACCAAGCAGTAGCTATGTCACCCCGATTATGTTTTATGTTTATATTGGCAAGATACAATATATCAACACAACAACTAGAAATCTTCACCAATAAAAACATTATAGGAATGGCCTACATGTGTTGGAACTAGAATTTTCATTTGAAATTCTAATGGTCCTTTCATATGAAATCAATATTTTTTCCTTAAAAACCATGTTTTTACCATCCACAAGGTAAAAATTGCCTTTTACCACCTTACCACAACCTCCAATAAAGCAACTCACGGTAGCGTAGTGGGTAAAGGAAGTAATACACGTTATACCGCTATACCATGGGAGGTTGATGTCTTGTTTGCGCTAGAGTGGGGTCATGGTTAATACTAATAGAGGGAACTGCTATATTGTGAAGGGTTGAAATGAAGCCCGCGGTAGAGTGGTAAGCTAAGAAAAGAGGTAATAATGCACCACCATACTGCAGAGGGTTGGAATGGAGCCCGCAATAGAGTGGTGAAATAAGAATAGAGATAAGGAGGAACCACTATGCCGTGGGGGGATGAAAAATGTCATGCAATAGTGCAGAAATGAGTCGTTGGAGCATTAAATGAAGGCCTATCACATCAATCAGCATCGAAGTATGAAATTCAGCTTGGTATGAAAGATTTGAATGATGAACTTAAGATATGAAATTAATACGGTATGATATCAAAATTTAACAAGGAAATTTGAGAATTCATGCGCTCATGCTAGAAGAAGCTGTATATAGGTGAGCTCAAAGTATGACAGTGGAAGAATTCTATAGAGAAAGCAAAATTTTGGGTAAGTCTACTTATCATTCACTAAAATTTAAACAATAGCGCCAAAGAAATCAAAGGCAGGAACTAAAAAGGAAGAAAAATCTAGTAGAATTTCATTGTAGTCACCATTACTTGCCTTGTTACCTAGTTTAGTAGATAAGGGTTCTAAGAAAGTCTTTAAGGATTTAGCTCAGGGGTGTAGGGACCCAATAATTCCATAGTTTGGATGGAATATATATTGGTATTTTTATAGGAATAGAGACAAAACGGTTCCAATGTTAAACCCATGGACTTTTGACATAGGAAAATTAGTTGTTCCTAATGTTTTTGTTGATGTCGAACTAATTAGAGCCTTGGCCAATAGATATCATGCCCCATCAAAAAAATTCAAACTTCCAGATGGTCAATGTCTAGTAGATATTTCGAGGGAAGCTATAATTAGGTGGACCTAAATAGGCAGGCTGTCACTGAAATTGACTAGGGGAAGCTGGAGCAAGAATATAGAAGGTTGAAAAGGACCTATAGAACTGATGAACTCCCCTTACACATGAAAAGAGGTGACAAAAATAGAGTCTTACCCATTCACTCTTCAAGAATTGAACCCTTTCCAATGTTTGACTTTCAGACCTATTTCAAAAATACCTACTATGCATTATGTCAAATTCTTGGAGTTGATGTAGAGGAGAATATGTCTATAGGGTTGATGAGAATGGACATGATTATCTAGCATCCTGAATCGAATGTGGAGTTTGATTTTGATTCATTAATTGAGGAACAGATTCATGAAGGTCTATTATAGGTTAGGGAAGCCAAGGCCCCCATAACTTTTAGAAAGTACTCCTTATTACGTCATTTGATTCTATCTCAAAATGAAACAAAATTTTAAAAAAGGATGAAATTGAGAACACATGAGAATAGATTTATGCTCCCACTACAAAATTGGTGTTATATTTGGGACAATAAATGCAATGAAAGTGATTATGTTGTATTTAGGGATGATTTTTTCATCAAACTTATTGCTTAGCTTGGTTTTCCTACACCAATATTACCACAATCCCTAATGGATGTCATGAGACCCATGCAATACAAACCAAATCAAGGTTTTACACATAATTATGCTGATTGGTTTTTGATGCCACAACACACCATTATCAAGGTATATGGTTTTCATCAGGCCCCTCATATTTTACCAAAATTTGTGCCTAATAGAGTATTTTTTTTAGAAATTATGTGGAAAATGCTCTGGATGGAGCATGATTTGAAGAAAATTCAGAAAAAGGCACATTTCTACCTGATTTGACAGTATTTGAAGAATTTTCAATTGGATCAGATATGTTGGAGGAATTGTAGAGATTTATAAAAGCTAATTTTTCTCTCAAATCAGGGAATGAGAGAATGTGATCCAGAAGGCCACATCAACAATATCAGAAGAACCCTACTCACAAAGAGGGTAATAACACATGAATTTGATCTAAAGGAGGATGTAATAAGAAGCCTAGTCTATTTTGTACATGTGTTTGAAAGAAGGAAAATATGGTTAATGATGATGAGATGGGAGGATCCAGAGAGAAGAAAAGATAAGAAGTTCAGGGGGTTTTTTGATGTGGAGCCAAATTTATTGAAAAGAATACAATTAGTCCTTGGTAAATTTGATGAATTATCTAAAAAGGATCAAGAAGAGAAATCAGCCCGACTTCCTACACCCTAGCCACTAGCATCCACAACCTCTACATAACATACACCACCTTCATCACTAATTCATCCATCTCCTCCATCTCAAACAAATGAGCCTCTAGCCAAGAAACAAAATATTAGGTCACTAGTGGACTATGAGTCAAGTGATGAAGAACAAGAGACAGTCTTAAATTTGGTTGAGATGAAAGAGGTTGCAAAGAAATAAAAAATCCTTGAGCCTCATGATCCCAAGATGATAATATCGGAGGAGGCTATTGATGAAATGCAGGATGATGAAAGAATTATTGCTTCCCTGAGATTCAGGGAGGATGATGAATTTATCCATACTCGGGAGTTCAAAGATTTTTGGATAAAAATTAAGATGAAACAGTTTGATGATAGAATCAAAATTAACCTCATCGGAGATGATGATTCAAAACATGCAAAAGTGTAGGCACAAATAATGGTAGAGTTAAATATTGAAAATGTCAATATTACTCCTAAAGAAGCAAGGGAATTAGTTTTCAAAAGTAACATGCTCATTATACCAAGAATGGAGCACTCCAAAGTGTTTTTGTTGGATCAAATCAGAGCTCAAGATGATCCCAAATTGGTTGCAGAATTTGATTTGGAATGAATATCAGGGACATGATATAATCCAACTACCCAAAACCTTGCCCTATGGATGAAACAAAAAAGCACAAGGAAGCCCAGGCTTCTATATGAGGTGCATGAAATGAGAGGGTTTTCTCTGGTCAGAACTATGAAGGACACTACTCCCATAGAAGCAACAACCATGACAATGCATTCAATAATGCTTAAAAGAGATGTAGTGGAAAACATTGAAAAGAAGATGACAGAGTATGAGAAAATCCTCAAACTATCAAATGAGGAGATAAATATGTTATTCATTGAAAACGTCAGATTAAAACAATTGTAACAAGCCATCGATGTAAAGGGGAATGGAATGGTTTTATATCATACACCTACTTTAGTTGAAGATCCTTAGATTCGACAATTGAAAGAAGAGGTTGAGAAACTAAAGAATCATAATATGGATGATATCAAATGACACATCTTGAGTACCTTGGAGGAAATAATGAAACATAGAGTTGAAGTTTTAAAAGAGAAAATAAGTGGAATTCACACGGGCTTCAGTCATTTGGTAAAAGTTCTAGAATAGATAAATACTAATTCCCCTATCTTAGAGGAATTGTAGAAAAGATGACAGCCCACTTACCATATTTTAACCACTCTATGTAAAGCCACACAAAGAGATCTTGATGCACCCCCAAGGTTAAAACCTACTCAAGAAATGGTAAAAGGAATCATTGATGAGCATAAGTATTTGATTGATATGAAGAAGAAGGTAGAAAACAAAATGAATTCATTTGATTCAATAAAACATAGTTTTAGCCCTCTGATCATTAAAAAAGTGATGGTCAATTCAACGATGTGGATGAATGGAGAACTTTGAATTTGATCAAATGGTTCGACAATGTTTGACACATATACAGGGTGATGTTAATATCATTCTGGAAAAATTTCATGCTCTGCTTGATGGAATTATTGCATTGGATAATGATTATACAAAGTTCGTTGTAGATTGCAGAAACTTGCTCGATTGTAGATGGAAAAGCCACCTGTCAAACTTCATTATTGTACAAAAATACAAGTGGCTAAATGATTTAACCATAGCAAGTGGAAGGATAAACACCTTGGTTCAGATGAAGATTAATCACTATCAATGACATGATTATCATAAACTAGAAGCTTTGCACAAGTCTTTGATGATTCAGGCTTTTACTCGGAGATTAAAAAAATTGTCATGTGTGTTAGTTGTTAATTATTTCAGTTATATTTTACATGTTAGTTAAGTTTTGTTATCAAAATTCATGTTTTTTTTTTGAAGCCTATTGCCTCTCCTATAAATAAAAAAGAGTAGGACCAAGAAAAAATTATTAAGATAGGAGTAGATAGAAGAAGTAGGTGAATAGGGATTGATACAATGTTTACATCATAAAGGACCAAGATGCACGTGTAAATTTTTTGATGAATTTAATGGAAAATATCTGATTGAGTGGCTCTATGTTGGTATCAATTGTTTGTTAAGTTAATTGAAGATATCAACAGATTGTCTCCATATTTAAAATTACTTTGTTGTCTAAGTTGATATATCAAGAATATTTTCAATTTATCAGTGCACATTTGTTGTATTTGTGTGGCATAATTAATTGGGTCTTTCAAGTAAAGATTGAATTCCTCTCTATTATTCACAACAACTTAGGAATATTATTTTGGATTATTAAAGAAGAATCTGATAATTGCATCCCTACCTGTTTATACAAGTTATAAACATAGAAGTTACAAACAGTTTGAATTATTGCCAGTCATAAGTCACTTGTATCTGATTTCTACTTGACTCCATATACCCAATGGAGCACTGGTCTTCACATTTCATCACTTAGTTTCATTTCATTTTAAACTTTTTACATTTGTTAACTGAACATATTTCTTTGATACTGCTTATACAATTTATGCTATATTAGTAGTACATCTATTCACTTTCAAATTGCCATTGTGAATAGATTTCTATAGGAGGAATCACATAGTTCAAGTCTTCTTAATTCACAGAGGTAGACCCACCTAGGTCTAGCACCACCTGAAGAGAAGAAGGTCTAAACCCATTTGGACTTGTATGTTACCCTTAAACGTACCAAGAGTTTGGCAACCTCTTGAGGTATTTTTATCTACGTTTTTGAGAGCTAACAATGTGAATGAGGAAGTCAATTGTACAATATCGACATAGGCACATTGCAATCATACCAATTGAAAGAAGAAATTGGGTTGTATATTTTGATTAAAAAGGAACAAATAGAGAATTTAGCACCACAAGAAATGCATATTGGCATAACTCATGAAATTTTCCCTGATAAAATACTCATCACCGACCATCGAAATCCTAACAAGTGACAATTCCAATCTCATATACTACTTCGATGAAGATAAAAGGCTCGTATTGGGGAAACATTCTTTTTTTGCTACTGATGGGTTATTCAAGAAAGTAAAATATAGATTCACTTGGGATTTCGGCATGAGGTACATTGATATATTTCATTGAAGGAACACATTGATATCGTAACAACAAAAAATGGACCACTCGATGACACATCTTACACCGATAACATTTAGTCGGGAGAACTAATCTCAAGTTACGTCAACAAGGGAATAATCAAAGTAATACATTGCGATGACATAGTGGATAAAATAAGGCACTAGTAGTGAAAGACTTATTTCCTGGAGTAATACAATACCAATACTTTTCTGTGTGTGTGGAATATTCTTTCATTTGGACTAGTTCTTTGTTGTTTCTTTTCAAGCAATTGAAGGCAATGCAAAATGTATTCTAATTAATCTCCATGACCATCTTATAATTACCTCTCACTTTCCTCAATCTATCTTTCCCCATTAGGTACTCCCCTTCAAATTTATTAATGGAGTTAGGATCCCAAATACGATCTACATGGATCTTTCCTACAAACTTAGGAACATATTCAATAATGCACACCATGGTCTGGTATACCATATATCCCTCCACCATAGAACCCTCAGGATTGTCTCTTTGTCTAACCAAAGCCTTCAAAAATGTCAAGTTCCTCTCAACCATCCACATTGACCTTGTGTGTACAATTCCACACAATTCAATCTCCTCAACTTGGTGTATGAGTTAGTGTTCTTGTGCATTCAAAAATGTCAAAGGTAGACACTTTTTCATTTCAAACATTAGACGAGAAATTTTTCTCTTGCAATAGTTTATATCTTCTTTATGGATTTCCTTAGATGACAACCATCTACAAGTGATTCAAGGCACAAATATATTAACTAGGTTTAACAAAAATATACAATATATTACATAACAAGTAAAACAAATGGAAAATATAAGATCTATACAACAAATTGAACAAATATCACTACTTACCTCATGTATTTTCCAAGATCATATATAAATTTCTTGAAATTGTTGTCAAAGTTTTTTGGGAGAGATAGAGGTAGAACGTACTACAAAAATTATAAAATGATCTTTTCTTTATTTTTCCAAAACTAGTAAACATAATACACTGAAAAGTACATGCAGTTTACAAATATATATAAAATATACCAGAATAATTACCTTAATGAAGGTATGCCAATTATGCATTTTCATCCCTAGCCCAAATTCACCTTTCTTTGTTATAATGGGTATGTGCAGGATCATGATGGGCCAAAAAGTGGTGATATGTAAGCCATATGATGACCCATGTGGCTGACGACTTTTTTTTACCCAAAATTGATGAAATGAAAAGGGTTTTTATAGGAGATTCTCAAATTTCCACCAATATAAATTATTCTTTACTTTGAATTTAATAAATAATTATTATTGATTTTCTATTAGAATTATGAATAAAGTCCTAATTGATAGGCTGATTGAAAAAAATTCTATAACTTTCAAACGGTTTCACATTTTTTGAATCCGAAACATGCGTCACATTCTATGCTTCACATAGTATAGGATTTAAAAAAAAAATTGAATTTCATGAATTTTTGACCAAGTTAAGGTGGTTAGACAGACGAGTTTTTATATTTTTTAAAAGTTGTAATAAAAAAATCATAATTAATTATTTACTTGGAAAAAAATTATAGAAAAATATGCATCACATCGGCACATGAGTCCTCTACTTATATCTAAAAGCTTATAAAAAAATATTATCATTTTATTGTGGTTAGGGTGGTTAGACAGACACCTACTTCTTATTTTTACCCTAAAATTTAAATACTACTCCATTGAAATTTCAAATTTTCACCAAATAGATTTTTTTTTTTAATAAAGGTCTAGTAGTTTAGAAACTACATTCAATTTTCTACAAATTATATTTTTACATTTTTTTGAAATAATATAGATAACTTATTCAAATTTTTACGTCAAGTTGTCTAACTCTGATTTTCTATCTTTTTATTGCCACTTAAGGGCTTGTTTTTTCCATGATGATCCTGCACATACCCTGATATTGTTTGTGTTCATAGCAAATCCTGTGGGAAATCGATTTTTTCGTATGACTTCTTTTATAACATTGCTTTGTTGCTCCGTTAATAACCAAGGAAGGGCACTTATATTAATTTGGTCTCCATCAGTATTTAATTGAATGACATTTTTCATTGCATGATTGGCTTCTTGAATGTCACAATTTTGACAATTTTTTCCTTGTCATGCCCTCCATCCAATATTTTCCATAATTTTTCTATTATATTCTTTCTGATATGCATTGTATCAAACAAAGACACAATTTGTAGCTTCTCATAGTAGGGAAACCTACTAAATTGTCTGGGATAAATTTTGTCGTTGTGGAAGTTGGTCATTAATTCCTTGACGACCTTCATGAAGCATATAAGTTAAAAAAAATAACAACGACAATCATTGTCAATTACAACATGAGTAAACAAAAAAATATATAAAAATATAAATTCCAAAAATATCATATATGATAGATAAACAATTTGATCTGATGTATAACCTTGACGATTAATTCTATTATATTCGAACTTCCATAGGCAAGGTGTCATTCTTCGTGGTTTTGATGTAGTCTCTTCTTTCCCACTGAAAAGATGTTTGTAAGTAGTTTGATACTTATGATTTTTGTGGAGGAAGTGCCTATACTCATCAAACACCTGCTTTCGTAAACTTGTTGAACGACAAGATTTTATCTTTGGACCACAAACTAGACATGCAAATTTTCCCTTTGTTTGAAGACCTGCAAGATCATATATAATTGTATTAAATATGTCAACTTTTATAATTATATATAATGAATAGATTATTTTAAAATATCTACTTCATAAAATTAAATATAGTTAAAATGCAGTCGAACGTTATAACATACCACAAAAATTTGTTATCCCTGGGGCATCATGAATTGTCCATACAAGCATTGCATGTAATTGAAATTTTCTTTGTCCTGTTGGTCTAGAGACGTCATACATAGTGACGCCATTCCATAACTTTAGTAACTCATCGATAAGAGGCTCGATATATACATTCATATATTTAACTTGGTACTTACCTAGTTGAATGAACATAAACATTACATAATTATTATAACCATTTTACTACAATATATATAAATTAATGTACATGACTATTAAATGAAAAAATATAAGTCATTATGCAACAAATAAGACAAATGAGATGCTACTACGTTAAATAAAATTGATGTAAAAAATACCTGGAACAATCATTGCCAACATTATGTGCTCCCTCTTTATTGACATCCATGGAGGAATGTTATTGTTGATAACAAAAATAGGCCACACCGAGTAAATAGATCTCATCTCTCCAAATGGATTGACACCGTCCGCTGCCAATGAAAGCCTGAGGTTACGAGGTTCTTCTTTAAAGTGTGGTCATTTTTCCTCCATGTACCTAAATGTAGAACCATCCACAGGCATTCGAATAATTTCATCTCCACTTCTATTTTGTGCATGGTAATCCATAAATTGCACTAATCTTTTGCACCTAAATAATTGCTGCATACGTGGAATAATGGGAATATAACGAAGAACCTTGTGAGACACCTTTTTTGTTAGTTGATTTTTTTTATATCTACTGATATGACATTTTGGGCATTATGTTGCAAATTCATGTTGTTTATGATATACAATATGATAATTGGGACATGCATCTATTGCTTGATACTCCATTCCAATATCTTTCATAATGCCAGATAAATCTCGATATGAGCAAGGTAAAATATTTGATGGTGGTAACAAAAATTCACCAATCAATCTACAACAAAAAATATTTTTTTAATATAGATAATATTAATGGTACATATTTGATCCTTTATTTACTAGTGATGAACTAACAACAATTAAAATAGATGAGAAAATATGACATGTATGACATACCTTAACATCCTCAAGATTGCTATGTTGGATAAACCATTCATAACCTTCAAGTTCACCAACAACAATACAACAGAGAGAAGAGTTGTTTGGGAGCATTCATAAAGGGGCTCATATGCCTTCTCAAGTACAGATAAATCATGAACATCATCAAAGTCATCTTGATCAACATGATCAGCTCTGCCACTAAATATGTCATGGATCAATGTATTTGTACCATCATCTTCTTCCATAGGATCATTAACTTTATCTTCGATATTCATAGCTCTATGTTCCTCCGCTTGCAAAACCACATTCTCTAGGCCATGATAATCCATATCATGTGCCCTAGGGCACCCTACCTTTATAATAATGACAGACACAAATAAACCATGAACAAGTGATTTTATATATATTTAAAATGTTAAAACAATATAAACATTTACAAATTCAATCAATATAAACACATATAATGAACAACTTACCAATGGAAGATAATCATGGCCCCCTTCAATGTGACCATGTTGCCTACAATGTTTCTCAGTTGTTGTGATTAAAAGTCTTCTCATCTTTAATTCCTTGCAATTATTGCAGTGACAATAACATTTCTCATCACCCTTTCTTTTCAATCTAGCCCACAATCTATCAAGTGACTCTTCATTTTGTTCTGGACTAATATTATCTAACAATCATTTCCAACATTATGTGCTCCCTCTTTATTGACATCCATGGAGGAATGTTATTGTTGATAACAAAAATAGACCGCACCGAGTAAATAGATCTCAAATCTTCAAATGGATTGACACCGTCTGCTGCTAATGAAAGCCTGAGATTACGAGGTTCTTCTTTAAACTGTGGTCATTTTTCCTCCATGTCCCTAAATGTAGAACCATCTGCAAACATTTAAATAATGTCATCTCCACTTCTATTCCATGCATGGTAATCCATAAATTGTGCTAAGCTTTCACACCTAAATAATCGTTGCATACATGAAATAATGGGAATATAACGAAGATCCTTGTGAGGCACCTTTTTTGTTAGTTGATTTGTTAAATATCTACTGATATGACATTCTGGGAATTCTATTACAAATTCATATCGTTTATGATATATAATATGATCATTGGGACATGCATCTATTTATTGATACTCCATTCTAATATCTTTCATAACGAAAAATAAATCTCGGTATGAGTGAGGTAAAATATTTGATGGTGGTAACAAAAATTCACCTATCAATCTACAAAAAAAAAAAAATTGTTAATATAAAGAGTATTAATGGTACATATTTCATCCTTTATTTACTAGTGATGAACTAACAACAAAAATAAATGAAAAAATATGACATATATGACATACCTTAACATTTGTGAGATTGCTATGTTGGATAAACCATTCATACCCTTCAAGTTCACCAGCAACAATACAACAGAGAGAAGAGTTGTTTGGGAGTCTTCATAAAGGGGCTCGTATGCCTTCTCAAGTATAGGTAAATCATGAACATCATAAAAGTCATCTCAATCATCATGATCATTTGCACCACTAAATGTGTCATGGATCAATGTATTTGTACCATCATCTTTAACTATGTTTTCTGGTGCATGATCATCTTCTTCCATAGGATCATTAACTTCATCTTTGATATCCACAGCTCCATGCTCCTTTGCTTGCAAAACCAAATTCTTTGGGCTGTGATAATCCATATCTTGTGCCCTAGGGTGCCCCACCTTTATAATAATGATCGACAGAAATAAACTATGATCATGATCAAGTGATTTTATATATATATATAAAATGTTAAAACGATATAAACATTTACAAATTCAATCAATATAAAGACATATAATGCACAACTTATTAATGGATGATAATCATGCTCCCTTCAACATGACCATGTTGCCTACAATATTTCTCAATTGTTGTTATTAAAGTCTTCGCATCTTTAAGCCCTTGCAATTATTGAAAGGACAATAACATTTTCAATCTAGCCCACAATCTAGCAAGTGTCTCTTCATTTTGTTCTGCACTAATATTATCTGACATGATTTTTCTTTACCAACATTGAATATTTAGATCTTCAAAAAATATCAAACTCACATTCCAATAATTTTTAATCATAAACAAGTAACAAATTCTTATAATTCTGATATTTTGCACCGAAAAAATTTGGCCTATAAACTCCACAAACTGTCACAAGTATAGAAAAGTCACAAGTATAGAAAAACATTATCGTAAGTATAGATAAATTGTTGAACCCACTTTATTTATTAAAAACCATTTTTCAGAACCCCGATGAACAATAACCATATACTCGTCAGCCCACAAATTAAGGAGGCTAACCATATGTTAGCCCACAAAGTGATGGAAGGGGATGGTTGAATTTAAGTGTATGTCGAAATAGCAACAAAAATCATAGAGCATCACAATTTTGATGAACGTTGGGCATAAATTTTTAAAAAAATTAAAAATTTCACATTACACACATTGGTACCCAATGATACATCTAATTATACATCTTTTGTCAGAAATTTTCATCATATTTTGCAGTCAAATGAGTTAGTGGCTTAATTACTTGCAATTAATTAGCTTAGCTTCAATTAATGGATTCCATGGTAACATAGATACATTCATGTAGTTTATTTGGTAATTAGGGTTTCAATATTTTTAGCTTAAAATCCATTAAGATTAGCTTTGCATACATCCATATCAAATATCTTAGCATAAATCATGATTAAATAGCTTGCATCATGTCAGTTTAGCATTTAAATCATGTTTCATCACACATATCACAATGGTTTCATCAGTTTTCTTCAAAAAGATTCATTGAAACAAGCTTATTATCTAAGGGATTGGGAAAGGGTCGTGTTCCACATCAAATCAACAACACTCCCTGAATAGGATAAGTTTCAATGGATTAGAATAGGCATTTAAAAGTTTCTATAGGTCAATATGTTAAGTTTTAATGGAATCTTAGTTTAGTCTTTATTCTATTGATCTTATTGGGATTGACGTTTAGTGGCTTGAATATACTTTGTATCCTCATGGATCAAGTGTAGTTAGCCCATACTAATCCATTGGTCACAATTGATATCATATATACATTTTTTTTATAATTGCAATCTCTTAATCTATTTAAATAATATTATCGGAGGTCCATTATTTTATCGTAATTAAGTTAATCAAATAATATTTTGTTTAATTAATTTAAATTAAACACTAAATATTATTTCCTAAACTACTCACCAATAAATTAATTTATATCTTAAATTACTCTACCAAGTATATATCCAATCAAATGAGTTTTGATTACTTAGTCTTCTCCATTGAATTGGAAAAGTGACTACCTCGTCATATCTACCAATCATGAATCAAACTCAAGATTTAAGATTTGATTTTCGCCATCAAAATTTGTCTCAAAATTTCTATAAAGTGGAGCTTAATCCTCCATTCTTGAGGCATCCCAATTCAAACAAATAGATGTTGTCTCAAAGCAATTAAAAGACATAAGATTATTACTAAAAGAACATCCATTCAAATCTCTATGTGAGGTTTGTGTGAATTAGAATAATGAGTGTTAAAATGTTTCTTTAATCCTTATTGTTATATTTTATTTGCATGCTTACAGTTGGAATGCTTTTTGTGATGGATCCTTCTTTTATATTGTTCTAATATCTAAGGAGTTTTATATAACTTTAAAAGATTAAAATTTGTATGTTGTGAGACTTAGTTTTCTTCTATGTGGTGGTACTAATGCTTGAACACTATTAGATGCTTTATTGGTTTCATTTTTTTCTTTTAGTTTGTTATATTCTATGTATTATCTTTCTTTTGGTGAGTAAAAATTTATTAGATAATTATTTTTTCTTGTATCTTCTTCTCTACTTATATATTCATTCTCTATATTTATGTTCTCCTTTTTTAGGGAAGTTGAAAACTGTTAGAAAAACTCTTTGTGTAGGAGTTGAAAATCAGCTTACATGCCATCAAATCACTTAAAAAATAAAAAATAACCTTCTACAAGAGCACGTATGACAAGAGAATAACTTGTTATTATTAAAGATTTCAATAATGTACAATGATAAATAATGGATCCATGATAGTAAATCTCCTATGATTTCAAATGTACAAGAGGCCTTAATTATGTAGGAAAGGTGGGAGATAGGATTCAATTGGATAAAATGTCTTAATCCTATGACATGAAACAAATACCATAAAAAATGTTAAATGATGTAAGATATAAGAAGTAAATTACATAAGATAAGGTCTAATGACAACTAATACTTCTAGAATGATTCCTAGGAAATAAGTAAACTTAACATGTGAATATGACCTATTAAGTGAACTAGTTAGGTAAAAAAAATTATTTGCACTAACACACCCCCTTAATTACAACTTAGGGAGTATAAGACAAATGAAAAAATGAAGCTACAATGCTTGAGGATACATGGATGCTCGTATGATGATGGATCTCATTTTCTAGACCATGTTAGGTACACATATACAAATGATCTCTCACAAATAAAGTAAAGGAAAAAAACACATGGGAAAAAACCCCTCTCCAAAAGCTTGAGAACATGTATAAAATATAATGTTTAAGTTATGAATGGAAGAATAATTATTTTTGATGAGTTTTTTTCACATCACAACACAAACAAAATACAAATTATTTTATCTTTATTAAAATGAAATCTAACTTCTTAGAAAATTTAGAATGATTACCCCAAGGCTTTGATAGTCAAGCCTTGATCTTGTAAAAAAGACTCAATGGTTTCATTTTTTTTATTTAAACAAGGGGCCTTACAATTACCTAGATGTAACTTGATACCAATCAAGGGTTTGAAAGATATGAATTTGATATAAAATCCTAACTAGATTTCTAAATTAGAGATCTAAAAATAAACCTTAACATCTAATTTTGCAATATAGTTGATGTTTTTCTTCCTAAACCTAACTCAAATCTTCAAATTAAATTAAAAAACAAGGTGAGAAGAGATTAAGTTAAGAAACCCTAAGGACAATAACAATAATGATTCAGTGTTTCAAGTAGATGGATCCATCACAAAAAAAATTATCATTTAATAAAATATTAACTCACAAAGCAACAAGAACATTGTAATCTTAAAATTAAATAAAAGATTTTCAGATCTTGAAAATTCATATAAATACCCAATTCTAGGGCTATTTAAATAAATCTTCACAATTGAGCTAATAAAAAAGTAAGGTTTAGAATAACCATGTAAATAAACTTACGATTAAAAATTTAAAAATCGTATGAGCCAAAGATCTATTAGATATATTCACACTTCATTATCATCATAATTGAACTTTATCTAATAATTGAAATCTATCTAAATTTGAAGAAAATGAACAATGTGAACACAAGAAATCACAAGTAGAACACCATAGTTCAATGCATTTCTATAATTAATTTTAAATATATAGTATTCAACAATTCTTGTTCAATAAATCTTCTAATGAGATAATATAGTCTTTATAGGAAAGGAAAACAAACCTAAGGCATGATCAATGGGGGAGAACATCTTAGCACCATAGTCCAAGATTACATTTTCATTTAATACTTGGAGTGCATTAAATACTATTCTTTCATCTCCAACTAAATTAGTTACAATCCTCCTTGGAAACCAAAAATCGTATCTTGAAGGAACCTTCACAAAAATCACAGGGTATGTGCAAGATCATCATGGAAAAAATAGGCCCTTAAGTGGCAATGAAATTTAATAAAATCAAAGCTAGGCAACTTGACGTAAAAAATTGAATAAGTTGTCTGTATTATTTCAAAAATATGTAAGAACGGAATTTTTAACAAACTGGATGTAGTTTCTAAACTACTAGGTTTATTTATTTGTTTTAAATCTATTTGGTGAAAATTTGAAATTTCAATGTAGTAGTACTTCAATTTTAGGGAAAAAATAAGTAGGTTTTTATCTGACCACCCAAACCACAATAAATGATAATATTTTTTATAAGGTTTTAGATATAATTAGAGGACTCATGTCTCGATGTGATGCATATTGTTTTGTAATTTTTTCCAAGTAAATAATTAATTATGAATTTTTTATTACAACTTTTAAAAAATATAAAAACTCATATGTCTGACCACCCTAACTTGGTCAAAAATTCATTAAATTCATTTTTTTTTAATCCTATAGTATGTGAAGCATAGAATGTGACACATGTTTCAAATTCAAAAAATTTGATACCATTTGAAATCTATAGATGTTTTTCAATCAGTCTATCAATTGGGACTTTAGTTGTAATTCAAATAGAAAATGAATAATTATTATTTATTAAATTCAAAGTAAAGCATAATCTATATTGGTGGAAAGCTGAAAATCTCCTTTAAAAGCCCTTTTTGTTTCATCAATTTTGGGTAAAAAATAGTCATCAACCACATGGACCATCATATCAGTTACATATCACCACTTTTTGGACGATCATGATCCTAAACATACCCCACAACTAGCACATAGTTTCCATAGATCTAACACTAAATTCTCGAAATATTATTTAATTTTGGTTCACTTTTAGTTACAATATCTTCTTCTTTGAAAATATAAAAAACCTCCCTTTGGCTTCCTTTGAAATATAAGACATCTTGATAATATTTGTAGTAATATTTGATTAATGTCTAGGCACAACTCCATCAATAAACAATTTAGTAAAAATATTCTCCCTTGGTAGATCTAGAAAAAAATAATAAATCATGGGAAGGTGGAAAAAGATGGGGGGCCAAAAAGTGGCCAATAATTTATTTATTTTTAAAAACCCAGAATGCGAGCATGTTAGAACACACTCGCATTATGGATTGAAGTGATCGATCCTTAGTCTCAACCACTACAAAGCCAAAACATGATTGCATTATAATGGGAGCACATTTTAGTTTATTTAAACCAAAAAACTAAAATTTATTATTCTAGTTTCTATTGTTCTCAATTTCTTGTGTGGCTTGCAAACCCTTAGAAACACTTCCACATTCTAGGAAAGCTCAAACCACTTCGTTTCTTTGTTGAATCTTTGTCAAAATTTCACCACAACATCGGGAAGGTCAAAGAAGTGAGTTCTAATTAAATAGGTAGATTTAATATATTTTTATGTAAATTTATTTAATTTTTAGGAAATGATAATGTACCACTGCCTCCTCCTAAAAATATTGATTCACCTCATGCCCAAATCTATGCTAGAGAACAACCCTAACAAACACCTCCAAAAATTCCTCAACATGCTTGAATAACTCACGAAAATTTAATGAGGAAAATCGAAAATAACAAAAAGAAAATTAAGGAGTTAATTACAAGGTTAAAGATCCTAAAAGCTCAACCTCACATAGAACCACACTTTCTAGATGAATTGAATCAATAATATCACATGTATATTGAATTAGGAAGAAAATAACTAGTTGGTCAGAGAAGATACACGATTTGAGAGAATTTTATGAAGTTAAATTATCCTATAAAAAACTTAAAGATGGAAAAACTACAAAATTTGACTTGTGTGTATAGTGCACAAACCCTAGAACAAATAAACCATTGCATCATTCAAGCAAGAGGTTCCCTATCCATTGTTAAAACCACCAAGGGATAAAGAATATTTTTTGGAGGTGGTGGTGGATGGTTTATGACCATCCTCCATGCAAAAAAATGAGGTGCTACAATATTTTTTGAGAAAACTCTAATGTGAGTTTTTCCTCAATAAAATCCAAATCTATTTTGAGATACGAGACTTCTAGGGTAGAGGTGGGGGATCCATATAGGACATATTTGGGGCACATATCAATGCATAGTGGCCAATGAGAGGAGCACTCACTAGACTAGCATATGGGCATGTGACTATCCCTTTCATTGTGAAGGAGAGTGTTATGATTGATACATGTATTCGATTAGTTCCTAGACCCAGAGCCTCAAAAAACATACCATTCCTCTGGCATAGGGTGGGGTAGGTGCAATATTTTTGGGGCCAAAAAGTGGCCTACATTTTTTTTTTTCAAAAATTGATAATGCAAGCATGTTATAATGTGCTCACATTATAGCTTTGATGTATCGATCATAAGGCTCAGTCACACCAAGCCTATAACACAATCGTGTTATAATGCGAGCATGTTATAAAATGCTCATGTTATAAAACGAGCATGCATTATAGCATGCTTGTGTTATAACATGAGCATGTTATAGCATGCTCATGTTATAATGTGAGCATGTTACAACATGCATGTGCTATAATGTGAGCATGTTATAATATGCTCATGTTATAGAATGAGCATGTTATAACATGATTACATTATAAGACAAGAACTTTATAAGTGTTTATAACAAAAAAAGCATTCGATCATTTTTCATTTCTGCATTTTTCTCAAAGTCGGTCACCTTGAAAACCTCAAAAGTGCTCTCAAATTCTTGGAGAAAAAATTCTTCATTGTTGATGATTCTCCATGAAAATACTGCCATGACATTGAGAATTGTTAGGAGTAAGTTTTTTTTTTTTTTTTTTGTGATTTTATTTCTAAATAGGTAGATTTAATAGGTTTTTTGATATAAATTTATTTAATTTATAGGAAATGATAAACAACCTACCGATTCCAAAATCCTCCTTTACCTCAACCCAAAATACCTAGTCAAGAACAACCCCAAATCCAACAACAAAATCCTCCAACAATTCCTCAACATCCCCCTGAAACTCAACAAAAATTAATGGGGGACATTGAAAACAACAAAAACCAAATCGAGGATTTAATTTCAAGGTTGAAAGATCTTGCAAGTTCAATCTCATAAAGAACCACACTTGTAAAATCACTTGAAGCTATGTTAAAACATGTAGATTCAATTAGCAAGAAATTAAGTGGTTGGGTTGAGAAGAGACACGAGTACAAATAATATTACGCAAATAAACTATCCTAAACACAAGTAAAAAATGAAAAAATTACAAAACTTGACATGTGTTCACTTTTCACTAACCCATGAAAAAATAAACCTCTAAACCCTACAAGCAAGAGGTTTCCTATCCATGAGTGCAACCGCCAAGGGATAAAGGACCATTTTTGGTAGAGGTGCTAGATGGATTTTGACCATCCTCCATGCAACAATAACAAGGTTCCACAATATTTCTTCTAGAAACTCTACTGCAAGTTTGTCCCCAATTAAATCCCCAACTATTTTGATATGTAGGACTTCCATAGTAGAGGTGGTGGGTGTACACAAGATAGACCAAGGGCACATATTGATCCTCAACAACAAGTGATATTTTCACTCGCCAAATTGTCTTATGAACATGTGGCTATCCATTCCATTGTCAAGGAGAGTGCTAAGGTTGAGACTCTATAGTCTATTAGCTCTCTAACCTAGAGTATCATAGAGTGTGTGAGTCCTACAATACAATGTGAGCAAGGGGGGACTTCTAGGGGTAGAGTTCCAACCCATATTTTTCAGGCTTGTGGGTCCACCTATGGTTATGACCCCATAGATAGTCATAAGAAAGTGCATAAGCTACATCTGCAGCTGACCAATTGGCGATGACAGATGCCATCTTGAATGAGGCTTTCAGCATTGATACTCAAGTAAATATTAGTGATTTCATTGAATTTAAGTTATTAAATTTCATTTTTGAAATGAAAGATTAACTAATTTAGTTTAGTGATTGTAATAAAATTTTAGGGTCATAGTGCTCATATTGTTTTCACCAGTCCTCCTCCTCTATATTACTACATGGCATGTACTGTCAAGGTATGTAACTAGTTAACAATTATAAATATTACATGTGAATAGCTCATTGATAAATGAATGGTATTCTAATATTTGATTTTTGATGTTGAATAGGTAAATCTTGGAGATTTCATGGCAACACCTCCCAGTGGTAGTGGAGTTCAGAGCTTCACTCAGGTAACAAAATAAAGAGTTTAAATAATGAATTATACTTAATAGATTTGTCTAGTTTATATTAACATCATTTATTACATTTCATTTCACATCTTTCAAACACAAGGCATTACTTCACATTATATAACTAATAACTAGATGTTGATAGATGATAAAATGTTAATTACAATATATAGATTTTTAGAAAGTCAACATAAGTAGTGATGTAATTACTTCACGTAGAATAACTAATAACTAGGAGTAGTTGGAAATTATATTATCTTGTCATGGAATTCCTTGTAACCATATTTTATTGAGGTTTTTTTTCAAATATTTCACTACCTTGTCTATGTTATGGATGGTTGGAAAAAATATATTAAAGCATAATAGTAAGCAATAGCATAGACAAGGCAATGACCTATTTGAAAAATTTCTTAAAGAAATGTGGTCTCATAGTGATGTCCATCACCATGAGACCACATTTATTTGAGGATTTTTTTTAAACAACTCACTACCTTGTCTATGCCACCACATTTTCCATACATGTCGACCAAAGCATTTTATCAAACAATTCACTTCATTGCTACTCTGGCTAAAAGCCTAAAACATGTGCTTTCCAACATACTATGGATGCTTGGAAAAATATATCAAAGAATAATAGTAAGTAATAGCATAGAAAAGGTAGTGAGTTGTTTGAAAAAATGCCTTAAAGAAATGTGATCTCATGGTGATGAAATGCAATTCCATCACCATGATACCACATTTAGATTTGAGGCATTTTTTCAAACTCGTTGCCTTAGAATAAATTATCCTCTTTTATCAAATAAAATAATTTTAAGGTCTTGGATTTGATCCCTAAATATAATCGCATAATCCATCTTCATTCTTATATCCTATTCTTACAATCCCTAAGTTCATTTCTAATCCATCATCATCCAAAATCAATGCCAATCTTTCTTCCAATCAAACCTCCACAATGTCTAACCATCTAATCTATCATCCATCCAACCTAATCTATTCTAATCCAACTTCATCCATTCAAACCAACCCCAACCATATCAATTTGATGATGAGGATATCCTTTTTGACCAACCCAAATATAATCCCAATGATGACAATGGGAGCATTATGGATCATGTTGAATCCATTTTCAATAGACATAATCCTCCAATTTTCTAGCAATCTCCCATCCAAAACTCCCCTCAAGTTCCATCGATATCATCCCCATCCACCACCACTAATGTTATCCTCACCTAATAATTCCATAATTATAGTTATTCCATGCTTAGATGTCTCCTTGGCATCAATGATAGGCTTCCATCCTCCCTAACTTCATCCAATCCCAATCCATCTCCTCCTGCTTATCCTTCCCCTTCCTTTGACAACAAAAATGAATACATTAGCAAAAATTTCCCTCCAAATCCTTTTCAAGGTCCTCATCCTCATCCTCAATTTAATATTCCATGGAAGCTTAAACCTCTTATTCCACTTGTTCATATCCATCATCCTTAAAATCCACATCACCCCGCTATTACCAAGAAAAAAAATCCCATGTCTCTCATAATAACTTCCTCCAAGGACTATTTGCAAAGGTGGCTCTTTCCCCATGCAAAAAAAAGTGGTGCATTTTGGATCTTGTGGTTTTATTGCTGATATGTGGTTGGCATTGATGTCAACACTATTAGAATTTAATGTATCTAAGACTATATATGTCGAGGATATTGAGAAAATTGTAATAAAATATGTTACAGGTTGTCTATGGAGAAGTAAAGATCAGTGTGTTGGAAATCTTGGAATGTTGATAGTGAGAAGTTGCAGATTAAATGGTTTGTTGAAAGCCCTATCTAGTTTTTACTCTATAAGTTTCAGAGGTGCGCATGAAGATTTGAGTTTGTTATGAGTTTATGTATTTCGACAGGTATTCTATTACTGAAAATAGTGTTCATGAAAGAAGATAATGTGATTATGGTAACATTGTTTTTTTGTGTATGTTCTTATGATGTTTGTGGATGTTTCTGGAATTTATTCAATCTATGTTGCATGTCTGCATTGATCATTTTGCTCGTGATCTGATATTTTCTCTTTTGTGTTCATGTTTTTCATGTTCAGGGCTGACAAGGTGATTGAAGCATGTTGTGGATCTTCAAGGAAGAATATTTTAAGGTTTTTTATGCATGAGGAAATTTTTTTGGGTCTCTACTATGTTGTGGCTGACCTTGGTTGATGTGCATTGATAATCTCTATTGTTTTTGGCCGATAGTTTGCATTCATTATGTCGACATGAAGCAATGTAATTCCTTATTGAAAATATATAAGAATGATTGTTTATCTCATTTGAGACACACAAAAGTGTGATGTGTGAGTGCTATGTGTGAATAAGGTTCAGATCATTCAAAAGAAGAGCAGAGTGTGAATAAGAGTGAATAAGTATTCATGTGCTTAATCAAAACTGTAATCAGGCATTAGCAAATGCTACTTTCTTAGTTCAAATTCTTCAGATGGATTTAATCTGAATATTTATGTAAGACATTGAGTCTTCCTTTGTAATTGAGCATTGATCTCTAGGTAGTGTTCCTGAATGCATGTGCATTCCTAATTTATTCTTCTTATAATTTTAATAGGGTATAACTTGTGTATTAACCTCCACAGTGGTTTTTTCCCTAATAGGGTTTCCACACAAAAACAATTCTTGGTGTTATGTGTGTTTCTGATGTATTGTTGATCTATGATTTCATGGTTATCAATTAGATCTAAGATTAAGGGTTAATAAATTTAAAAGGTTTGAAATTATATGAAAAATGATTCACCCCCCCACCTCTTAGTTGTCTACCCTTGTGTTGCCAATAGTGCAATATTCCCATATCATGCATCCACCTTCATCTCCCCCACATCAAGATAAACCCTAATACCCTAAATCTTAAATGAATGCCCTATCAATCCATCTATCCAAGTTGAAGAGTCTATAAAATATTCCTCCCTCATCACACCATCCATATCAAATGAACTATGTCCATATCCTAATCCAAAGCATGCTAACATGGATTCCCCTCCATATAAATATCAATGAGACCCTTCTCCTCCATCATATGATCCACTTCCATCTCATGATCCCATTTCCAATAAAAAACAACATATCCCTTCCATCTCATCTAATGATATATTTCCATCTCAAGAGCAAGATATTTCAATCTTATCTAATGATAACCACAATCATTTATCCCTTTCCATTCTAAATATTTCCATACCCCAAGGGGTAGAAATTTTGAAGTTTTGTAAGTAAATTAGTAGAGGTGACCGATAAACCTGGTGTATCCTCATTCACTACCATGTGTAATAATTTTGTCTATCAAGATGCTTTGTTAGCTAAGCCATTCCCATGATCCCTCAAGTACACTGCATTGGAGTGCTTAATAAATTCTTACAATAGTTATAGGAAGATAATAGACTAAAGGTCACCTTCACCGATGTCATCCATTATATGTAGGGAACTCTTGAGAAAGTGACTAAATTTATTTCTTGATACCAATCCCTCTTTTCTCAAATCTCCTATGCTCTACTAGATTATGGTGTCCAATGTGTTTTTGTAGGGAATCTATAGTCAAAATTAAAAGAAAAATTTATCTTGATGAAATGCCCCTCTTTTCCCATTTGTGTACTTCTTTAAGAGATTAACAATAGACATTGGCATAGTATGAGGGTTCCTAATTGCACTTGTAAGGGAATTCAGGTCATCTCAGATAGAAACATCTAAGAACAGTAGTACCTTCAATGAGTTTAATTCCTTCAAATTGCCTCAAAGACACAACTACTATTCCATAAAGTGGAGACATTCATAGTTAATTTCCCACATTAAGCCTTCTGAGAAAAGCCAATGCAAAATTAACCAGATTCAACAATATGCATAGATTCAAATTTTTAGAATCAACCAACATGAAAGATAAACATAA
Source organism: Sequoiadendron giganteum (assembly GCA_007115665.2). Taxonomy (NCBI): domain Eukaryota; kingdom Viridiplantae; phylum Streptophyta; class Pinopsida; order Cupressales; family Cupressaceae; genus Sequoiadendron; species Sequoiadendron giganteum. The sequence goes on from CM021100.1 coordinate 511,994,015, forward strand.
ATGGACATACAAATTTACATGGGGAATACCCTTATGAGTAAAAATCCTCACACTCCAAAAGATCTAGCCATTGTATTATTCAACAACAAAAGAGTTACAATACAATTCAGGCATACAACCTCTATAGGAGTTACACATCTTGTCCACCCAGAGAATACAGACAACAACCATAACTATTTAGAATCCTCAAACAACATATGGTGTAGATCCATCTCCTCTAAGTATTCCACTCTCTCCCAGCTAGCCTCTCGACCAACCTAGCCCTTTGGCTTATCAGGTTCACATTCTTTGCATCCTTCACAACAATGTTCTCATTGTACCATTATATTGTTCCATAACTGTCACAATCAACAAGTTAATCAAACACTATTTTTGACCTCAACATCCATTGGGTCCCACTAAGATATTCTATACGGGACTGAGTCAGCCACCATCACATCGTGGAGACTACCTTTAGAGTCCTGCCGATGAAGCACTCTCCTAGTGACAAGTGAGTTCACCACTGAGTCATTCCACTTTTCCATTAGTGAGATAAGTTTCAGTGTCTCACCGAAGACATAAATTCTCACCAATGAGGATCCCATGCTAAACATCAAGCTATCATTGTGATATCTTATAGACTCCCACCGATAAGTATTTATCACCATGCAAGTCACTACTCCATTAGACTCCCCAAGACTTCAATTACCAAGAGTTAGAGAGATATAAGACAATCTCACACCAAACTCACATCATCACATCGACAATCATCTATTTTTCCAACTATTCAATCATTAGAGTGTCGAAGAGATACTTGACCATCTCTCCTTGAGCACACGATGTCACATCGACAAGGTCTTGCAGCTCATTGTACCATTGGTTAGTTGAAGAGACATGGATGTTGAAGAAACTTATGGATGTTGAAGAAACTTATGGATGTTGAAGATACTTTCACCCAATTCTCAGCGACACCCTAAAGTCACACCTACACCAAGTCCCTAACTTCCACCTACATTTCCAAGAGACATTTCACAAAGTCATGGCGAACTCCTCAAGTCTCATCAACATGAATGAATAATTCTTTAACTAAAATGTCTAAGAGATATCTCACAATGTTGCGACGATCATAGAAGGTCACTATGACAAGGTTCCACTAGACTCAACCTGCATGTCAAAGAGACATGATCCAATGTCCCAGAAATAATGTCAAGTCACTCTGGTAAGGTCCTTACAACATTCTACCAGAATGTTGAGGACAAATACTCCAAAGTTCTGTTGATCACACCATGTCTCATCGACACTCTTTCATTACAATCTCTAAGATACATTATGAAACATCATGTTGATGCAACCATCTCTCACCGAAATTATTCGAATAGCTTATTGTGGTATTAGGGAGACTTTAAGAAAAGTCCCTTCGAGACTAGCCCATCTCATCAATAAGAGACTTTTGTGGATAGAACATAGCTATTAGCACCAAACCGTGAAGGTTTTCAAAGTATCAAGGGAACAAAGAACCAAGTCCCACTGATAAGAGAAAGTAAAGCCGACAAGAGAACTTCAAAGGAATATGGCAAGCCAATAATTTGAGACATAAAACCCAACATGCTCCTACTTGAAGAAGAACTTAATATCTTCTACCAATCACAAATCGAAGTCCTTATCTCAAGACATATGCAACAACATTTTGTAATGTCCACCATCTTAGGCAACTATTCTAGACATCCTCCAAAGAAAAGAAGCACACCATAGTGTATATGCACCATTTTGATTGGAAACCATCTCCAGGCCCAACTTGTAAAAATGATTACTTTCTACCACTCCACTGTGCTCATAGCTTTTACAGATGCACCAACTTCAAAGCCCCAACCAGAACACAATCGTGAAGCCATTCTCTAAAAATAAGATAGAACATCAACTAGAACAACAACCAGAAAACTAACTACTCCCATCCAAATGATCAACCCACACAACTGGAAATAACACCCATAGCACATGCTATCCATCTAATCTCAAATACCTTCAAGGTATCCTCATTATTAGAGTCATGACATCTTCATAGAAAACCCATCAACTGCAAAAGAAAGCTGCATGTTCCAACTAGTCGAAGAAGATAAAGCACAACTATAAACTCAATTACATGGGTAATGCAAAATCTAGAAGATGAAATGCATAGAAAGTATACCAATGACAACACATAGAAACTGTAACCATGCAGTACCAAGGAAACATCCACAAATATTTGCAAAACCTACAACCAACTGCTACAAGAAACATCTCTCTCAACAATCTTACATAGCTCTCCCATGTTCTCCATGTCTAACAAAAGGAAGAGACACAAGAAAATCCATGTCATCACCAAAGTGACAACACATGACCAAAAACTAGTGATGATCAAACTAAAGAGAAAAAATTGCAAATCATAAACATGTAGCATCCTCCTACATACACCTCTAAATGCCAACTGTGTCAAGTAAGATCTCCTTCACAACACAAAGAGAAAATATATAACAACATCCAAACCCGTTCAACCTCAAGAGATCAAACACAAAATATAGATGCAATTCTCTCAAAGAAGATCAAACTACTTCATTTTCCATATTAGGATAACACACCCATAAAGCATCTCCTAATTGTTTTTATCAACTTAAATTAACAAGGAGAAAAACATGTCCATATTCCACTATGAATTATCTAGAGCCATTAAACAATAGTTCAAGATCCATATCATGAAAGAAAGCATAAAACCTATATGAAAGATACAATGGGAAAATACCCTTTAGATAGACTTCACTATCGATTATACAAAGAGTGGGGAATGAGAATGCTCCTCCAAGATATACAATCCACCATGACTCATCCAAGAGAAATCTCCTCATTGGTCTTTGTTGAACTCAAGTCCAACAAAGGTGTAAGCTCCTTAGACTTTTTGTAGGAATCTTCATCAAGAGTAACCATCGACAACACCTTTCTCATCTCAAGAGAACTCCAACCTCACCTTGTTCTCCATGTATCCATGAGCACCTGCAAATGATCATCCCATGCTAAAGTCCAATTTGCATTACTACACTATCATGAAGTTCTCGAGCATATGACAAATGCACCCAAAAAATAGAATAATCATACCGTTATCAAAGCTCCAAACATTTGAGCCTAGATCTTATCATGACATCATGATCTTACCATCCCCCTTAGGAGATACTATGCTCCAATTGAACATACCATGGTCTCAAGAGTAATGCATCATGCCAAAACTCTAATGTGAAATAACTAGTATACCATGACATGAAACACAACAAACTCTTAAACAACATCACCTCTCAAGCACCGCCAACACCTCGACCACAGAATTCAAGAATCCTCCATGGCTACAAGATGTTACACATCTTCAAATAGAGATCATTCAAATGCGAAAGAACCCTTCCATAGCAACAGGATCTAAGAGCTCCTCCTAGTAACATCTACAACACTAGAGAAAACCATTCACCACCAAGTGATGCATCCATAGTCACTAGTAAAGCTCCCACTGAACTGTGACACCTGAGATTTACAAGCATCATGACTAAACATCTACTAATCTAAAAATCCACTAGGTCCAATTGTGGATAATGGAAATGGAATGCACAAATTCCTTTATCCACAATAAAAGGGGAATGAAGGAAGAAGGATCTAATTTCACAATGCTCACACTCAAGAACAAACCCTTAAGATTCCAATCCAAAGGAGGTTGAAATATTTCAAAGGGGATTATCCTCAAGGATGGAAATTGATAAAAGGGATTAACTATTAATGAAAAACCTAGAAAATGAAATATGTTTGAAAACATAATATCATATGCAAAAAGACCTAAAAGATGAATAAAAATGCAAGTAAAGAAAAATAGGAAAGTAAAATAAAAAATTTGGACCTAGAAACTTGTAGAGGCTAGAATGGATACTGGAAATGTTGATGATCCTAAATTTTTTACCTACTAGGACTCATTCGCCATTCTAGGCATATCAATTCAAATCTGGAAAACTACATTGGAGTTTGTTTTAGGCGAATGGGTATCCAAATACACAAAAATCTATGAAAAATACGTACAGTGGGACTCATTGGCCACTAATGGTGAATGAGTCCACTTTGACTTTTTTGAAAACTCGAAAGTCGAATCAGAAGCTCTCGATCTACTATTTATGTTCCTCTTGGTGTTTGGATCTGAACCCTTGATTTTCAGCACTATAAGTGAATTTTAGTGAATATTTTTACCTTTCTAATAGGTAGATGACTTCAAAAAGTTTGCAACTTATTCTACAATTATTTGCAAGCCTTCAAAATACCTAGATCGACAATCACACAAAGAAATAAAGACAAATGTTGATTGTTAGAGTATAGGGGTTTGCCTAGATCACCAAAATGATGAAACAAAATGATGAAGTATGAACATGAGATAATGCAATTAGAAAATTTCCATGATGATAGATCTTAATTTTCTACAATAATGGATGAAGAATTTGCCCTTGAATGCTTAAGAATTGATCTTGCATGCTCTCTAAATGACCTAACCCTAGCTTGCTTGACTTGAAAAAATGAATACGTTATGATACTTGGATGAAATGAGGGTTTAGAGGCTTATTTATATAGGAAATCAACTGAAATTCCCTTTAATTTAATTCCCAAGGCCAACATTGAAGAAAATTAAACTTAAAACCTAATTTTCGTACTCAAACCTCGAAAAAGGCCCAAATGGGACTCATTCGCCATCTTGGGTGAATGGGTCCCGCCTGGATGGGACTCACTTGCCCAAAGTGGTGAATGTGTCCCATATGGTCTCGTTTCCAACAGGGATGTCGAGGAGTGAATAATTTTAGTTTTTATGTTGATTTTATTGGGTCTTTGATCAAAATAAGCCTTGGGATGCACAATATGGGGTTATAGGAGCTTATTAGTGATTATATAAAGGGTAATTAGTGTTAGGGACACAAAGTCCAATGTGAAAGTGTGATTAAATATACTCTATAACATTAAAATGAGGTCCACTTAGCCTAGAAAGGCTAAAGATCCAATGTGGATGTATGAAACACATTACAACACTAGATTAAGGCCAAGTTTAATTTACAAGACTTCTATATGAAAGTAAGAATGCAATTAATTATATTTTACAACATTGAATTAAGGGGAAAATAGTTCCATTAGACTTAAATACTTAATAAGAGTCTTTAAAAGTTTGAAAGTCATTTACAACACCTTTACAAGACTTGCATTTTATTCAGTTTGCAAGGGCCCAATGACCTAATGTGAATGTGTTATCCAAATTACAACATTAATTCAAAACCACAAGGAGGGCCCAAACTAAATAGAAAAAGTAGAAGGGTTACTTTTTCAATTTCCACATTTAGCCCCCACTTTAGTGAGAGGATGAACCTGCTTCAAACTCATGCTAAAGTAGACATTCAAGAGGGGTCCAAGTCCACAAATATGAATGGTCTAGGATAAAAAAGAACAAGGAGGTGATCAATCCAGTAGGATCCAAGTTCCTAATTCGAACTTAAATAAGCACAAAAGGACAGACATAATGTGTATAATATGCATCAAAACAAGATATGCAATCATGCAATGTCAAGAACTAAAAATAAGGAAAAATGAATAATGAAAATGACATGGACCAAAGATGCACTCACTCTAGGGCCATGAAACATCTGGTCGTCTATGGGGTGAGTTGGTCCAAAGGAGTGGTAAAGTGAGAAAGTCATACGAGTGTGTTGGCTTCCCACTATATAATGAGAAATTTATGCCAGTGTTTCATCTTCCCACTATACAAACAATGTCAAAGTTATCCTCCTGATAACTTTGATAAGGTACCACAATGAAAAATATTTTGTAAATTCCTTTGATTATCATGTAAAAAATTTATTAAAGGGGATTTTTATTTTTGTGTGTAATGTCTTCTTCTTAGCGAGCATTGTGCCTAATTTCTCCAAGAGATGAAAAGTGAAAGTGTTAATTTGTTGCCCATGGGATGCCTCATTCGCATCATGCCATTTTAGGATATTGTACACTCTTGGATGGCATCAAACCCAATGACAGCACCAAGAAGAGGACACATCACAAGAAAAAAGAGAAGTCATGCCATGAATGTTTTTCCAAAAGATGCCATATATGTATGCCCCCACTTTAAAGCAGTTCTTATGTCATCACTATGAGCAATTGATTTAAAGTAGCCAATGATAAATGAAAGAAGACATGAGAGCCAACATGGAAATCCCTATACTAAGTCATGTGTTTTGGAATTGAGCTAATTCATGAATAAATATGTCATATACGAGTCAACTTAAGGCATGGCATCCACATTCCAAGCTTTCTCTTATATGTTCATGAAATTTTAATGACTAGCCAAAATAGATAGTGGCATGTGACATACAGGGATAAGGCTTCCTAACCCCTTCCCCCCACTTGGTGTAGGACAAGGGTGAGGTTGGAATGAATGATGACATGTTGCTCCTTGTAATGAATGTAAAACATGCAACTATGGCAAGGAGTGGCAACTAATGTTATTTATTATGATGAGTAAACAAAGTTTATGCTTGATACATATGTAATGAGATATCTATCAGTTTAGTACATACCAAGGTTAAAGTTATCTTGTAACAATATTTTGTGATAGCGTTGACATTGGATGAAGGTTTTTATTTTGAGTGACAATAACCGAGATCATTAGGCTTTATAGTATCACATTCTTTTCCAAGTTCCTTCAGAAGTTCAAAAAATCTTCCAAAATTTTTTGTCATTTTTGTTGTATTTGGTTGTTGTTCAATTGCCTCAAAGTTTGTCTTAGATGTTGTCTTTTCTTGTAAGGTGATTGAAGTGGGTGCTTTTGAATTTTGTATTGTCATTACCAGTTTATATTTTCTCATTTCAGACTCTTTTTTTATGATCTTATATTCCCCTATGGATATAGGTATGAAATCAAAGGTTTATGTAGCATTTCCCAATAACTTTATGGCTCTTTTAATTTTCTTTTGTCTTTCTATATCATTTTTCTTGGTACTGATCATAGCACATGTAACCTTGTGGTTTTGAGGAGTAGACGGTGACTTGTCATAAACTCCTAACATTGCCTTCAAGTTTTTATTATTTACAAACCATGATGGTGGTAAATACATATCAAGCAATTCAAGATGTGTCAGAGTGAGTGGATTTTTGGTTTACACATGATAGTTTTGATGTTTTCTTGCACCATGATACCTTCCCTATTAGGAGAGTTCTAGGAGAAATACAAACTAGATGTTCATGACATTCAATGTTTAGTTCTTCAATATTGACTGTATCACAAGTAAGCAAATGATTCATGGTTGGATTTTCTTGCTTAGTAATGACGGTATTTTTGTGTTCAATAATTCTTTCCTCGTGATTATCATCGATGGAATCTTGTAACACCATAATATCTTCTTTACCAATAGGATAGATATTAGGAGGGGGAAATTTTATTTTTTTCCATAATGTCATCCTTTTTCTCTACGGTCTCATTCTCTTGTGCCATGATATTTACCTTAGTAGGAGATATTTTAGGAAAGTGACAAACAATGGGTTCATTACATTTCATGGTTGGTTTTGGTAAAGTGGCTTCATCGATCATAGGAGAGGCATCCAAAGAGGGATAACTTGGAGTTTCACTATTACCAATGATCGGAATTTGTTGTTCAAATAGGTCTTCCCAAATGGTAGGGGCATCAGGAAAGGGAGGAATAAGATTCTCATTAGTCTCAATAAGGATATCTTCTAAGACTAAACTATCTTCTTCATGTCTAGAGAAGATATTAGGAGAAGAAAAGGTTTGATTGTCATGATTATCTACATTTACATCCCCATGTCCTATAATTGTTTCTTGAGTAGGAGATGTAGGATTGTCATAGATCTCAAATATCAACATATCCTCCACACAAATTTGTTTTTCATGATCATTCACAACTGTATCCTTATTCACTAAAGAATTTTCACAAGTAGAAAAGGTGTTGGGAGATAAATGGAGACTAGGTAAAGTAGTGGCAATAACTTTATCTTTGTGTGTCATAATGTCCCTGCAAGGGGAATGAGAAGGAAGACAAGCAAGACTTTCATGATCTTCAATGATTGTGTCTTCTTTCAGTAAGATACCTTCGTCACCAATGAGAGGGATATCGGGAGAAGAACAATTATGATTATCATGATTATCAATGCTTGCATCCTTTTGTGTCAAACTTTTAGTGGATGATCTTAGTGAGAGGAAGTCCTAAAGGGCTTCATCTAACATGTCTAAGTCATCACTACTAAAGGTTTTGGATGATATTCTCTTTCTAAATGTAAGAATTTGTTGAATTGTTTCTTTTGATGTTTTTTTGTTTTTGTTTTCATTTTCTAATAAATATGATCTAAATGAACTAGGAACTAATGCTAAAAATGAAAACTGCAAAAATATAATACTATCCATAATTGCCATGAATGTAAATAATGTTATTTCTAATGGTAGAAGCTATGCAAACTTTAAATGCAATGTAAAGAATTAGGATGAAATGCAATTTTCAGATTTCAAACAAGGTAATTTACTGATTACACTATGCAATGATCTAAAAATTAAATGTTTTGAATGAAAATTTAAAATTAAGCAATGCATGAAATGGACCAATTTAAGCTAGATTTAGTGAAATGCATGTAACAAAAACTCTACCAACTGAAACAAATAGTTAATTCCAACAAACAAGAGTGCAAAAATAGGGTTTTTAGTGTTGCGAAAGGCAGTTTTAGGGGTGGAAAGGGACTGATTCCCCCAAAGTGGCGAATGAGTCCCAATGGCAATTTTTTCAAAAATTTCAAAAAAATTCAATTCTTTTTTATGCTTTTTATGTTGTATGATATGTATCCTAAGTAAAAATGCAATTTTAAGATGATTTGCAATTATTTCATATGTAAAAATACAACCTATATGCACTTTCACTAATGCAAAATTTTGAGAATCTGGAATGTAAATCCAAATGCAATATTAATGCAATCTAATTCTAGGATCAAAATGCACTCCAAATCAGAATTATGTTGCTCAAAAGTCAGGTTCACCAAAATGTGGACAATGGAAATGGAATGCAAAACTTCCTTTATCCACACTAAAAGGGGAATGAAGGAAGAGGGATCTGATTTCACAATGCTCAGACTCAAGAAAAAACTCTTGAGATTCCAATGCAAAGGAGGTCAAAATCTATCAAAGGGGATTGTCCTCAAGGCTAGAAATTGATAAAATAGATTAACTATTAATGCAAAACCTAGAAAATGAAAAGTTTTTTGAAAAAACGTTGTGATATGCAAAAAGACCTACAAAGATGAATAGAAATGCAAGTAAAGTAGAACAAGAAAGTAAAAGAGAAAGTGTGCATGTGGAAAATTGTAGAGGCGAATCATTCACCATTTTGGGAAAATCAATCCTAGATTTGGAAAATTGCATCGAAGCCTATTTCAGCCAAATGGGTATCCAAATCCATAAAAATCTCTTAAAAATCATTCGCTACAAATGGAAAATGAGTCTAGTTTGACTTTTCTAAAAACTCGAAAATGGAATTAGAAGCTCTTGGCTTGCTCTTTCTTTTCCTCTAGAAGTCTAGATTTGAGACCTTGATTTTCGGCACTGTAAGTGATCTTTTGTGAATATTTTGACCTTTCCAGTAGGGAGATGACTTAAACAAGTTTGCAAATTATTCTTCAATAATTTCTAACCCTTCAAAATACCTAGATTTGTAATCACATAAAGAAAGAGAGAGAAATGTTAATTGTTAGAGAATAGGGGTTTTCCTTGGTCAAACCCCTTTTAGGTAATTGAACCAAAATGATGAAACAAAATGATGAAGTATGAACATGAGATAATATAATTATAAACTTTCCATGATGATAGATCTTGAGTTGCTGCAACAATGGATGAAGAATCTACCCTTGAATGCCTTAGAAGTGATCTTGTATGCTCTCTAAATGACCTAACCCTAGCTTGCTTGACTAGAAAACATGAATACCAAATTATAATTGGATTAAATAAGGATTTGGAGGCTGATTTATATAGGAAATCCACTCAAATTCCTATTCATGTGATCCCCAAGGCCAACATTAAAGAAAATTAAACTTAAAACCTAGTTTCCCCACTCAAACCCTATAAAATAGCCCAAATAGGACTCATTCACCATCTTGGGTGAATGGATCCCACCTAGATGGGAATCATTTGCCCAAAGTGGCGAATGGGTCCCATAGTGGCTCATTTGCTAGCAGGGATGTTAGGGAGTGAAGAATTTTAGTTTTTATGTGGATTTTATCAGGTATTTGATCAAAATAAGCCTCAAGATGCATAATATAAGGTCATAGGATGCTATTAATGATGATATAAAGGGTAATTAGGGCTAGGGACACAAATTTCAATGTGAAAGTGCAATTAAATACACTCTACAACATTAAAATAAGGTCCACTTAGCCTAGAAAGGCACAAGATCCAATGTGAATGTGTAAAACACATTACAACACTAGATTAAGGCTAAGTTTAATTTAGAAGCATTCTAGATTAATGTGAGAATGCAATTAAATATATTTTACAATATTGAATTAAGGGAAAAATAGGTCCTTTAGACTTAAATACTTAATAAGAGTCTATAAAAGTGTGAAATTTGTTTACAACACTTTACAACACCTTTAGAAGACATGCATTTTATTCAGTTTGCAAGGGCCCAATGACCTAATGTGAATATGGTATCCAGATTACAACATTAAATAAAGGCAACATTAAGCCAAAACCACAAGGAGGGCCCAAACTAGAAAAAAAAAGTAGAAGGGTTAGTGTTTCAGTGTCCATGTACCAATCAACAACATGTCCATCTGACATCAATGCCAAGCAACACCAAGATTAGAAAACCAAGTAGACAACACCATCACTATCAAAAGTTACACTAAAATGTGTATGAAACTCTTCATGACATCATGATACAAGACAAGTACACATAGTCAACTATTTAGGTACTCAACACCATTCTTCCTCTCATCCAAAAGAAACCATGTCAATGCACAAGTGACTAGAGACAAGGCCACCTAATAGATTTGCACCAACATAGAATCAAACCTCATGGATATTGGCAATCTACCTCCAAGCTATCCCATATCAAGCATGGAGGTAAAGACAGCCCACAACATTGCTCAACTCGTAGATTCAATCAATGAAGCAGGAAAATCCATCATCGCACTAGAAACTACAAAATTGAGATCTCAAGGAGAATAAAAATGTAGACAAATTGACTCAAACACTAGATCAAGTTCAAATCTGATTTACCAATCACATCCATAATAAGCACCATAGTCAAGGGAATCCTTAAGACACTCCACAAAATTACAAGTTTTCTTGATCGTGTAAAACCTACAAAATCACTATATTTATAAAACACCCATGCACACCCATATCCACTACACATCTGGATGACTCAAGATAATACAAAAACCCATCATGGTTAACCAGAATAATGAAATAACATGAATAGGCATCACCATAGACTTTTTAGGAAAATATATAAAACCTTCATAACCAAAGAACATGAATTTAAGTTATGCAAGTACAAGATATCCTTAAAAGGAATAAGTAGTATAGGAACTTTAGGCCCGTTCTATACCAATTCCAAAACCACTAGCATGCACATGCATATGTGAGAGCCAAGCTATTCATAATTTTTTAGACTACCCAAAGATCAACTTCATAGCCTACATGTAATCAGGGTAAAAAAGAATAACACCTTCAATACCAGGTTAAATCACCACACACAAGCACAATACTCCATGGATGAATAGCAACCCAAGCATCTCCATACCATCTAGTAGCCTCTCACCTAGGCACTTAGTATGAACCACACTCTGCTGCAACATAACCATAAGCATAAACTTACACCCCTTGTATCAGAATCATTCACTGCAAACCATGAGCCTCATACCACATCACTACAATATGAAAAACTCTAGTTTTTCCATATTCAACGTCTTTCACACTACATGTTGTCTCAAAAGAGCAAGGAATTTCACTCACGAAAGGATGAATCATCAGTCAAATTCTTCAAGTGACAACCACATATCAGCAATGCAACCACAACATCCAATAGGTGTGTTGATTAATCCAAAATGCATCACCAACCACACATATAATCCTTCATTTTTTTGAATGAAATCTTCCATTCACCCATCTCTCTAATTCTAATCTAATGGTATCCACTCTTTAGGTTAATTTTTGTGAAGTACTTTGCACCATTCAAATAATATGTAGTATCATCAATCCTTGGAAATGAGAATCTATACTTGATAGTGATCTTATTGATGGATCTTTAATATGTACACATTCTTCATTCTCCATATTTATTTGGTGCTAACATTACTGGTACAATGTGTGGGCTTAAAAAATTTCTTGGATTGAGCCTTTCCTAATAAATTATTGCACTTGTTTATATGGCTTTCAATTCTTTATTGGTGTCATTCTATGTGCCACTTTTTTGAAAATTAGATCCATGTATTTGGTTTATATGGTGATTGATTCTCTAGATTTGTGTCGCTCCTTCTAGCACATTCTTTAACACAATATATTTGTATAATATTAGCAGTTCAAAAAAAAAATTGTGGTGGTTCATCTTCCTTTATGATGTCATTTTCTACACTTTGATTTCCACACTTCCTTAGGATCATTTCAAAGTACATGTTTTCATGTCTCAATCTATCAAAAACTTTCCTTCCATCCACCAGAAAAATTCTAGTATTAATACACACTTCAATCTTGCACTCATCCTTCAAATGTATTAATATGTGCTTCTTCCCATTCAATGTCATAGTGTAGTTATTCTTTCTCCCATCATGAATTGGCATATATCCATGGGAATTCTATCACCCAACACTTCATCATTATATGACCCTATATGAAATTTCACCAAATATTGTTCACTTACCATTATTCTATAATCATCTTGAATCCATGCAATCCTACATGGTTTTGAGTGTTTTATCCTCTTCAAATTCAATATTCTTACCATTTTCCTAGAAACCAAAGTATATGTACTACTACTATCAATGATGAATTTGTAACACTTACCTCTTGGTTATTTTTTATTTTCAAAAACAAACATTTTCTTTGTGGTGGCTCCTTTGTTACCTCAATATACAACAATACTCTCCTCATGAACAATGATTCACCCTTAATTTTTCTTATAGATTCTGGTGATCTAACTAGTTCTTCCTCCACATATGCTACTATTACACTATTATCTCTTCTTTTGCAAGCACTCACTTTACGGAATTCAAATGTTCCATGTCCTCTTCCACATTTGAAAAAGGTTCCTCTAAATTGCTTCCTATTAAATCCCTTATCACTTCTCTAATATCCATCATTGTGGTAGGTAAGTTGCATCCTTTGTCATTTTTTATGGAATTTTTTATCACCTCTTCCTTGAAATATATCAGTTCTCTCACTATTATGATATGGGATTTCATCCTTAGTTTTCTTTGCATATGGTATCTTTCCACTGAGTTGTGATCTACCTATCTAAAAACTACTTCCTCTACTCTTTTTCCTTGATTCAAATATTTTGTTAACCTTTTCTTCCACCTTTAGTTTATATCAAGGCCAACATGCCTCTTCAATTGTTTCCATCCTTACCAAGCTAAATGATTCTTGGTTTTTCTATCGATCCATTGATATACTATACCCCTTTCTCCTTGCTTGCTTCACTATGGCTAGTATTTATTATTATCTTATGGAATTCATAAGTATACTCCACTTTTTTCTCATTTTTCCTTATATTTTTCAATCTCCTTAGGAATTCCAATTGATAATAAATGGGTATGAATTGGTTCTTCATCTTTGTTACCATTTTATCCCATATTTTTTATTCTTTCTTCTCCTTTCTTATTTATATCCAATTGAAATTCCACCAAATAGCAACATGTCCTTTCAACTTAGTTTCTATACATTTGACCATTTCTAGATCTTCAATCTCCTCATACTCAAAGTATTCTTCCATTATCTTGGAGATGGCTTTCAACATCTTGACCTAATCAAATTCTTCTTCTTTCTATCGAATTTATTCATTCAAATATTGGGCTTCTAATTATTCATCATAACTCTCATCCACATGTCTAGAGTTTAAACCTATTTTCCTATCCTCTTTCTACATCATCTAATTAGATCTCCTTGTTCTCATAATTTCAAGAATTTCCCTCATTCTTTTGGAAATATTGAGCATATCAAAAATCCTCCTTAGTGGTATCTTTCCTCAACGTAAGTGCACCATGATGGTGCACAAAAGGGGGTCAAAAGTAGCCACTTTCTTTTCTAAAATCAACTAAACCTTTAACTTGGAGGAGTAATTTGAGATTCATGCACTCGAAATTTTAAGATACCAAAAGAACAAGAGTAGTAGTACTCTAAATCTAGTTTCTAAACTACTAATTTTTTTATAAAATAGAAATTTTAAGAAGATCAAATGCTTCACGCACACAAAATTGTTCCTATTTTTTTCAAAAAAATATAACATAGTGTTTGGAGTGTGCCCCTCAATTTTTTTAGTCACCTTTAGTATTTCCAAAAACCCATTGGTATAAATATAGTTAAGAGTGAGTAATTGAAGTTGTATATTTTTTGTAATTTTTTATTGAGTATTTTTATATGATTTTTCGAAGTGGATGCATCTTGAAAATCAAATCACCAATCATGTGCATCACATAACTTGCACCAAAATAATTGAAAATGAAAAAAAAAATCCAATGTGTAAAGAATAAAGTTTAGAAGAATATTATATAAGTTTTTCAAATTTGAACAAGTAGGTCAAAACTTATTAAAAAAATTCAATACATATATCTCTAATAATTTTGGAAACATTAGTGAAATAAATTAAAAATAAATATGTTGATGTAGTTCAAATATAAAAAAATATATGGTTAGAAATCTTAGAAGACGTGTGAAATTATGGTGATAATTTCACTAAGATTTGATCTATAATGTGCAAACCTAACAACATGCAAGTTGAGAAATGAGAATGGACAAAAAATTCATATCTTGAAAATAATGCAAATGAACCATCCAAGCCTAAGGCTTTTCATCCAAGCCTAAGTACAAACCAAAATGTGTATGTGTTTAGTACAATCCAAAATGTGTGCATGTTTTGTGCAACCAAAACATGTACACATTTTGTGCAAGAAAAAATGTGTATGTGTTTTGTGCAATCCAAAAACACACTCATGTTTTAGCATGCACTAAAAGAATCATGTTCTTGCATCTAACTTTCCAGTTCTCTCTCCCTCCACCTCTATCTCTAACTCTCTCTACATCTCTCTTTGTCAATATTCCTCTCTTTGTGCCTCCATCCCTCCCCCCAAAATGTCTCTATCCCTCTCTCTCCATCCAAATCTTTGTATCTATCCCTACCTCTCCCTCCCTCCCTCCATCATCCCTTTTGTACTATGTTTCTTTAACATCTCTATCTCCCTCTCTCTCTCTTTCCCGCATTCCTTTTCTACTCATTTTCTCCCATGTATTTCTTTGTATCTTTGTACCTAACTCTCCCTATCTCTAATTCTTCTTTCTCCCTACCTACATCTCTCCATCCCTCTATCCATAACTCTCTTTACATATCTATCTCTCTCAGTATGCATCTATCTAGGTTATAATTCTCTCATGTTTATAGGAAGACAATGTCTCCCCCATGCTCAAAACTTCATCTTCATAGGATCAAGTGTGTTATGTATTCATGTTCCTATGAAGATAAAAATCCTCTCGGTATCTCTCTCCATATTTCGTTCCTTCCCTCTTTTTCTATCATTCCCTCTCTCTCACTCCTTCATCTATCTCTCTCTAATGCACTCACATTTCTATGAAGAATTTAGAGTAGAGGGTTTAGGGTTGATGGTTGAGAGAATATTTTTAGGGTTGAGGGTATAGGTTTTAGTGTTAACTATTAATGTGAATATTTAGGGTTTAGTATATAGGTTTCAAGGTGCATCTCCTAGTTTTTAGGTTTTAGGGTTTAGGGTTTATGGTCGATGATGGAGGGTTGAGGACCTACCTACCTATTTATATATCATCTCACATCTCCCCCCTCTCTATGCTTTTCCTCATCTCTATTATTCTCTATCTCAGTTCTCTCTCCCCTAGATCTACATACCTCTATCTAACCTCTCTCTCTCCACTATCTACCTATCTCTATCTCAACTTTATATTTATCTCCCCTTCCTACCTCTCCCCTCATCCCTCCTTATATACCTCTCCCTCCCTCCCTATGTAGATATTTCTTCTCTCTATCTCAAATTTCTCTCTTTCTTTTCCACTCTTCTCTATATCTCTCTATCCTCTCTCCCTTTAATATCTCTAAATTATTCATTATTTTGGGTGTACGAATTATGGTTTATGGGTTTAGGGTTGACGGTTTATGATGGAGAGTTGATAGTTGATATTTTAGGGATTAAAATTAATTATGTAGGTTTTAGTGTTAAATAATTAATGTTGGGTTTTAGGGTTTAACATACAGGCTATAAGGTTTATGTATTAGAGTTTAGGTTGTAGGGTGTAGAGTTTACTGTTCAAGATATAGGGTTTAGGGTTTAGGGTTGAGAGTATAATATTGAGTGATAAGGTTTAGGTTTGATCAAATAGTAACCTTGAGGGTTGAAGGTATAAGGTTCAGGGTAGATTGTATATGCTTTATGATCTAGGGTTGAGTGTATTGTTTAGAGTTGAGGGTATATGAGATAGGGTATAGGGTTGAGGGTATAGCATATAGGATTGGGTGTATAGGGTCCAGGGTTCATCCTAGAGGCTTTAGGGCCTATGGTTAAGGGGTATGTTTTAGGGTTGAGGGTATATGATATAAGGTTTATGGTTGAGTCTATATGGTTGAGGGTTTGTTATATCATCCTTACGGCCCAAGGTTGAGGGTTGAGATTTTATCTTATAGGATTTAGGGCCTAGTGTTGAGGGATAGGGTTTAGGGTTTAGGGTTGAGGGTATAGGGTATAAGGTTTAGGGTTGAGGTTATAGGGTTTATGATTGAAGGTATAGGGTTGAGTATATGGTTAAGGATTTAACCTACTAGCTTTAGTTCCTAGGTTTGAGGGACAAGGTGTAGGGTTGAGGATATATGGTATAGGGTTTAGTGTTATGGGTATAGATTTTAGGGTTAAGTCTCTCATATTTCCCTCTCTACTCTCCTCATATCTTTTTTCTCTATCTTACTTCTCTCTCCCCTAGATCTATGTCTCTCTATCTAGCCTCTCTCTCCACTATCTACATCTTTCTATCTCAGATTTCTATATATCTCCCCTTCCTACCTGTCCCCTCATCTACCTCTCCCTCCCAACCTATGTAGATCTCTCTTCTCTTTATCTTGCATCTCTCTCATTCTCTGCCTCTCTTCTCTCTATCTCACCTCTCTCTATCTCTATCCCATGTCTCTCTATCTTCTCTCCCTTTAATATCTCAAAATTATTCATTATTTAGGGTGTAGGTCCTATGGTTTATGGGTTTATAGTTGATGTTTTATGATGGAGAGTTGAGATTTGAGGGTTTAGGGATTAAATTTAATTATGTAGGTTTTAGTTTTAAATTATTAATGTTGGGTTTTAGGGTTTAATATATAGGGTATAAGGTTTCTGTATCAAGTTTTAGGTCATAGGGTGCAAGGTTTATGGTTGACCATATAGGGTATAGTATTTAGGATTGAGATTATAAGATTGAGTAATAAGGTTTAGGTTTGAAGGTATAGGAACGTTGATGGTTGAATGTATAAGGTCTTAGGTAGAGTGTATAGGCTTTATGGCCTCGGGCTAAGTGTAGGGTATAGGTTTGAAGGAATATGATATAAGGTGTAGGGTTGAGGGTATAGCATTTAGAATTGAGTGTATGGGGGATCGCGGGTTCATCTTATAGGCTTTAGGGTCTAGGGTTGAGGGATATGGTTTAGGGTATAGGGTATATGATATAGGGTTTAGGGTTGAGTGTATATGGTTGAGGGTTTATTATATAGGCCTTAGGGCCCAAGGTTGAGAGATAGGGTTTAGGGTCAAGATGGTGTATTGTATAGGTTTGAGGGTTGAGGTTTTATCCTATAGGCTTTAGAGCCTAGGGTTGAGGGATAGTGTTTAGGGTTGAGGGTATAGGTTATAAGGCTTAGGTTTAAGGGTATAGGATATACGGCTTAGGGTTGAAGGTATAGGGTATAAGGTTGAGTATATGGTTAAGGGTTTAACCTATTGGATTTAGTTCCTATGGTTGAGGGATAAGGTTTATAGTTGATGGTATAGGGTATAGGGTTTGGGGTTATTCGTATAAAGTTTAGGGTTAAGTATCAAATCTCCCCTTCTCTACTCTCCTCCCCATCTCTATTTTTCTCTATCTCACTTCTCTCTCCCCTAGATCTACCTCTTTTTATCTATCCTTTCTCTCTCCACTATCTACCTCTCTCTCTACCTCAACTTTATATCTATATCCCATTCCTACCTCTCCCCTCATCTCTAATTATCTACCTCTCCCTCCCTCCCTATGTAGATATCTCTTCTCTCTATAGGGTTTAGGGTTGAGAGTATAAGATTGAGTGATAATGTTTATGTTTAAGGGTATAGGAACCTTGAGGGTTGAAGGTATAAGGTTTAGGGTAGAGTGTATAGGCTTTATTACATAGGGCCCTAAGTGTAGGTTTTAGCGTTAAGGGTTGAGGGTTGAGGGATAGAGTTTAGCATTAACAGTATAGGGTATCTACAATTTAAGGTTATTGGTATGGGGTTTAGGGTTAAGTGTATATGTGTTAGGGTCAAGTTCATAGGTTTTTGGTAAGTTAAATCCATCGTAAGCCTAAAACTAAGAAAAAAATGTACATGTTTTTAAGTTAAAAGCATGTGCTTATTTTTTAAAGGTAAACTCACCATTCAAGCCCAAAAGTAAGAAAAATATGTACATGTTTTGTTAAGTGAAAAGAGCATACGTGCTTTGTAAATTTAAAATTATGTACATGTTTTGTTAAGTTAAAAGCATGCACATGTTTTGTAAACTTAAAAGAATTCATGTGTTTTATTTTTTATTACAGGTAAACTAGGTTTTGAAGGGGCATTAAAACCCTTTGCAAAAAAGATGGTTGCATCAAAAGATAAATAAAGACTAGAGGAGCAACCAACATCAAAAAACAAGAAAAATAGCTACCAAAAAGAGGAACAAAAATAGCAAGGAAAGTTATAGATTCTTCAAGATATCCACCACTTCCATATCACTGTCAATAACCTTCGGATGCACATTCGTAACCTCACTAACCTCCTTGGCTAGGATCCTAGTGTTCAACTTAGTTTTGCTATGGATCCTTGTAAAAGGACCCTTTTAACTAACCCCTCTAATCAAAACACTAGGAAGGTCAGTCCCAACATCAGTTGCATCCTTCCCACATCACGCTTCCTCCATCCATTGCATCACTTTCTCATTGAGGAAACACAAACCCTTAGCTTCATGTTTTATAACTGACTTACTAACATCCATAACCTTTTCTAGCTTTTGATAAGCACGATCCAGTTTGTCTTTCAACAAGAGCCACAATCCTATGTTAAAATTTTGGTTTTATCTTTAGCATCTCATCAATGACAATTTTCATCGCATCAACAAGCTAATTGATTTGGGTTTACACAAAAGGCTCTAAGGGAGTAGAGGATTCCTTAGCTTTATTAACTAGACCATGAACCTTTACATTAGTGAGATTCAATTCATTGAAATCCCATTTAAAAAGCCTAAAGAGAGTTAAAATACCATATTTTTCCAACCCCAACACATTGGGTAACTCCTCCCTATAGCAATTGAAAACATCCCTATCATCTACCCATTCCTCTAGGGAATCCCTACTAAGATTTTCATTTTCCAGAATGTCCTTCCCTTTCTGGCCAAAAACAAGAACCTTAATCTTTCGTAAGGAACTTTCAATTTCATTAGCCATGCTCCTCCCCTTATCTTGCTCCTTCAAACCATGTTCCTGCACTTTCACATTATCCTGTCCTCTGGTAACTTGAAGAGGCTCGACATTGGGGGAATCAACACCAATACTAACAATCTCCTCTTGATTCAGGCCCACATACCGCTTAGACTTCTTATGGGAGCTCCTATCCAACAAACTCACCTTCCTCTTAGAACCAAACAAAGGGGGTTTCCTAACCTTTTCCCCCACAACATATTTCCTCCCTTTATTTAGACCCGAGGAATCACCTTTCAAATTCTAGCCACCCAAGGATTTACCAAAAGCCACATCCTCGCTACCTGTTTCATAATCTTCAAAATTGGGAGTTTTATGCATTTTACCTTTCTTAGTACTCTTGCCCTCAAAATAAGTGAGAGGATCTGAATATACTTCGATTGGACTCATCTGAACTGGGCTTATAGTCCTCATTAGTAGACCCAAATTCAAACCCAATTTCATATTCTAAATCAATCTTCTTTTTTCAACCTTTAGAAACCCTTTTAGGTTGAACAAGAACAATGTAAGAATTGGCATACTCAAATATAAGGAGGATTAGGTCCTCATGGAGAATAGTATTCTTGTGGTTTCATCTATGATCTCTAATACCACACTCTAGGTAAACAAGCAGATGAAAAGGAAAGGTAACCTTTTTCTAATGCCCAAAATTGTTGAGTAAAATAAAATGATACCCAAATAAAATAGAAAAATGCTCATCAAGCATAAAGTACCTCATAATTTCTTCAGCAACGTCACCCCAAATCACCTTTATAGAGTTGTGATGGTAACCCCCACATTTCTTCTTCTCCAATCTATCCCTTTCATCATCCTTGAAGAAAATTTACATGGCTGCGTTGGACTCCTTATCTTTGTAAATTTTCCTTCCCTAGGTAGAAAGACCCATAATTTCAGTAATATTACACTTAGTCCCACCAAGATTCAACACTTTGTTCTTCCATCCTTGAATGAAGGCCTTTGTATTCTTAGGTTCATGCCCATGGATTATTTCCATGTATGGAATAACTCTCCCAATTTGAAACTATTCCCAAACTTTCACATTGGTCTTTGAGGTATCATGGGAAATAGGTTCAACTCTATTTTGGTCACCACCCATGATTGCAGCAACCAAAATCCACAAAAGCTTAAAATATTTACAGAGAATTAGAAGAATCCTCAAGAAGATTAAAGCCTTAGAGCCACCCACAATTCATGTTGGAGAGGTAAGGTGGTATGGAACAATAATTAATCTTGAAATTTGCTCCTTATAGACAATAGTCAAATCATCAAAACACAAGGCGAAGCAAGAGTAGAGA
Source organism: Sequoiadendron giganteum (assembly GCA_007115665.2). Taxonomy (NCBI): domain Eukaryota; kingdom Viridiplantae; phylum Streptophyta; class Pinopsida; order Cupressales; family Cupressaceae; genus Sequoiadendron; species Sequoiadendron giganteum. Next base: position 512,015,280 of record CM021100.1, read on the forward strand.
TCACACCAATATTTAATTTGCCTCATAATAAAGCTCATGTGATATAAACTAATTATGAAAAGAGCCCCCTCCTTAGCACATTTGTAAATCATGATTTAAGCTTGTAAGGGCTTTGATGGGGAGGGGGTCATTCCCTTCCCATACCATGTAGAAGTTGAGAAAACCAACTTCACAGAACCTGAAGATCACCTACATGAAAATAACATGTCACAGAAAGGAAGAGATGGAAACAAAAAAGAAAAGGGTGCTCGGAAAGGTTAAGATGCATTAAAAATAGAGAGTCCTATAATACAATGAGGTCAATCCTTATGAAGGAGATCAAGAAACCCTAAAGTGTAACCTAAAAGGGGGCATTTAATAATTAGAATAATTATTAAATGCCTACAAAATGAAAACTAAGTTAATCTTAAGAGAAATATAAAAGGTAACTTAATTAAAATAATTAAATAATGAACCTTTTACTCTAACACCCCCCCTTAGGATGAACTTAGAGATTAGCTATGTACACTAAATGCATGAAAGCAATGCAACTACAAGCTAGAAAGAAAACTTGGGTCCTCACAACTAGGCCTGATGAGGTACCCAATCACAACCAAATCTTTGTAAAGTGGAGTAAAGGAGAAAACCCAGTGGGAAAAACTCCTCTCCAAAAAGAGATGGAAATACAAGAGTGAAAGAATAAGAGAGATAGGAAGGAGGACTCAACATGACCCCCCAAGAACTACTTCTATCACACAAGTACAAAATATGTTCCCCCCATAGGAGAGATAAAAAGAGGATATGAATTCCCCCACAAAGAAATAGCTCTTGTATCACTAGCAAACATCTAAAGATAGAATATGAGCCACTACCTGCAAAAAATATTTCTTCACTTAGGAATAAATAGTCCAACTGATGAAATGTGAAGCCAATCCAAAAACATGGGTGAATTTGGAATCCAAATCCAAATGGCAGGTATCTCTAAAAAACACTCAAGCATCCTCAAGGCGGAAAGAGAAAATTCCAATCCTGAAACCTGTGAAGACTGATGAAGCACATGCTCCAAAGATGATAAACATGATGGGCCAACAACGGTGATGTGGCTGTCAACTAAGAGGAGATGAATGTCCTCAAAATATTCCTCCAAATCTGCAATATAGGACTCCACAACCAAGAAAGATATGTATGCAACATAAGAGTCCAAATTAGCTATGTCTAGAAGATGAATGATGCCCATCTGCACTGAATCAAGAACAATAGGAGATTCTGATGAAGTCTCAATTTGAAGAGTGGGAACATGAATACAAGTCTCTAAACCATCGACACATGCAAGACTTGTCATATACTCAAGCTCCTCTAGAGTACAGTTATCATAGGGTATGAAATCTATATCTGCAAGAGGGATGAGACAATCTACAATGGGATCCTCTGGGAATGGAGAGATATTATCTAGAGTCTCCAAAAATTTCCCAAAGACGTTACCAAAGTGTGTGAAGACAACTAATGTCAGATAAAGCACACAAAGTGTCAAAATCAACACTACAACCAATAAGTTCCCCTACAATATGATCTTGAATAATAACCCATGCAGATAAAATCCTTGATGTGTTTGGTGTAGGTATGAGTCCATACAAATGAGGAAAAATACCAAGCCACCTGAGATGTGTCAGGATTCCATGATGTCAAGACTCATAGTTGTCCTTATCCAGCTTGATCACATAAGGGTCAATAGAAAAACCCATTGTACTAACTCAAATAAAAAAATCAAATACTAAAACTCTTAGCAATGATAAATCAGATCAACATAACCCATCCAATGCAAACAGATCCCATGTAGGTACCAAAACGTCCAAGTAATTAAGAAAAGTAAAAAAACACACAAAGTTGATTAAAATGTACCTGGTAAATTTTCTGATCAAACCAGCTGCAAATCTGGAAAGAGCACTGAAACAACTTTCCAACTCCTATTTTTTTACGCAAAACGGAGTCCGAACGTACAAGTTATGCCCCTAGGAGTGCAAAAAACATGTTCAGAATTTGAATAGAAAAAATGCATAAAAAAAGTAAAACCAAAAAATAAAACTTGTACTATTGGAAAGTTCTCGGAACAGCTTTCCGACGATATTTCTTTTTTGAAAAACTGAGTTCGTATGCAAGACTTGTGGCCAAAATACCAAAACTGCTCCAAAAGGGTTTGGGGGTTAAGCCTGGCAGTTTGGCTAGCTGCTAGCATTAACCACTACCCATCTAATGATAGTGGCGCCCATTTAACATTGTTTTATTAAAAAAAAATCTTGGATTGTGTGTCATACTAGGCCGTACGATGCAGAAATGAAAATTTTTGGCCTCTCAGAGTCACTGTGTCCGATTTCAATGATTTGATAGTCGATTTTAGGGTTTTTGGGTGCTCTAAACACGATGGTGAGGTCCATTTGGGCTCAAAACACTCCAAAATTGTAGGTTCGCTCTAGATCTAGAAACCCTCATAAACTTCAAACCCTCACAAATCTGACAAACGAAGGCCTTTTTCGACGAAACAAAAGGAAAACCTAATTGTTCCGGCAGCTCTGGATTCAATGGAATGCTCAAATTTTGACCACGGATCACATATATTAATTCATGATTTGATTTCTTCAAAAAGAGTAGACAAGGTGACTACATATCTGGTACTCTGATACCATGTAGAAGTTCAGAAATCCAACTTCACAAAACCCAAGAATCACTTGCATGTAAATAACCTTTCACAGAAAGGAAGAGATGGAGACAAAAAAGAAAAGGGTTCTTTGAAAGCTAAAGATGCATTAATCAAAGATATTCCTATAATACAATGAGATCACTCCTTATGAAGGAGATCAAGAAATCCTAAAGTGCAACCTAAAAGGGAGCATTTAATAATTAGAATAATTATTAAATTCCTACAAAATACAAATTAAGTAAATCTGAAGAGAAATATAAAAGGTAACTTAATTAAAATAATTAATTAATGAACCTTTTTACTCTAACATACCAAATGGTCATTAACCTCAATGTTAGTGAAAACATCGGCCATATAATTTCCCTCTCTTAAGATATGGGAAATCTAGCATTGATCAAAGGAGCTTAAGATATCCACAACATCTAGAATGAGAGATTCAACTGTCCCAGAATGGGGGTGACCTTCTTTAGGTTATTAATAATATTTAGTGAGTCACCCTCAATCCAAACTCTCCAAAAATCTTTAGACTGAGCCAAATTCAGCCCATGATAGGAAACTCAAGCTTATGCATGTGTTTGTTTAAGTTATAAGCATGCACGTGTTTTGTTAATTTTAAAGCATGTATGTGTTTTATAAAGTTAAAGCGCATATGTGTTTTGTTAAGTTAAAAGTACATGCATAAAATTTCTAAGTGGAGGACAAAGTGAAAATAATTAATTTTAGGGACCAATAATATGTACATTTTATGGAAAGATAACACATATGTGTTTTTAGTGTAAATAGATTCCTAATGGCCAAAAAATCACATTATAATTGTGTTGAAGGTCCCACTACAACTAGTTCTACTCTCTGTGTGACTTTTCTAACTGTGTAAGAGATCTTTTTGTTTTATTTGAGTTGTAATGATTGAAATGCATTGGAATTTGATAAATAACTGATTTTTCAATCATTTTTGTTTGTACAACATTTTTTATTGTCAAATTTTATGAATATTTCATATTTTATTGATAATTTATTAAGTTGATTAAGAAATTTATCATTTAGATGTTACCAAAAAGTAATTTTTTTAAGTAATTTCATATATGTTTAAACTTAATTTCATATTTGTTTAAGTAATTTCATATATGTTTAAGTAATTTCATATATTTTTAAGTAATTTCATATTTGTTTAAGTAATTTCATATATGTTTAAACTTAATTTCATATTTGTTTAAGTAATTTCATATATGTTTAAGTAATTTCATATATTTTTAAGTAATTTCATATTTGTTTAAGTAATTTCATATATGTTTAAGTAATTGCATTAAGTAATTTGATTTTGTTCAAATTATAATATTTATTAACATATATTCATAATTTTTTATTTAGGAATAATTGATATTAACCATGAGAAGCAATAAGCAAGGACCACCAAAACAACTTGAGGCAAAAAAAACAAAGCGAGTGCATGAAAAGACTATGCAGGAGAAGGTACATCTTCTATACCAACTGATATTAATGTAGAATCAAATAACAATACCTATTAAGGATAGAAATGATGGATCAGATTTACTAAATGCAAACCAGGAACAAGCACCAATCATCACACCTATTGAGATATGGAATGATAAATCAAATTTACCAAATATAAACCAAGAACACACACCAATCATAACACCTCCTAGAATTATTCGTAAAAGACCAAATTATCTAATTGACATAGATGAACAAATTTTGAAACCAATGCCTGATAAAATTCCCGATCACACTTGTAGAAGAATGGTTAATAAAATATGGAAAAACTATTTTGAGAGCTTAAGTGAAATTGGAAGATGTCAATTGTTTGTTGAAATGATTAAAACTATTAATCTAGAGACACTATGAAGATCATTGGCTTAAGATCATCCAATACCAATGGTAAAATAAATATTGTAAGAAATCTAATTAGTGTGTATGAATCAATAGGCCAAACTTTATGTACTAAAGATAGCAACATTACATGACATGTTCTTACATCAATTATAGTAAGAAATGAAATGAAAATTTCTCGTTTGATTACCAAAACATGTAGGTCACTCAAAATAATTAGAACATTAAATGTCATTGGGAGATGTGAAACAATTGAGGTTCCTAATAGTAATTCTCTATGGGTCTTCTTTGGTGGACTTACATGCAAAGACAAGGTTTTCGTTGATGCATTTAGAGCATTAATTGTTTTTTTTGGAAAGATAACACACTTGAGTTTCACCCAATCAAAGAGATGTTGCTAGAAGGAGAATAAAACCTCAAAATCATGAACCACATCCTAAACACTTTTTTGATATGACTCAAACTCAATTTAATGAAAATTTTATTCAAAGTTATCCTCAAGTGAGAATTAGTAGGTTTTTTGAAATGGTCAAATCTTTTTATGGTAAGATAAATCATGCATGCACTGCATGTTGTAGGAAGCATATTGAATTTTCCATGCATTGTGATATTTATCATCATATATGTGTCACTTTGCATACTAATGATGTTTTACAGGAATGTGGTATAAAAGTCCCTCCTACATCAAGAGATTTTATTTCAAGTGTATTTTGTAAAAGAGATGATGGCCTTTTTTTTTATAAGAAGTCATGTTTGAAAGGATCATGTGTTACTCATGGTTGTTTGGAACATTTGCAAAAATATGTACATTTAGAGATCACACATGAATGAAAAATATAAGACAGTGGCATATGGGGTTAAAGATGTAAAAGAGTTGAAGAGATGTGAGTTAGCGAATACATGTATTGTTGGTATGTGGTGACTGATCATGCAAATATTGTACACTCATAATGTATCATGGGGTTTGGGGCATTGCCCTAAAAAATAAAATTGGTTAACATGTCAATTTTTTCCCGCTAACACATCAAGGTTTTTTTCTTGTTCACACATCTAGGTTTTCCCATTAACACGTCAAATGAAAAAATGACTTTGTAAAACCCTAATTCTAGAATCTTGCAAAAAGCTTGTTATAAGCAACTGGGATGTAAGTTCTAGTGTGTGTGATTCATGAGATTGTAATATTTTTTGCACTGGATAATAAAATCATTGGCTAGCTTGGTTTCTATAGATGTAGCCCATATTGGGTGAACCACATTAAATTTCTGTGTTGATCTCTTTTGTGGTATTATTCATTGTTATTTATAGGTTATTTAATCTACATATAATTGTTGATGATTATATCTCCAATCTACCTAAATACTAACAACTGGTATCAAAGCCTTCTGTATTTCGGTTGATTGGCAAGAAACCTCTATATTTGAGTGGGGCCAATGGAAGAAGAAAGATTCAAGGTTGAGAAGTTCAACAACCAAAATTATCAATTATGGAAGATGTATATGGAATATTATTTGTATCAAAATGATCTATGGTGGCCATTGCAAGGAAAAATAAAGAAAGAGGCTACGATGTCCACTGAAGAATGGGAGATTCTAGATAGAAAGGCATTGGGAACCATTCAGTTGTACCTGGCACCATCCATGGCATTCAGTATAATAGAAGCAAAGACAATAGAGGATCTGATGGAATATTTGGCTAAATTGTATGAAAAACCCTTAGCCTCAAATAAGTTATTTCTCATGAAGCATTTGTTTAATTTGAAAATGATTGAAGATGGATCTATGACAGACCATTTAAATGAGTTTAATACGATTACCAGTCAGTCAACTTCTATAAAAGTGATTTTTGATGAAGAGGTGAGGGATCTCTTGGTTTTATGTTATTTGACAAAAAGTTGGAATAGATTGGTAATGGTTGTAATTAACCCTATCTTTGGTTCAAATACATTGAAATTTGATGATGTTGTTGGTGTTATCCTTAGCGATGAAATGCAACAAACAAGCACTGGTGAGACTACAACATCGGGTAATGCTTTGACTATAGAGAAAAGGGGAAGAAAAAAGGAGAGAGGAAAAATCCAACCAAATCATGGGAAGTCACAAGGGAAGTCGAAGAAAGGCATATCTAAATCTAGAGGAAGAATGGATTGTTGGCACTATGGAAAGCTAGGACACTTGAAGAAGGATTGTTGGTCTCGAAAGGGAAAATAAGGAGATGGACAACATGATGATAGTAAGGAAGCTAATGTTACAAGTAATGAATTCTAGGATGCTTTAATTTTGTGCTTAGATAATGTTAACAATTCCTAGGTAACAGATTTAGGGGCTTCATTTCATGGGCCACTCCCATAGGAAATATTTTATAGATTATGTTCAAGGTGATTTTGGATGGGTATATTTGGGTGATGATGAAACCTATCAAATTGTTGGAAAAGGAAAGATAAAAATCATCTTGAAGAATGGAAATGAATGGTTGCTACAAGAGGTAAGACATGTTTCAAATTTGAGAAGAAATTTAATTTGTGTAGGACAACTGGGTGGTGAAGGCTACATAGTTACCTTTTTAGACAAAGTCTTGAAGGTCACTGAAGGTGCATTAGTCGTAGCTAAAGGTGAAAAGGTAGGAACATTGCATTTGTGTGCTGGTAATACTTATTCTACATTAGCCTCTACAAAAAATGTTGCTACTGAGATAGTTATAGCACTTGCTAAAGAGATAGAAATATAATTGTGACACCATAGACTTGGTCATATGAGTGAGAAAGGGGTCAATATCCTTCACTCCATAAAATTTCTACCAGGACTAAAGAAGATTGACTTGGAGTTCTACGAAAATTGTTTTTATGGAAAATAGAAAAGATTTCAATTTCTCAAAGTTGGGAAAGAGAAGAAGAGTGAGAAATTAGATCTTGTGCATTCAAATGTATGGGGACTAGCTCAGGTATCTTCTCTTGGTGGCTCTTTTTATTATGTTACTTGTATTGATGATGCAACTAGGAAAACATGGGTGTATTTCCTAAAACAAAAATCATATAAGTAATTGAAACTTTTAAAAAGCGCAAAGCTTTCGTTGAGAATGAGACAGGAAAAAAGTTGAAGTGTCTCAGATCTGATAATGGAGGTGATTATTGCAACAGAGAATTTGAAAATTACTGTTCATACAATGGAATTCGTAGGAATGGTGTGTCTGAGAGGATGAATAGGACCATTATGGAGCATGGAAAGAGCATGAGATTGAATGGTGGACTACCCTTACAGTTTTGGGCAGATACTGTACATACCATTGTTTATTTAATAAACAATGGACCTTCAAATTCTTTGGATGATGGCATTCCAGAACAGGCGTGGATAGGAAAAAAGGTAAACTATTCATTTCTGAAAACTTTTGGTTGTGAAGCTTTTGTCAGTGTTGATATTGAAAATAGAACCAAGCTTGAGCCTAAGTCAAAAAAATGTACCTTCATTGGATATGGAGTAGATGAATTTGGTTATAGGTTATGGGATTATGAAAATAATAAAATCATTAAGAGTATAGATGTTATATTCAATGAGAAGGTCGTGTATAAGGATCAACTATAGGAAAAGAAGCATGAATAGGCCAAAAAGGAATATTTGATGTTGGATGAGATTCTAGAAAATAAAATGCTAGTGGTACCTGATGCTTGAAGCAACAACAAGTAATCCCATAGACTCCTACAAGTGTTAGAAATTTTACAAGGATAACTAGACCTCCAAAAATATTTTCTCCACCATTATATCCTATATTATTAAATGATTCTAGTCAACCTAAAGGTTATGAAGAAGCAATGTAGGTAGATACCAAAAAGTAGTGGGGGTTAGGTATAAAAGAGGAAATGGATTCCTTGTTGCAGAATCAGACTTGGGACTTAGTCCAATTGCCTGCAAGTAAAAGAGCATTTCCAAATAAATGGATTTATAGGTTGAAGGAAGAAGATGAAGGCAAGAAAATATATAAGGCTAGACTTATTGTAGAATGTTTTGCATAGAAAAAAGGTATAGATTTTGATGAAATATTTTCTCGAGTTGTAAAGATGACTTCTATTAGAACTATTCTAAGTCTTGTGGCTATGGAAGACTTGCATCTTGAATAGATAGATGTGAAAAAAACATTTCTCCACAGAGATTTGGAAGATAAAATATACATGTAGAACCATACGGATATGAGGTCAAGGGTAAGGAGGAATTTGTGTGCAGGTTAAAGAAGAGTTTGTATGGTCTGAAGCAAGTACCTCAGCAATGGTATCTAAAATTTGATAGTTTAATGGTTGAACAAGGTTACAAAATATGTCATTATGATTATTTTGTTTATTTTAAGAAATTGGGTAATGGAAACTACATTATCATGTTGCTTGATGTTGATGGCATGCTTGTTGTCAGGTCTAACATGTAGCATATTAATGAACTTAAGTAGAAATTAGAAAATTCAATTTCTATGAAGGATTTGGGTGCAACAAAACAAATGCTTGGTATGAGGATCACACGGGACAAGACTAACAGAAAATTATTTTTGTCTCAAAGTGAGTATGTAGAGAAGGTGTTGAAAAGGTTTAACATGCAAAATACAAAATCAATTAGTACACCTTTTCCCAGTCATTTTAAGTTGACTAAGAAGATGTGTCCAAAAACACAAGAGCAGGAAGAAAAAATTTCTAAGACACTATATGCATCAACAGTTGGTAGCTTGATGTATGCAATGGTATGCGCAAGGCTAGATATTGCACATGTGGTGGGAGTCGTGAGCAAGTATATGAGTAATCCGAGAATGGAAAATTGGAATCTAGTAAAATGAATTCTTCGATATTTAAGAGGTACTTACTTCAAAGAAACTATGTTTTGGAGGAACCAATTTTGCTCTAAAAGGATATGTTGACTCTGATCTGACGGGTGATATTGATAGCAAGAGGAGTACTATAGGGTATTTTTTAATATAGGAGGTATTGCATACAATTGAATTTCAAGACTATAAAAGGTTGTTGCACTTTCAACTACTGAAGTTGAGTATGTTGCTGCTATGGAAGATAGCAAGGAGATGATTTAGTTACAACATTTTTTGGAGGAATTGGGACAATGATAAGAAGATATCCCTTTATACATTGATAGCCAGAGTGTCATTCATCTTGCTAATAATTCAGATCTACATTCAAAAACTAAGCATATAAAACTCAGATACCACTTCATCCAGTCATTTTTGGAGGATGGAAAATTGGAGCTGGAGAAAAATCACACAAGTAAGAATCCTGGAGATATGTTCACAAAGGTAGTTACACAAGAGAAACTAATTTCCTCATCATTTTTTGTTGGCCTTCACAAATGATAATTATGGTGGACATAAGAAACCAGCTAGACCTTTAATCCAATGGGATCTACAAGTGCAATGATGTCGTCCAAGAAATTAGCCTAGACAAGTGAGAGATTGTTTGGTGTGGAGCCTTATCTGTCTCCAAGTGGGAGATTATTGGTATGTGGCAACTAATCATGCAAATATTATACACTTGTAATGTATAATGGGGTTTGGGTCATCACCCCAATTTTTTTTTTGGTTAGCACGTCAAGTTTTTCCCACTGACATGTCAAGGTTTTCTTCCCATTGACATGTCAAGGTTTTCCCATTAACACATCAAATGAAAAAATGACTTAGCAAAACCTTAATTCTAGAAGCTTCCAAAAAGCTTGTTAAAAGCGGTTGGGATGTAAGTTGTGATGTGTGTGATTCACAAGATTCTAATCTATTTTGCACTAGATAGTAAAATCATTGGGTTGCTAAGTTTCTATAGATGTAACCCATATTGGGTGAACCATGTTAATTTTTTTGTTGATCTCTTTTGCATTATTCTTCACTATTATTTTTGGGTTATTTAATTTGCATATAATTGTTAATGATTATTGGTCCAATCTTCCTGAATCCTAACATATATTTATGTAGCTAAATTTATAAGGATTTTTCAAGAGAAAATAGTTTATGATTACATAAAGCATACACATAGAGCTTGATGGTTAGATGAGAAATGTAAGTTCTATAAGGATATACATTTCCTCTCGGTACCATTGTTTCTTTTATAGATTTTGCTGAGAATTATACATTGCAACAAAAAAATAAATTGTAATCCTAGCATGGCTTGCATAAACCGGCCTACTCAGATGGGTTGGTATTGATAGTTCAAGCGAATGAAGAACGAAAAAAAAGTTTGCAATATTGCAACTTCTCATTAAATGCATTTAATGATTTTTGCATTATTTGAAAACTTGCTTCCATGATCAAATGGATTAGATTCTTGAAAAGTAAGAGAGGTTATTGTCGAGGGACCTCACATGACCTTGTAGGTTTAGATGAAACATTTTTATTTTCTTTGTATTGATGGTCCTTGTTGGACCTAAATCGGTAAACATGCTCTTTGACATAATCCTGGGGTCTGCACTCTTCAAAGTGAAGTTGGGTATCCGCTAGTTAGTAGCTATGAATGCAGTGCCCTCGGTTGTGCATAAATGTTTGAATTTTATCTATGAGGGTTCCGTGCAAGTGATCCATGCCACTCGTTATAAACCACCAGTTGAGCATGGTATTTATTCCTTAGACCACGTTTGGCTTGCGCTCGTTGGTCCACTCCCACCTAGGAATGACCTCTTGTACCGAACCTATGAGAAGTACAAGAAAGGGAATTTAATGCCTAAAGTGAGGTACCTTCCATCGCCCTATGTTGTCTCACATAGGGCTTGTTTAAAAGCTAACAATGATTTTGATGTGGCTTGTAGAAGAGAAGAAGAGAAGTGATCTCGGGGTTACTCTTCTTCCTCTTCTATTGTTCAGCCTGACGCTTCCTCTCGCCCCGATAAAGCGCCAGCAGATTCTGCTCCACATTTACAAGAGAATTCTATGGTGTTCACTTGGTGAAAGCACAAGTGTCTTGGGTTTGAGCTTCTTGTTCTTCCCATGGAGCCTCTCACTACTCCTACTCCTAAAGCAGTGAATGGGAAGAGGCTCGTCATCGAGGAGCCCAACTCCCCACATTTAGGAGTTTGTCTCTCAACCAAAAATGGCTATGATGGACACCCCTATGGCTAAGCAGGAGCCTTATATCTCTTCACAACACCCATCCTCTAGCTCAAAGAGTCATAGAAACCACCTTGCGGCTGAGCAGGCTGCTTTGAAAAAAAAGGAAGAGGAGTCGACTACCCATGTGTTAGGGCCTCTTGTTGTGTCCTCCTCTCTCCTCCCCTCTACCTTTGTTCAATAGAGTTCAGTCTCACTTTTGGCTCCGATTTTGAGTGCAAGTACATCTGACCCTAAAAAGGTGCATGTGTTTATCACTCCTTCAATTGAGCCACCCCTTTCTATGTCCCTTGCAAACATCCTACCATTCCCAAAATCTATGGACATGCCAAACACTTTGATGGTGTCCGTCGTGGTTTTCACCTCCTCGTCCACACCTTTCACCTCATCTATGGTGATTTCACATCCTCCAACGAAGTAGAAAGTGGAGGTTGGCCTTTATAGCAATGGACAACATAAGAGGGACCCACCTCCTTCAAAGGAGGTCACACGCTAGCTTGTATTGTTCTAGTGATGGAGCAAGTCTTGGCTTCCCTTGAGTTTTTCAGTTCTCTTGAGTCACTTGGTGAGCCAAGATGTGAATCTTGGATGTTGTCCTCCCCGTCCATTGAGGTACCACATGGAACTCCTACAAAGTGCATGTTTAACTCTTTGGATGAGGTTTCGGCCTTCTCAGCGATCTTCACAAAATCGTTGACAATAGCTCCACAAGAGTCGAGCAAAGAGGACCTTATAGGGCCTTCTTCCTTAGCCCTTGTTGTGGGAGGGTTGGAAGCTCCTCCCCTTAATATTCCACCAATGCAGGCTTGTCTACCTTCCCCTTATAACGATCTAGATTGGGAAGCAGACAACCTCTTGGTTGGTGAATGTTAGGGGGATGCCTCTTCTTTATCTTTAGATTAGGTGTGTGTATGTTGTGATGCGTTCCCCTATGCTTGCATTATGTGTTCCTAGATGACCCTGATCACCCTTGTTGGTGCTTGGATACAATATCTAATTGTGTTTTGTAAAATTTCTTCTATTTATATCATCATTCTTCCTTTGTTATTTGCTTTCACTTTTGGCAAATTGGGGACGATGCAAATTGTTGGGGGCATTTAGGCTTCCCTTCCATGTTGACACAATTTTTTATTTTTACTTTATCTTCTCATGCATTCTTCACATGGTCTAATATAGTAGGGGGTTGATGACAGTTTGTTTATATACTAGTACTATACTTATATATATTTATGAGCAGTTTTGAACCCAAAATATCATATCACCCCTATGTCCTTTGTCTACGATGTCATTGTTTCTTTCCTTATCTTTTTCTCTTATTTTCTTGAGTTTTCCCTCGTATGTGTGAGTCATTTCCATTTCAACTTCAATTTTCAAAAAATGCATTCATTGTCAACCAATATTTTCTCAAAAATCTTTGCAAGATTTTTCAAAATTTGCATTCTCAACTTGGATCCCTAATGGAACATGTTTCCTTCATCATGGTTTCACAAAGAAATAAATTGAGAACTTTCTCTGACAAGCGAGTAGATTTTTCCTATGAGAGAAGCCTTGACCTTCCCCTCATGAGGGGGAATTTTCTTCCTTTCGAATTCCTTGATGATGAATTTATTTGAGAAAAAATATCTCTTTTGCACTTTTAAAAAATGCATCCCTTGAGTGTACCCCTCTTCTTTTCAAGGGTTCCTGAGGACCCCTTTGAAAGCCTTCCATTTTATCGATTGTAGGTGTAAGTTTTTTTCTATTTTCATACTACGTTGTTGCTTTGTGTTCTTTGGCATATTTTATCTTCAAATTAACATGTTGCTTTGTAGGTACACCTGTGAAGCCATTTTCATTGTGCTTCGCTCATGAGAGAGAAATTGGTGGAATCCTTCTTGCAAGTATATAGGCCTATAAGGTGCTTACTTCACTGGTCTTCCTTCATGAGAGAGAACTCGAGGGTTGCCTTCTTATAGGTCTGGGGGCCTATGAGATGCTCATATCATGTAGTATTTTTCCATCATTTGTCTCAGGACCTTTAGTGTACTTTGTGCAACTTCATAGTTCTACGAGGCTATGGAGTTTTTTTGTTCAAAACTCCTCAGGAGAGAGTACCTGTGGAGTCATTTTCCTACCTTGTGCTTTTGAGTTCACCATATTGCGGTCTTCTTCCTCGACGGTTCAGGTATACATTTTTAACTCTTTGACCTACTTTACTGAGCACTCATCAATACTTGTGCTCACTAAAGTGGGGGCAAAATGTATATGAGAAAATTTGCACCCCTTAAGAAAATTCCCCTTTCACATACCCTCACCTTAGAAAATCAAATTCAAAGGTGAAATACCACAACATACATCTTCCATCCACTTGGAATTTGTCTTGTGTGTCAGTGAGATAATATTTGTTGGGGACGAACACGTGGCACGTGAACATCTATGCGGTTTGTTTTCATCCTTGATGGATTCCTACATTTGAAGTTGGTAGAGGCATTACACGCTCGATTGGGGCTGAATTTTAATGTCCCTCTTCAACCAACCGACCCAAAAATGGCTTAGTCCTTCTCATCCCACCTTCAAAAACATTCTTCATTTATCCATTTCAAGCTCTTAGTAATTTATTCACATCTTCATAGCTCTCAAGCAGCATTCCAGCATTCCATTGTGAGTATTGCATTAGCTTTGAAGCTCCATCAACTCCACATTGCAAGTGTGAGGCCATAGAATTGAGGGCTTGGAGTCTTGCGAGACCTCCCTTTATCACTAATGTGGTTGTTGCAACTTTTCCAAGTCGATACCTTGCTGTCTCCCCCCATTGGCTAGTGAGATTTTGGGTGGAGGTGGTAATGTTTCACTCCTCTCCTTTGTGATTTAATTGAGTAGCATAGTATTGTTTTGTAGTGTTCATTGCTATCTTTTCTTTCCTTTATCACATATTCTACTATGTTTCTATTTGGCTATCTGTGGAGGTGGAAACACCAAAACAAGGGTCTGATTGAGGCAGGCCCCTATACAGCCCCAACAATTTTCCCCTTCTTTCTTGTGTGTAGGTGGATGAGTGTGCGGAGCTTGCTGGCAAACTGGCACTTTTATGAGATAATCTTTTCCACCCTAGCTCGTATCTACTTGTTTTATCATCTCTATCTTTATTCTTTGTACTTCCTCATTTTATTTTTCTCATCAGAATCAACTAGTTAGGTTATCAGTAAGTTTTTAGGTAGTTTTCACTGTACTTCACATTTTTTGGTTGTATGGATACCAGCACGCTAGAGAGACACTAGCATGTTGTGCTACCATCCCAAAACCACATTGGTGTCCTCGGATAGAGAGTTGTCTGAGGTGCGGGATTGACTCCAAAAACTAACTCACCTAGCCTAAACCTAAATTTTGGGTTTGAAGAGTTGCAAAATTTCTACATAGTGCTCTTCATTCTTGATCCCCCGTCCCTTTAGAGTGAGGTAAGTTAGGGTAACCTTCTATTCTCGGCTCTTCATGACCTAGAGCCTTGATGAAGTTAGTCCCCCTCTCTTACAATATCTTGACCAAACTCTCATTTCAAAATAATTTAGAGCACCAAACATCTAATCTCTAGAATAATTATCCAAATTTTGAGCTTCCTCAATAGCAGAAACTTTATGACTATAAGCTTTAGGAAAAGTTCTTAATACCTTTTTCACAACTTTACTTTCATCCAAATTTCCACTAACCATTGATAGTATTGACAACTTCATCAACTTTGAGCATGCATGCAGTAATGTCTTCACCTTCAAACATCCTTAGGGTTTCAAATTTGGCTTTGTAGATCTGCATCTTTGCTTGTTTGACCTTATCATCTCCTTCATATATTCCTTCCTGCTTTTTCAAGACATCTTTAGCAGACATGTCACTTATAACCTTCACAAGTTTTGAATTGATAAGACCACTCAGGATTTCATTCCTTGCTTTGCCATTGTTCTCATATATATGCCTTGATCTCATTGAATCAATTGATGGTCCATTTGTAGGCATATTATAACCTATTTCAATAGACTGCCAAACACAAAATCCAAGGGAGAATAAGAAAGACTCCATCCTAGCTTTCTAGTAGGTAAAATTTATTCCATTGAACAAGGGAGTTATGACACCTTTCTTGTGTGCCATCTACATCTAGCTCAAGTGCTTAAGCTTATTTTTGGGAACCATAGTAATCTCTTATACCAATTGTTAGATGTGCAGGACAACTAAGAGGGGGTTGAATTAGTTGTATACTTTGAAAATTTTAAAAATCCTCATTAATATTCATATCTACATTAGGTCTTAAACCCTTATCCACCATTAAACCCTTAACATGCATTAACAAAATATAAACATGTAAAGAAATAATGAAAACACATCAAACACATAAGAACACTAGATTAATGTGGAAAACTCAAGAAGGGAAAAACCACAGTGAGGATTAGCTCACTAATATATGAATTGTAGCACTGAATATAATAAGGCTCACTACCAAGGGCTCACTACCAAGGGCTCACTACCTAGAAAGATAAAAAAAGGCTCACTACCAAAGGACCAATCATCCAAAAGAAAGAAGAAAGGGTGGCTCACTACCAATTTGAATTGCTAATAATGCATATCTCATATTTCAAACATATAGTCCCACTAAAGCACAAACAGCTCATCAAATAGACCAAAATGTAGACACCTTATTCTCACTACATTAGGAAGTCATAAGCATTAAGGCTCGCACTCAAATCAACACACTTGATCACTTTTTCATCTCTTTCACCACGAACTCTTTGCATTTCATCCATACAACAATTTTGATTGTATTTAAATACCCTTTGTGACCTAAAACAATTTTAATTAGGTTGGCCTTAAGGAAATGTATACACCTCTGTCGTGTAACACCAAATAGGTTAGCACTAAACACTTCCACAATATGAAGAAGTGAAGCCAAACCATAACACAACTTAATTGGGACCCAAATCTACACAAACACGCTTCTCAATACTTCCTCAGTTAGCAATTATCCTTCACAATTATCCCTAGCACACTAGGTCAACCAAACCTACACTAACACTAACAAGAAACTCTAAGCACACCTTTCAAGGTCTAGAAATATCTCACAAACCACATATCAACACTCCACAATATCCATACAACATCTCAAAATATTTTGCACAACTACTAAAACCACCTAAAACTCAAGAACACCTTCACTCTATGCAACCAGACACATTGGTATAGACATCCAACATGCCAAACAACTTTGTGGAGCACCACTGCACATGAAAATTCAAGGGAAGATAGATACAAAGATTATAAGAATGTTCCCAGATCTGCAATACCAAAAACTTCACTAGAGATAAATGTGGAGCAATCTCATTTCTCTCAAACACCCTATTTCACCAAACAAACATATTGTCAAACACGTCTTCCATTACAGAACAATATAAAACATGAAACCCTATATATAATACCTCTGAACACCTTTGATCACCACATATAAACCACATGGGAACATCTTCAACCATGGATAAATGTAGAGAAAAACATTGAATACTACTCTATCATACTGAACTTTCTTTTATTCAAATTTTCTTAAAAGCTCTTGGAAACCAAGTGAACTAACTTCATCATCAATATTACCAATATGTCTACAACACATCTACAACATTTGCAACATGCAACACTTTCCAACTATAATAATCTTTTCCCCAAACACAAGTTAGGGAAACAACCTCTGCAAGTATACTAAAGTAAGACATCAATGACAACACCAGTGCAGTGTATTGACATCAATACCAAAAACTCCAGACTTCCAACAAATCCAATGCTAGGTTTTGACATCATCAACATCAACAACATTCTTAAACTCTCTTCATACAATGGGTTGATATCAATGACAACACCCAAGCAAATCACAAACAACTCAACCTTCCAAACTTCCAAAATGTTTGTGTTACTTGGGAGTTGTTTCGATCATTGGTATTTGAGTTGCGTATTATAATTGGCCCTTGATATTGACACTATATCCTATCCAAGATGGTTGAATTATTATTTTAGCACATGATTAGTCCTCTCTACTCAAAAATTCCCTCTACCTAAAAACTGGTGGGCCCCTCTGAGGGGGACCCTAGCCATCCTCTTCACCGTCGGGTGGGAAGGCGCAATACACTGGGAAAGAAAGAAACAAACTCCCTTCTGATGAATCCCAACAAACAAATAGGCTATAACTACTCCTCCCACCCTAGGTAATCAATCTATTCCCCACCCTAGGTGGGCCTCCTATATCCTCCCACAAAAAGACGAATAGGTCGGTCCAACCCCACCATCCCATTTGTCTTAGGGCCCAGGGAGTAATTACTGAACTGTAGGAGAGACTATCATGATAGCTATCTGGATTGTAGTTTTAGCTAGTGGGGGTGAAGAATAGTTGAAGGATAGCCTCACCCCTGGAATTTAGTTTCAACTAGTGGGGGTGAAGGCTAGCGAATTGTTGGGTTCTGATGGGTGGGTCAGGTGGGGGGGAATTAGCCATGGTTCTCTGGTAGTCGATAGATTAGTTGTAGTGGAGGTATATGCCATTAAGACTATTTTATTAACATTCACTTTTGGCACTAGATTTTCAATATTGACACCTTTTTGGAGCAATAAAAGAGTTACAAAAGATGGTAGTCATTTTGAAGCCTCGTGAAAATAGAGGTTTTTTATAAAGAGTTGCATGCTTGGTGTGGGTATATAAGTACATATTTTATGAAGAATTTCAACTTTATCACCATTGCCACTCATGAAGAATTCTTACTCTGTATGCATTAGTCTGATGATTTTGATCTCTAATACTAATAGTTTCAAGAGTGTCATAAGATGTGTACGCATGTGGGGAGATATTTTTTATTAATGTTACTTGTAGAGGGTTCCATCCATCCCACTAGAGTCATTGGAGAAGGTATCTATTAAGCATGGAGATTACTATATTTTATTATCATTGTGCATCCTAGTTGTTGGTATCAGTTAGATGGATAGATTGTGAGTTAGACTTTTGGACACAATTTTTTTTTATATTCCACTTATCCAAGCACATATTGTTATTCTTTTTACTCGAGGAAAAGTATGGAGTTATTAGAGTGTAGTAAATATGATATTATATATTTACTATTTAGATAATATTAGTCTTACCTCAAGGAATACCAATATTTTTATAAATCATGTTCGTACTAGCAATTTTTTGTTGCAAGGTGTGTGCCCTTGGTCTCCTTGTGTTGTGCAGCGTAGCGCTCAGATTCATGACATGGCTTAACTGCCTTGCATGGATTCATTAACTCCAGCGGTTGTATCAGGCACTCACATATCGATCTTTTGGTGCAACGACAACCATTTGTCTAACAATTGGTATCAAAGCCTGGGTCACGAGTTCAAACCCCTCGCTTGGGCTGGGGGACTGTTGCAAGGTATGTGCCCTTGGTCTCCTTATGTTGTGCAACACAGAGCTCATGTTTGTGACATGGCTTAACCGCCTCCCATGGATTCATTAACTCTAGTGGTTGTATTGGGCATTAACAGATCGATCTTTTGGTGCAACAATAACCATTTGTGCAACATGTTCCTATAAAACATGTGCATATTGTTATACGACAATGGTTTATCATTATCCATGATCTATTATTCATGTATTATGTTTTTTGAGAACCCACTATTTCTTGCCTCCCTTTAGATGGTTTGATATAAGGCAAATGATGGTGTATTGTCTAAGAGATAAGATTGATGATCATTGATTTTTTAATTTATAATTCCCTTCCCATTGAAAACTATTAATGTTTTAAATTCTTTTAATCTTCTCATGGATTGTTTAGCTTTTTCTCTAGAGTCATTAGTAGAATTCATGTGAACTTTTGTTATGTTTTTCATCATTGACCAATGATTCTATATTGATTATTTTACATAGACATTTCCACATAAATTTTGTAAGAACTTTATTTAAAAGATGGAGCTTGCAAATGAGATTGGTATGGGATGGTCATAATTAATTGCCACCTAAATGTGTAATGTTGGCATGTATCTTTCTTTTGAAGTTATGACATTTAAATAAACAAGATATAAACATTAAAACTTGTATGAAAACAATCATTATGAAATGATAAATATACATCAACACTAAAATCATCATTCCTACTAATTTTATAATTATTAATTTTTTTAAATGTAATTATTAAGTATATCACTCTTACATTACTTGCCTTTTTATAACACAAATGATACTGTAATTAATTTATAACACAAATTTTGAGTTTAGACATTAAAGTATTCTAAAGTGCTAAAATAGAGTAGAACCAATACCTATAACTTTTCGACCTCTTATCAATATATAAATGTGAAACAAAATGGAACAGAAAAATGTAAAATTTCCTTTGCTACTCAACACTAGCCCTAAATTAAAATTGAACCTTTATTTATTATAACAAGTCTCCACTGACAATTTAGACAGAACAAGAGCTACTCCAACCACAATTAAACTTTGAGAAGCATGGCAACATAAATTACTTCACTACCATCATAAAGGGACATCTATAAAGTTATCCCGATAAGCACTTTTTCTCTCTCTGCTTTCGATTTAAAACATTAGCAAACTTACTTTTATAACCTCAGTCTAACTTATTTTATAAAACAGAAAGGGAAAAAACTAGCGGACTAGAATGTTCCATGTAGACTAAGCATAAACATTATCATGAGAGATGGGTTCTTGTGAACCACTACTCATGAATCATGGGTCAATGAGTTTGACTCGAAAACTACATGGTTGAATCCTGATAGCAATATCATAATTTGACATGTTGTGGAAGAAACCTCCTACTTATCCATTGATGAGCTAAAGGGGCTCTATAATGAATGGTTCATAAGGCATAACACTTGCTGAAGGTTTTGCAAATGGGGTAGCAAGCTAAGTGGGCTTAACCTTGGGGGAAACTCTGTGGTTAAGCGCGCTTGAGCTAGAGCAATATTGGGATGGGTGACCTCCCAGGACGAACCAATGCCTCACCTCTGTGAGCATCACCTAGATGCAATGAGTGCTTCGTGGACCATTCATTATCATGAGAGATGGGCTCTTGTGAACCACTACTCATGAATCATGGGTCAATGAGTTTGACTCGAAAACTACACAGTTGAATCTTGATAGCAATATCATAATTTGACACATTGTGGAAGAAACCTCCTACTTATCAATTGATGAGCTAAAGGGGCTCTATAATGAATGGTTCATAAGGCATAACACTTGCTAAAGATTTTGCAAATGGGGTAGCAAGCTAAGTGGGCTTAACCTTGGGGGAAACTCTGTGGTTAAGCGCGCTTGAGCTGGAGCAGTACTAGGATGGGTGACCTCCCGGGACGGACCAATGCTTCACCTCTGTGAGCATCACCTAGATGCAATGAGTGCTACGTGGACCATTCATTATCATGAGAGATGGGTTCTTGTGAACCACTCCTCATGAATCATGGGTCAATGAGTTTGACTCGAAAACTACACAGTTGAATCCTGATAGCAATATCATAATTTGACACGCTGTGGAAGAAACCTCCTACTTATCAAGTGCTTGCAGTGTTCTCATATACCATAAACTACCGGCACAGACAGCTGTAGAGGAACATAAAAGGAACTTTTTGATTTGGAGTGACTTTTTTCATTGAGCTTTTAAACCAGGCTATGTGTAACATCTCCAGCAGCTGTGTCTGTATTCCTCACATATGATTTAAGATTGGATTCAGAAACATAAATAGCTCTGTGCAATACTGCCTCTGCATAGAGTTCCCCATATTGCATAAGGCTGCAATGTGCCCTATCTTTCACTATCTCCATGCATATATTCTGATTGTTTGGATCTTCATTGTGCGGCTTCCAGCCAACAATCTCTATGTCATTTGGTGATTCCAGTTTACTGTACCACCTTAATGTCATTTTCTCACCTGGTTCTGCTACATAAGCATGTTTTTTAACAGTGACAGTATTTCCAGCGAACGCTGAATATGGAGCAAAAGTTGTACAAGGCAGATCTTTCCTTCAAGACGTGAAGCTTAACAAATTTGACAAATCTGTCAAAGTTTCTGTCATAAAGTTTGTATAAACACTTCATATTTAAATCTAATAGGATAATGAAGAGACTCATCAAATTTGATTCCTTCCATAATTTCTACCCTGAAGCAATATAGGAATGCTACTAAAAACTAACCAAAACTTGCTGCTCAAATCAACATAATCAAACCATGTTGGGACTACATAATCACTGCCTTTGCTGCAATGAAAACGCTTTGTAAATACCTTTTCATATGCCTCTGTTTGTGATACCATCTTCCCAACTGAAACTGACCCTGTTATTGTCAGAACATTTTCAACAAAGACTATATCATCACCAAAGAGTTGTGAGCATTTTGCCAGTTCACAGAGAGTACTCTGATGTGTGATGTAATAATACTTATGGTGTTTTACTTTGCACCAGTATTGTATTTGTTGTACTATCTCCATATTTTTCACATGATGTAAATACTGCCGCATTTCATTAACTGGCATAGTATATTGCATATTGTCACCCACAACAACTACTTCTTTCTTCTTGTATATTTGCTTCAGGTAAAAAGGCATAATAAGACAAGCAGAGTTAATGGACTGCAGCGTACAACCTGCCAGAGAGCATAAACCCACTTAACCCACCGCATCTGTGTTTTTTCAAGCCAATGGGGCAACAAATCTTCTAAAGAAGACACTAAATTCTTCATTTGTGTGCTTTGATATACCAAACTGGTGCCGTGAAATTTAAAAACTGATACAGGGCAGATCTTGAGCTTACCTTTAGAACAGGGCAATCCAGAAGATTAATTGTTGTACCCAACTCCCTAATGATGTTGTAGTAGATTTATTGGAAATAACCCAGCAGCTATATATAGATTTGAAACACTATGCAGCAGAAAAGTGTAAATCAAAAACTCAGATTTCCTGCTTGTCAGCTCTAAACTCTGAAGAATACTGAACCTCTATTTATTCTAGCAGCAAACTGCCACAAATGTAGAACGATTCTTTAGCTCTAATTCATAGTTTCATTGGTTCAAGAAAAAGAAGAACTGCAAAGTAAGTTACGAATATGATTACATCACAACATTTTTTCTTTTCCTTTTCTTCGATCTTAAAAACTCCTCACCTATTGCGCAATCAATTTCTAGTACAATTATTGGGGAACAAAGAGAAAAGGAACCGCAGAACAATATAAGATTCTGACTTCCAGAACAATATAAGAATCTGAGTTTCACTCGGTCGTGAAATTATAGGTAGTTGTCGAGTTTCACAGCTTGAGGTCGGGCGATTGTTTCGTGTTAATGTTAACTATGGTTATTGAGATAAAACCTTGGGCAATAAAGGAGTTAGTGAGGACTATGAAGGCTTTTGATGTGGACAAGTGAGGCGGACAGAAAAGGAATTTACCTCCTCATTAAGGTCAACCCATTTGCACTCACTACACCACAGAAAAGAGAGTGAAATATGTCGAGAAAAATTAGTCCGCAGGTCTTGCGCTTACAAAATGAATAGCAAATACTGCACTTTGAGTGGAAATCAAATGCACTGGCCATCATTATGGATCATAGGAAATTCATGCCATTTTCAAAGCCAGATCACTGAATTGACTTGTCTCGTCGCTCGGATATACTTTGAACGCATGTAGCATGGTCCACGCTTCCTCTGCACATGCGGCAACCCCATAACCACAGATTTTCTATTTCAGAGAGCTTCAATTGATTTATACTTCTTATATAATCATGCTCCCCATTGTCTCTCGGGGGAACCAATGTCCCATATCAATCTAGGAACGCTCAGGTGGCATCTGCATGGTCCACTGTCGAAAATATCAAACAAAAAAATCAGTACTTCTTATGTTTCCGTAATTTGTATTTTTGGATGGCTTCGAAGCGTCTTGAGAACTTTCACTTGTTGTTTAGGAAGGTTGACGAAAGCTACTTTCCAAGCTACTCAAAGTAGTTCTCTTGGAGATCATTCCAATGATTCCAAAAAGTCCATTTTTTTTCTAAGAGATTAGGAGTTATGACCCTATTAAGTTACAATGCTAAAATTAAATAGCATTTTTGTAATTTTGAAATTTCATATTTAATTATTTCTCTATCCAAATGTTCATTCAATTTCCAAAGTTGATATGGATGTGCTGACCTTTCAAATTCATGAAAATGTATAGATAATTCATTTCAAAGCTAATAAAGACAGTTTTTGGAGACATACATCTCTTCCACCGAGTTTGTCAATTTGTGTTTATTTTCATATTGATTGTTCCATGTTCTACAATACCACCATATCCTTAATAGGTTTTGTCCTTTGACATCTCAAATAAATTTGGATCATAAAGTTATCAAAGCTCATTTGCTCATGTATGTCACATTGCATGTGGGGGGGATATCAAAGGCTTGGATTAAAGACAAGAGATCAATCAAATTACCTTCCTTTAAGACACACACAACCATAGATGGCTAAAGAACAAGTTGACACATCAAATCCCTTCAAGGTGTTCGTTGAAGATGCTTTTAGAGGACAAGGTGAGGAGATGATGGGCTAGTTCTCTCGATTGCTTCTACAAAATCAAGATAATCCATAGCATAAGATAATGGAAATACCATTCAATGGTCACACCTCTTTCAAGATTTAATGTAAAATTTTAGATTGCAACTTTACAAGGAAAACTTGAAGGAAATGTTGTTCATGATTGGTTTTCAAAATTGGTAAATATTTTTTCATGAATCACTTTAAGATGTTGATAAAATTAAAATTTCTCTACTCATAGTTTCAAGTGTCATGTGAAACAATCCTAGGAGATTAAATTTCTATTTAGAGAAATCCCTAACAGTCATGAATTCAATGTGGAGTTGGAGGATAACCCTACATATGAAGAAGTATACTTTCATGAGGATGCATATGAAGAAACTATATATAGTGGTAGTTGCTTCAATATTAAAATGAACAATCTACTCAAGACTACACGAACACCTCCAATGTATTATCAGCAAAGCTTCACATCCAAGATATGAAAAACATTGAGTCTTGAAGTATTGCAATGGGCTTCATCAATATATTGTAATTGAGATGGTCTTTTTGAATATTGAGATAGGAAATTTCCTTCATATATGCGAAAAAGATCAAACAAAAGGGGAAGGATTTTTTTGTAAACAACAAATCAAAAGGTGAAGGTGGTAGCAAGATTATAGAAAATCAAACAAAAAAAGAATTATCTTTAATAGCAAACAAGTGTACTAAATAGGCACAAGGATATTGGCACTTGGTGTGAAATTCATAGGATTCCTTGAAATAACACCAAGGATTGTTGAGACACAAAGACCATAATGATAGGGATATGTGAATTGGATACTGACGATATTTTTTTTCCAACAAATCCTTTTGAGAAAAATGATAATGCATATCACTAAGGCATACCCCTATGCAATAACAAACACTACCAAAATATTTCCCCATGAAATTAAGTAATGTTTAAATTGATAAGTAGGAGGTTCATAAGGCACAACACTTGCTGAAGGTTTTGCAAATGGGGTAGCAAGCTAAGTGGGCTTAACCTTGGGGGAAACTCTGTCATTAAGTGCGCTTGAGTTGGAGCAGTACTGGGACGGGTGACCTCTCGGGACGAACCAATGCTTCACCTCTGTGAGCATCACCTAGATGCAATGAGTGCTAAGTGGACCATTCATTGTCATGAGAGATGGGTTCTTGTGAACCACTACTCATGAATCATGGGTCAATGAGTTTGACTTGAAAACTACACAGTTGAATCCTGATAGCAATATCATAATGTTTAAATTTCATGTATAGATGTGGGTAAATGAAAAGGACCAATATTTTGTTCCTAATAGTGATAGCAAAGAGAATTGAATCTTCGTTGAGGTTTCCAAGAGGTTAAACCTATAGGAAAAACCCCATTAACATCCATACTCTTTGGGATGGGTAAGCCAAGGGTAAGTTATTCAAGTAAATAAACAATGCCATTTACCCTATCAATCAAAATGTTCAGAGATGAAGGGTGATCCCACAATAGTGGTTTACAATTTTTGGGCAAACTTGACACTGCAATTATTATTTTCAACTAAATCTTCACTTTCGGGCTCTTGTAGCGGCTAAACCGTGAGGAATTTGAAAATGATGCAAAACTAGAGTCTCATCACATTTTGTCTGTAGATTCTAAAAATATTTTTTTCAAATTTTTTGGAATCAGATTACACTTATTTTTCCATCTCCCACGAAATTTTTAAAAAGTGACACTCACCGTATACAACATAACTTTTTTTGTATGAAGGATAAAATTCTAATTTTTTCGAATTTAGATTTGTAACTATGATATCTAGCACTTGCATTTGGTCTCATAGTTTTTTATTGAATATTTTTTCCTTAATCTAGTTTCAAAGTCAAACCAATTGCAATTTAGACATATGCAGACTGTATACAACATAACTTTTTCTTTATGAATCAAAATTCAATTTTTATTTTTTTAATGGATCAAGGACATCAATACCCAGCCTCAGCATATTTTTAAAAAAAAATATTTTGATAATCTGCTATTTTTCCACATGTGCAGACCAGAGATTTTTATTTTCAGCTAAAAACCTATGTTTAATAAAACTAAAAAATAAAATACATAATAAAAGCAAATCATATTAAAATTATATTCGACAGATAGCTCATTCCGAGGACTATCATTATCTAGTTGGGTTTCTGAAGTTTTTTGCAGTTTCATTTTCAAATTGAGCTTCGAACGGCAAATTTTTACAAAAAAAAACATATTTTTGAGGAGATAGGGGCAAAAGGGTGTTCGGCCGAACATATGTTTGGTCGAACCTCTTAAAGGGGTTCGGCCGAACCCTATTACATTAAAATAATGAAAAAAAATTACAGGGTCTAGAAAAATGTGAGGTTTTTTTAAAAAAATTCCCTATTAAGAGGGTTCGACCGAACCCTAGTTCGCTCGAGCCCCTTTATTTTAATATTTCCACTCACATGTCAATGGGGTTCGAGCAAACATAGGGTTCGACCGAACCATGTTAAAGGTTCAGTCGAACAATTTGGTTCGGTCGAACCCCTTCACTTTGTGTTGAGGGAAAAAATGACTTTTCCCTTCCTCCACAAAAGTGTTCACCACTTATGTGGGTTCACCCTAAAGTAACTTGTGATGTGGCACCTTTAAATGTGTGTGTGATGCATTGTTTGGGTAACCATACATGTACAAGCATCATAGCATCTATGAATCTAGATTGCATAATGTGATCATCAAGCGAGGTGAATTAGATATCTGAGGTAAGTCCTATAAAATTTGCATCTGTAATCAATACAAAATAGTGTAGGAATTTGATTGCTCAAAATAGAGTGTTTACTACTAATGATTTGACCTAAGGAGATAAGGTTAGTTGTAGGTAATGATCATACCAATAATTCACCACCACCGTCCAATACAAGTAGATAGATTAGATATTGACAAAATATTAGAATGTATTCAACTCATTAGTAGGGGTACCATTACATTATAAATTCAAGAATTCAATTGCTCTAATTCTAGTGAAAACATTACCAAATGGGACATTGTATAGAAGGTCAGTGTTGGACAATGATGAAATCAAGTGATAAATATAAGAATTAATTCAAAAGGGATCCATTCGCTCAAGTGTCTCACCATGTGGAAGTCCTATTGTTCTTGCTAAGAAGTATGGAATGTGGTGACTTTGCATTGATTATTAAGCTTTAAACAAAATCACTACACATAATAGTTATTCAATTCATCAGATTGATGATCTCTTGGACAAACATAAGGTTCCTAATTTCCTCAGAAAATTGACTTGAAGTTTGGGTACCACCATGTTCCCTTCGATCCATCAGATGTGTAGAAGACTACTTTCAAATCCAAAGAAGGTTTTTTTGAGTGCCTATTCATGCCTTTTTCCCTAACTAATATCCCTAGCACTTCCATGAGGATGATGAATGATTTATTCAAGGCCTTTGATAATTCCTTAATTATGATCTTTCTAGATGATATGCCCATATTTAGTGAAATATGGGATGACCATTTGTAGCATATTCAACAAGTTTTGTTGACCCTACAACAACATAGACTCTCTGCTAATAGATAAAAGTGTTCCTTTAGTATTGAGAGTATTCAATATTTTGGATACATGGGCATGTGTGTGGAAATGGGGGACTAAAAGGGGTCTTAATGGCCACTTTTTTCGAAATTAGTAAAAATAATCTTAGATGTAAACCTGAGGATAGTTACGCTCAAAATTTGTAGATGATGAAATCATAGATGGAGGATCAAGAGAAAGGATTTTCCAACCATCAAACTAAGATTTAAGATAGTAGAATTATTATAGAACATATAATAATCTCTCATTTATTTGGAATGAAAAAATTATTACAATAGATTCATTGGCCTAGCCCATGTAAATTACAAATTGACTCACAATCCACCACAAGATTATTACAAGCTTACATATAAATAAGGCGATAACACTTAATAAAAATAAAACTCAAAATTCTAACTCTTAATTTATTCTCCCTAACCTAAATTTCTTGACTTCATCCCCTCTAATATATATATATATATATATATATATATATATATATATATATATACGTTCCAACTGAAGGAGTGATCTGTGTTGGCCCAACTTGTTCTGAAAATTGATTCCCTTTGAAACATTTAGGTGGGACCAAATTTGATGATTAGATTTTATGACTTAATGATAATTGGATGATTTTATGATCTCATAAGCCCTCCTTCTAGGTTAGGTTGAAAAAATTGCAACATATGGAAATTATACACAAGGTTTGAATGATAAAATTTATACTACCTTTTTTTCTCCATAATCTTCTAACATCAATAATGTTTTGGAATGTGATCAAGTGTCTTGAAATATGAATATGCTATGTGTGAGTCTTTGCATATGCCATTTTCTTTGTTGCAAGATAAATTGATGTAATACGGTGAAATTTGGTAAGGTTCATTGGGATGCTCTGATATAAAACAGTTGGGTTTATTTGAAAATTGAGTCCTACATTCTAGCAGAAATTTAAGGCTTTCCACTTCAACTTGTGATATACATGATCATTCTTCTATTGGCCTTGTTTTCCACTTGACTAGGTGTTCCTCATATATTCTATTTTGGTGTCATATCTAATTCTATTATCCAATATCTACTCTATTTGATCTTTTTTGTTACAATAGTTGTTCTTTGAAAGATACTTCCATGGTGTTAATGCTTGATGATCCCTCATGATACTCGTGAAGATTTGCAATGTTAAATATATGTGATAGACACGTTTCCTCTAGTAATTCTACCTCATAGGTGTTTCCTAAATCAAAATATTTGAGAATCCTACGTGGACCAAACTTCTTCATCTTTAGCTTGTTGTATG
This sequence comes from Sequoiadendron giganteum, assembly GCA_007115665.2. Taxonomy (NCBI): domain Eukaryota; kingdom Viridiplantae; phylum Streptophyta; class Pinopsida; order Cupressales; family Cupressaceae; genus Sequoiadendron; species Sequoiadendron giganteum. The sequence continues at coordinate 512,044,277 of CM021100.1, forward strand.
TGCCTATTAGAAATATCTACTTCCTATTGTAAACCATAACTTCACCCACCAATTATAAATTCCTTACATCTCCTTTTTTCATATGCCCATTATTTTTATTTATTATTCAGTTTCTAAATGTTCTCTAAACTAGTTATGAATTATTTCTATATATCCTATAAATGCATTTTCTTTCATGTTCCTTTCATCTTCCTTATTGATGTCTCTAAGTTTTTTCAGTCCTATAAGATGTAGTCTAGTTACTATCTCAAAAAAATTCTCCCTTGCACTTCAATTTACTAAGTTATTATATGAAAAAAATTCTTTGGTAAAATCATGTCCCAATTTCTCATATTTTCTCCTATTAGACACCTCAACAAGTTACTTAAAGTCATGTTGACTAACTTTAATTTTTCATCAATCTATAAATGAAAATTTAAATTGAACTTTAGGTCTATCTTCATCTTCCTCCACAATGTCCTCCAAAAATATTATGTTAACTTGATGTCCCTATCTAAAACTATGCTCTAAGGTAATCCATGCACTCTCACAATCTCCCTGAAAATAGTTCAACAATGTGTACAACATCATGTGTTTTATTAAAAGGGATGATTTATGTGTCATCTTAGAAATTCATTCCACTACTAAAAATATCGATTCATGTCCTCTTTGTGTTCTTGGTAAACCTAATATGAAATCCATTCTTATATCCTCCCAAGGTCTTTCTAGTTTTGTCAAAGATTAGTACAATCTCGTGTCCTAACTACTCCCTTTTGTAACTTGACAAATCCTACACTCTTGAACGGATTTCCTTACGTATTTCTAAATTTTAGGAAAAAATTAATGTTCTCTTGTTGAAGAAATTATCTTGTCAATTCCAAAGTCCCCTATTAATCCACTACTATGTTTCTCCTTAATCAAATTCTACTACATTAATCTCCTAGGAATATATATTTGATTCTTTTCATAACATGTCATCTTCAATGAAATAGTTCAACTATTGGAATTTATTTGTTACAATTTGTTATATGTTTTCCTTCCATTCTTCCACAAAATATATGTCATCCTCATATATGTGCTTCATCTCTTCAAAACCCATCATTGTTACCGTCATCTCTCTTAATAAATTTATTCTTCGACTTAATACATTTTTTGCCTTGTTTGATTTACCACTCTAGTGCTTCAACACAAATATATAGAACTACATGAATTCTACCCACTTTATGTTTATTTGTTCAATTTTCCTTGGTTTTTAGGTATTGTAAGTTCTTATGATTTTTCTAGAACACAAATTCGGTTGACAACAAGGAATGTCTCCACTTCTTCAAGGATTGAATTATGGCGTAGAACTCTTGATCAGAGACTGGGTATATCCTTCTTGCATTATCTAACTTATCACTATAATATGTCATTGGTCTCCCTTCTCGATTTAATATTGCTCCTATTGCAAATCCACTAGCATCATAATCAGCTTGAAATACTTTAAATAATTTGAAATCATGCAAGGCTAACATTGGTTTTTTTGTTAACTTTTTCTTATGTAGTTAAAAACTCCTTTTCTCTCCTATTGTCTAGTTTAATTCCTTCCTATCTCCTCTCATTTCTTCCAATATTGGTTTGCAAATGTCACTGAAACTTTTAGTGAACTTTCTATAGAAAATTTTCATTCCATGGAAAGATCTTACCTCTCTAATACCTTTTCGTGTTGTTCACTCCATAATTGTCCTTACTTTTCTTGTTACATCTTCAATCCTTCCACCAAATCCTAAATAGACATTTTCTATTTTTGTGAAACTACATTATTTTATTTCTATCATCTAATTCTCTTCTCTCGACCACTAAAATATTTGTATGATATTCGTAAAAAGTTCCTCTTTTGTCCTACTAAATATGAGAATATCATCCAAGTAAATAATGAAAAACTTACCCAAGGATTCTTTTAGCACTTTGTTAACCAACCACATTAATGTTCTTGGTGTGTTGCTTAATCCAAAAGGCATCACCAACCACTCATATAATCCTTCATTTTTTTGAATTCAATCTTGCATTCATCCCCCTCTCTAATTCTAATCTAATGGTAACCACTCTTCAGGTTAATTTTTGTGAAGTAATTTGCACCATTCAAACAATCTGTAGTATCATCCATCCTTGGAAATGAGAATTTATGTTTGATAGCGATCTCATTGATGGCTCTTTAATATGTACACTTTTTTCACTCTCCATTTTTATTTGGTGCTAACATTATAGGTACAACGTGTGCGCTTAAAATTTTTCTTGGATTCAGCCTTTCCTAATAAATTATTGCACTTATTTATTTGGCTTTGCATTCGTTATTGTTGTCATCCTATGTGCCAATTTTTTTAAAATTAGATCCAAGTATTAGGTCTATATGGTGATTAATTCTCCAGATTTGTAGCACTCTTTCTGGCACATTCTTTAACACAGTATCTTTGGATAATGTTAGCAATTCAAAAAAATATTTTTATGGTGGTTCATCTTCCTTTATGATGGTATTTTCTATACTTTGATTTCCACACTTCCTTAGGATCAATTCAAAGTACATTTTTTCATGTCTCAATCTATCTAAAAATTTCCTTCCATCCACTGGACAAATTCTAGCATTAATGAACACTTCAATCTTGTACTCGTCATTCAAATGTATTAATATTTGCTTCTTCGCATTCAATGTCATGGTGTAGTTATTCTTCCTTCCATCATGAATTTACTTCCTATAATACTACCATAGTCTTCCCAAGAAAATATGGCATACATCCATAGGAATGGTATCACCCAACACTTCATTATATGACCCTATATGGAATTTCACCAAATATTGTTCACTTGCCACTATTCTATAATCATCTTGAATACATGCAATCCTAAATGGGTTTGAGTGTTTTGTCCTCTTCAAATTCAATATTCTAACCATTTTCTTAGAAACCAAAGTATATTTACTACTACTATCAATGATGAATTTGTAACACTTACCTCTTGATTATTTATATTTTCCAAAACAAACGTTTTCTTTGTGGTGGCTCCTTACTTACCTCAATATGCAACAACACTCTCCTCATGAACAATGATTTACCCTTCTTAATTTTTCTTATAGATCCTAGTGATCTAACAAGTTCTTCCTCCACATATGCTACTATTACACTATTATCTCCTCTTTTGCAAGCACTCACTTTATAGAATTCAAATGCTCAATGTCCTCTTCCACATTTGAAAAAGGTTCCTCTAAATTACTTCCTATCAAATCCATTATCACTTCTCTAATATCCATCATTGTGGTAGGTAATGTTGTGTCCTTTTTTATTTTTTATGGAAGTTTTTATCACATCTTCCTTGAAATATATTAGTCCTCTCACTATTATGATATGGTCTTTCATCCTTAGTTTTCTTTGCATATGGTATCTTTCCATTGTGTTGTGATCTACCTATCTAGAAACTACTTCCTCTACTCTTTGCCTCTAATAAGATATTTTGTTAACCTTTTCTTCCACCTTTAGTTTATATCAAGGCCAACATGCCTCTTCGATTTTTTCTATCCTTACCAAGTTGGATGATTCTTCTTTTTTTCTCAATCCATTGATATACTACACCACTTTCTCCTTGCTTGCTTCGCTATGGCTAGTATTTATTATTATCTTATGGAATTCATTATTATACTCCACTTTTTTCTCATTTCTCATTATATTTTTCAATCTCCTTAGCAATTCCAATTGATAATAAATGGGTATGAATCGATTCTTTACCTTTGTTACCATTCTATACCATATTTTGTATTCTTTATTCTCCTTTCTTATTTATATCCAATTGAACTTCCACAAAATAGCAACATTTCCTTTAAACTTAGTTTCTATACATTTGACCATTTCTAGATCTTCAATCTCCTCATACTCCAATTATTCTTCCATTATCTTAGAGATGGATTTCAACATCTTGATCTAATCAAATTCTTCATCTTTTTTATTGAGTTTCTTCATTAAAATATTGGGCTTCTAATTATTCATTACCACTCTCATCCACATGTCTAGGGTTTAAACCAATTTTCCTATCCTCTTCTACATCATCTAATTATATCTCCGTGTTCTCATCATTTGAATAATTTCTCCCATTCTTTCGGCAACATTGAGCATATCAAAAATCCTCCTTAGTGGTATATTTCCTCAAGGTAAGTGCACCATGATGGTGCAAAAAAGGGGGTCAAAAGTGGCCACTTTCTTTTCTAAAATAAACTAAACCTAAACTTTGAGGATTAATTTAAGATTCATGTACTCGAAATTTGAAGATACCAAAAGAACGAGAATTATAGTACTATAAATCTAGTTTCTAAACTACTAAAGTTTTTGAAAAATAGAAATTTTAAGAGGATCAAATGCCTCATGCACACAAAATTTTTCCTATTTAAAAAATTAAATAACATAGTGTTTGGAGATTACCCCTCAATTTTTTAGCCACATTTAGTATTTCCAAAAACCCATTGGTATAAATATAGTTAAGAGTGAGTAATAGAAGTTGTATATTTTTTATAATTTTTTATTGAGTATTTTTTATGATTTTTCAAAGTGGATGAGTCTTGAAAATAACATCACCAAGCATGTGCATCACATAACTTGCACCAAAACAATTAAAAATGCAAAAAAATCCAATGTGTAAAGAATAAAGTTTAGAAGAATTTTTTATTTTATTTTCAAGTTTTAACAAGTAGGTCAAAAGTTATTAAAAAAAAGTCACTACATATATCTCTAATAATTTTGGAAATATTAGTGAAAGAAATTAAAAATAAATATTTTGATGTAGTTCAAATATATAAAATTAGAAAGATTGGAAGACATGTGAAATTATGGTGGTAATTCTACTAAGATTGGGTTTATAATGTGTAAACCTAACGATGTGCAAGTTGAGAAATGAGAATGGAGGAAAAATTCACATAAAAATGAGGAAAATGAACCATCCAAGCCTAAGTACAAACCAAAATGCATATGTGTTTAGTACAAGCCAAAACACGTGCATATTTTGTGCAACCAAAACATGTACACATTTTGTGCAAGCTAAAACGTGTACATGTTTTGTGCAATCCAAAAACACACTAATGTTTTGGCATGCACTAAAATCATCATGTTCCTGAATCTAGCTTTTGAGTTCTCTCTCCCTCCACCTTTATCTCTAACTCTCTCTACATCTCTCTTTGTTAATGTTCCTCTCTTTGTGCCTCCATCCCTCTACCAAAATTTATCTATCCCTCTCTCTTCCCAAATCATTGTATCTATCCCTACCTCTTCCTCCCTCCCTCCATCATCCCTTTTTTACTCTTTTTCTTAAATATCTCTATCTCCCTCTTTCTCTATTTCCCTCATTCCTTTTCTACTCATTTTCTCCCATGTATCTCTTTGTCTCTATGTACCTAACTCTACCTATCTCTCCATCCCTCTATCCCTAACTCTTTACCTCTCTATCTCTCTCAATATGTCTCTATCTAAGTTATAATTCTCTCATGTTTATAGGAATACAATGTCTCCCCCATGCTCAAAATTCATCTTCATAGGAGAAAGTGTGTTATTATATGTTCATTTTCCTATGAAGATAAAAATCCTCTCTATATCTCTCTCCATATTTTGTCCCTTCCCTCTCTTTTTCTCTCCCTCCCTCCCTCTCACTCCATCTATCTCTCTTTAATGCACTCACATTTCTATGAATAGTTTAGAGTAGAGGGTTTAGGGTTGATGGTTGAGAGTATATTTTTAGGGTTGAGGGTATCTATAGGATCATCATGGAAAAAATAAGCCCTTAAGTGGCAATAAAATTTAGAAAATCAGAGTTAGGCAACTTGACGTAAAAATTTGAATAAGTTATCTATATTATTTCAAAAATATGTAAGAATATAATTTGTAGAAAATTAAATTTAGTTTCTAAACTAGTAGGTTTATTTATTTAGTTTTAAATCTATTTGGTGAAGATTTGAAATTTTAATGTAGTAGTACTTAAATTTCAGGGAAAAAATAAGAAGTAGGTGTTTGTCTAACCACCCTAACCATAATAAAATGATAATATTTTAGATATAAGTAGGGGACTCATGTCCCGATGTGATGCATATTTTTTTGTAATTTGTTTCCAATTAAATAATTAATTATGATTTTTTTATTACAATTTTTTAAAAATATAAAAACTCATATGTCTAACCACCTTAACTTGGTCAAAACTTCATGAAAATCATTTTTTTTAATCCTATAGTATGCAAAGCATATAATTTGACGCATGTTTCAGATTCAAAAAATGTGATACCGTTTGAAAGCTATAGATATTTTTCAATCAGCCTATCAATCAGGACTTTAGTCGTAATTCAAATAGAAAATGAATAATAATAATTTATTAAATTCAAAGTAAAGCATAATTTATATTGGCGGAAAGTTGAGAATCTCCTTTAAAAACCCTTTTCATTTCATCAATTTTGGGTAAAAAAAGGTCGTCAAACACATGGGCCATCATATCACTTTGATATCGCCACTTTTTGGCCCATCATGATCCTACACATACCCTTGAGGGTATTGGTTTTTGTGTTAATTATTAATGTGAACATTTAGGGTTTAGTGTATAGGTTTCAAGGTTCATCTCCAAGTTTTTAGGTTTTAGGGTTAGGGTTTATGGTCAATAATGGAGGGTTGAGGGCCTACCTACCTCTTTATATATCATCTCACATATCCCCTCTCTCTACTCTTGTCCCCATCTCTATTATTCTTTGTCTCAATTCTCTCTTCCCTAGATGTACATATCTCTATCTAACATCTCTCTCTCACTATCTACCTATCTCTATCTCAATTGTTTATTTATCTCTCCTTCCTACCTCTCCCCTCATCCCTCCTTATATACCTCTCCCTCCCTCACTATGTAGATCTCTCTTCTCTATATCTCGCATTTCTCTCTTTCTTTACCACTCTTTTCTCTATCTCTCTCCCATGTCTCTCTCTCCTCTCTCCCTTTAATATCTCTAAATTATTCATTATTTCAGGTGTAGAAATTATGGTTTATGGGTTTAGGCTTGATGGTTTATGATGGAGAGTTGAGAGTTGATATTTTAGGGATTAAAATTAATTATGTAGGTTTTAGTGTTAAATAATTAATGTTGGGTTTTAGGGTTTAACATATAGGGTATAAGGTTTATGTATTATGGTTTAGGATGTAGGTTGTAGGGTTTACAATTGAAGATATAGGGTTTAGGGTTTAGGTTTTAGGGTTGAGAGTATAATATTGAGTGATCAGGTTTAGGTTTGAGGGTATAGTAACCTTGAGGGTTGAAGGTATAAGGTTCAAGGTAGATTGTATATGCTTTATGACCTAGGGTTGACTATAGTGTTTAGAGTTGAGGGTATATGAGATAGGGTATAGGGTTGAGGGTATAGCATATAGGATTGAGTGTATAGGGTCGAGGATTCATCCTAGAGGCTTTTGGGCATAGAATTAAGGGGCATGGATTAGGGTTGAGGGTATATGATATAAGGTTTAAGGTTGAGTGTATATGGTTGAGGGTTTGTTATATCGGCCTTACGTTCCAAGATTGAGGGATAGGGTTGAGATTCAAGATGATATATTGTATAGGGTTGAGGGTTGAGAGTTTATCCTATAAGCTTTCAGGCCTAGGGTTGAGGGATAGGGTTTAGGGTTGATGGTATAGGGTATAAGGTTTATATTTGAGGGTATAGGGTTTATGATTGATGGTATAGGGTATAGGTTTGAGTATATGGTTAAGGATTTAACCTATTGGCTTCAATTCCTAGGATTGAGGGATAAGCTTTAGGGTTGAGGGTATAGGGTTTAGGGTTATGGGTATAGAGTTTAGGGTTAAGTCTCTCATATTTCCCTCTCTATTCTCCTCATATATTTATTCTCTATCTTACTTCTCTCTCCCCTAGATCTACCTCTCTCTCAACTATCTACATATTTCTATCTTAGATTTCTATTTATCCCCCCTTCCTACCTCTCCCTCCCTCCCTATGTAGATCTCTCTTCTCTTTATCTTGCATGAACATATATCTCCTTCTCTACCTCTCTTCTTCTCTATCTCACCTCTCTATATCTCTATCCCATTTCTCTTTGTCCTCTCTCCCTTTAATATATCTAAATTGTTTATTATTTAGGGTGTAGGTCCTATGGTTTATGGGTTTACAGTTGATGGTTTATGATGGAGAGTTGAGAGTTGAGGGTTTAGAGATTATATTTAATTATGTAGGTTTTAGTTTTAAATTATTAATAACGGGTTTTAGGGTTTAATTTATAGAGTATAAGGTTTATGTATCAGGTTTTAGGTCATAAGGTGTAGGGTTTATGGTTGATGATATAGGGTATAGGATTTAGGGTTGATATTATAAGATTGATTAATAAGGTTTAGGTTTTAAGGTAAAGGAACCTTGATGGTTGAATATATAAGGTTTAGGGTAGAGTGTATAGGATTTATGGCCTAGGGCTAAGTGTAGGGTATAGGGTTGAAGATATATGATATAAGGTATAGGGTTGAGGGTATAGAATTTAGGATTGAGTGTATGGATGATCAAGGGTTCATCTGATAGGCTTTAGGGCCCAGGGTTGAGGGTATATGATATAGGTTTTAGGGTTAAGTGTATACGGTTGAGGGTTTATTATATAGGCCTTAGGGCCCAAGGTTGAGAGATAGGGTTTAGGGTCAAGATGGTATATGGTATAGTTTTGATGGTAGAGGGTTTATCCTATAGTTTTTAGGGCCTAGGGTTGAGGGATAGTGTTTAGGGTTGAGAGTATAGTGTATAAGGCTTAGGGTTAAGGGTATAGGGTATAGGGTATAGGGCTTAGGGTTGAGTATATGGCTAAGGGTTTAACCTATTGGATTTAGTTCCTAGGGTGAAGGGATAAGGTTTAGGGTTGTTGGTATATGGTATAGGGTTTGTGGTTATTCCTATAAAGTTTAGGTTTAAGCCTCACATCTCCCCCTCTCTACTCTCCTCCCCATCTCTATTGTTCTCTATCTCACTTCTCTCTCACATAGATCTACCTTTCTATATCTATCCTCTCTCTCTATCCACTATATAACTCTCTCTCTACCTCAACTTTCTATTTGTATCTCATTCCTACCTCTCCCCTCATCCCTGATTATCTACCTCTCCCTCCCTCCCTATGTAGATCTCTCTTCTCTCTATAGGGTTTAGGGTTGAGAGTTTAAGATTGAGTGATAAGGTTTATGTTTAAGGGTATAGAAACCTTGAGGGTTAAAGGTATAAGGTTTAGGGTAGAGTGTATAGGCTTTAAGACATAGTGCCTTAAGTGTAGGGTTTAGGGTTAAGGGTTGAGGGATAGAGTTTAGTTTTGACAGTATAGGTTATCTATAGTTTAAGGTTATGGGTATAGAGTTTAAGGTTAAGTGTATATGTGTTAGGGTTAAGTGTATAGGTTTTTGGTAAGTTAAATACATCATAAGACCAAAACTAAGAAAACCATGTACATTTTTTTTTAAGTTAAAACCATGTACTTTTTTTTAAAAGGTAAACTCACCATTCAAGCCCAAAAGTAAGAAAAACATGTACATGTTTTGTTAAGTTAAAAGCATGGGCATGTTTTATAAACTTAAAAGAATTCATGCATTTTATTTTTTATTATCTTTGTAAAGAATGTTTTTAAGGGGCCCTAAAACCATTTACAAAAAAGACTGTTGCATCAAAATATAAACAAAGGCTAGACAAGCAGCCAACAACAAAAAACAAGAAAAATAGCTACCAAAAAGAGGAACAGATATAGCAAGGAACTACAGATTCTTCAAGATATCCACCACTTCCATATCACTGTCAATAATCTTCTAGTGCACATTCATAAGGTCACTGACCTCCTTGGTTGAGATCCTATTGTTAAACTTAGTTTTGCTATGGGTCCTTGTAAAAGGACCCTTTTAACTAACCCCTCTAATAAAAACACTAGGAAGGTCAGCCCGAACATCACTTACATCATTCCCACCCGATGCTTCCTCCATCCACTGCCTCACTAACATCCATAACCTTGTCCAAATTTTGATAAGAATGATCTACTTTGTCTTCAAGAGCCATAATCCTCTATTCAAAAGATTGTTTCATCTTTAGCATCTCATCAGTGACAATTTTCATTGCATCAACAAGTTGATTGATTTGGGTTTGCACAGAAGGATCTGAGGGAGTAGAGGACTCCCCAACTTTATTAACTAGACCATGAACCTTTACATTAGTGAGATTCAATTAATTGAAATCCCACTTAAAAATCCTAAAGAGGGTTAAATTCTATCTTTTTCCAACCCCAACACATTAGGTAACTCCTCCCTGTTGCAATTGAAAAATCCCTATCATCTGCACATTCCTCTAGGGAATCCCTACTAAGATTTTCATTTTCCAGAATGTCCTTCCCTTTCTGGCTAACAACAAGAACCTTAATCTTTAGTGAACTGCAAAATTTAATGCTTTGGGGTAAAGGAAGGGGTCCCCTAAAACTTTCTAGGGTTTTCACGTAGAAGGAAGGGAATATCCTTTGGGGGGAGCATTAAACCTTGTGATTCATTCAATACTAGGGATTGAATATGTGTTGAAATGTGTTAAATTTTGAAGTGTGATAAGTAAATGTAACTATTTAATCTAAACTAAGAGAATCTATATTGCTGGAAAACACATGATGTAATGCAATAATGATAAAATAAAGATAATATGAAGCAAGACTTCAATCCTAAAAACCCTACAACATTACAAATAAGTGTAAAAAGGAATGAAAATTGGATGCAAACCTTAAATCTGAAGATGGGTTGAAAATAGAAGATGGAGTCAATTTGAAAACAGTCTTTAGGTATGATTTGGTGGCTAGTTGCACCTCTGAAACCTAGATTTCTCCATGAATCTCCAAAGGCATCTATGTTCAACCTTTGGCAATGTGTGATCTTGAATGTGGAGTGAGCTTGAAGACTTGTAAAAAGCCCTAGTTTTTTGTCCAAAAGCTTCAACTTTGCTATGGAAGCGAGATGAATTTTCTTGAGGAAGATGTTTTGCACTTGATTCTTGAAGTTGGTTGTGGAAAATGACCAAGAGAGAGAGGAAAGATGACCTAAACACAAGTATTTATAAGTAACAAGACCTAATTATTGGTAGTTTTTTCCTAAGAGGCTGACACCCATTGGGAATTTTTGACAAAATATACATTTTCCTGCTTAAAAATGCAAAAATCCTCAAAAAGGACTAGGTCACCAACTTGGGCAACCTAGTCCCACTAAGGGATTTTGAAGTCGGATTAGTGATTTCTGAATAATTTTGATGTTTTTTTTGGGGGGTTTAATGATTCCTTAGGTATAATAGGCCTCAAAGTCAAAACTAACGAGCCTTAGGGGCCTATAAATGTTGTTTTAGGGTGATAATTGATGAAAGGGGACCTAAAGTAGGACAAAAATTGGTACAAAATTGTCATGTTCTTCAAAGGTATATAATTTTTGGCCATACATTTAGCCCCGACTTTAGCGCCCATATGACTCTACATGCATATGTAAGCTAAAGGACTCTAGACAAATAATGTACCTTATTTTCATAAAAGGATACTCATTTAAAAGGTAGGAGAATGAACCCCCCAATGTAGTTATCTGCAAAACCACAACATTTGGAACCGTATCCTGCAACAAAAATTTGTTAGAAGTCCTAAAAATCCTCTTATCTAATCCTTAACGATAAAATTTGAGGGTAGATATATGCCGCCCCTTTATTATGCTTTCTTTATGGAGGTGGAATCAAGGTAGTGATCTAACCACATTGAATGAGGACACACATATCAGAGGGAATTTCCAAGTACCATGCCTCATAATTATAGGTGAGTGATGATGTAGGGCATGGAAATATGCTTCTGACGTAACTAGCAGCATCAAAAATAGAGTTCCCTAGAAAATGATATGTTGATTTGAAGAAATAAACACACTAAAAGATCTAACATGGAAAAGTACAATGTGGAGAAAATGAAAAAGTGAAATAGAATAAAAGGAATGAAAATGGAGGAATTTGTCACTTACTTGCTCATTTACCTTTTTTAGCATTGGAGATTGATGTGGAGAGAACAAGAGGATGTCGATCACACGTGGATTCATGCCTGCTAGATTGGACATGTTGCGGGACTAAGTAGCCAACGACAATCGACAGCATGAGGTGAGTTGATTCTGGATGTTTTTCTTTGTGATTTTTCAATTATGGGATGAAGTTAATGCATGTTTCGATTAGATTAGGATCCTAGAAAAAAAGTTTGCAAAGTGTCATGTTTCTTCCCGAGTGTCCCTTTTGTTCACAAAGTGTCTTGTTTCTTCGTGAAGTGTCCCAAAAGGGTTCTAAAGTGTCTAGGGCCTTACAAAAACCATGCTAGAACAAAATTAGCACACTTGGATGGTGAATTAGAGTATAATTGAAGAGATGAGATGATTTAGATAGCATATTTTGATGATCTGTATAGGTACCCACTCGATCCTATCAGCGTCTTGGTGGGAGACAACTTAGTTTCCTAAGGGACTTGGCTCCCACTTTATCAGTGGCAGAGATAGAGCATCTACAAGAGGTGGGGATATAATAGGCATACCTCATACCCCATGAGGTACCATGAAGTCATGTTGATGGCATTGTGTGAGTGGTGGAATGCTGACACATGCACCTTCCACCTGCGTACAGGCGAGATGACTATCACCTTAGAGGACATTCACCATATACTCTGAGTCCCTATTACAATGGAGCGGGTGTGTCTTCAGAGCGGTTGTTCTTTCTAGGAGTAGTGGGAAGACATGCAGTACTGCCTCAATGGACCAGTACATGATGATAGAGTGGCGGGATGAATCGAGTTGGCCATGCTACTCTACTCACGAGTGTCAATGGTTGGGAATATCATGGTGCATACTAAGCATTGGTCCTCCTACCAAATGGATGAGCAACACACCTCGAGGATGGCCTAGTGGACCTAGTACAAGGGATGGCAAAGCATCGGGCAGTGTACGCCTGGGGATGGTGCATCCTAGCTCACTTGTACTATGATTTGGGTCGATTTGTCTTCCTGGAGTTGGATAATATGGCACATTATACACTTCTACAACTGTGGTGTCTAGAGCATATCACATGTACCAAGCCAATTGGATTCCCATGGCCGATAGTGGTAGGCTATCCACAGGCATTTGGTTACCCACTCTGATGACTATGGTAGTACGGTGATCTACACTATTGGAGGGTGAGATTCAACTGACTATATGAGGATGATATCTTGTGGAGGCCATACCAGCTTGTACTACAATGGCCAAATCACACTAGATAGCTGAGGAGACTAGAAATGAATAGGTTTCTAGTGGGGCAGCACTATCACATAGTGTCACCCTTCTATTATGATTAGGTAATGACATAGTTTGGATAGGTACAGACACCACCCCAGCCACAGTCATCTTTCAGGAGATCCATTTGGAGTGCCTAGAGGCTGGTGATAGAAAACGGTTCACACTAAATGATGTCATCTAGAGTGACTAACTATTTCGATCATGATCAGCCACTGATGGATGATGGAGATGATATTGATGCCACATGGGATCATGAGGAGTGGTGGATGGAATGAAAACCAGATCCAGTTTTTCTAATGGATGAGCCATAGGGGATGCAAGACCAGTGCTAGATGGGGGCGATGAGAGAGAGAGAGGGGGGGAGGACAGAGCTGAGGAGACAAGCTACAAGGCTATTGATATTATTGATGAGGAGTATGATGAGGAAGAAAACTCAGATTATGATAGATAGGAGGGAGAAGAGGATGATAAGGATCAAGAGGAGGAGGAGGATAGAGTTGAGGAGCCACCCCTAAGTGATGACAATGAGGCAACAGCCAAGGAGCGATATGAGCAGGGAAAGGTCTCACTTGTGCATATGACTAGATCCCAGCTAGAATCAATAGTAGGTGCTATTACTTACAGCCGAGGGGAGTCAAGCACATCATCCATGCCCCCTGTGGAAGATGAGGTGGACATTTCTCATCCCATAGAGATATAGGTGATGATATTTAATTTTGATATTTGTATGTTATACTTTGATGTATGATTTGATGCATATATAAATATATATATATATATATATCATGATGTGTAGTGAATAAACTTTGTTTTGATGTTGTAGGGACCTCAGAGGATTGGTGAGAGCTCTACCGTCAGGTGGCCGCAGAGATAGTGTCAGCATCTTTTGATGAAGAGGAAATGGACTCTGATTTTGTGCCCCCACCAATCATGGATCGAGATCCAAAGACGCTTGGAACCTTCATGAGACTGTAGGTAGTTTATGAGGGCCTGAGGAGATAGATCTGTCAAGTCAGAGATGCACCACAAGCACAACCATCACAGACTCCAACAGAGAGGGACAGACTAGAGAGAAAGAGATATCATGACTATAGGAAAATAGGGATCAGATAGTAGGTGAGCAATGGGTGACACTTGCGTGGATGGAGCATATGGAGTTCACACTCAGATATGGCAGATCATGATCATGATCATGCACGATTGTCTCTCGGTGGCCTACTATTGATGTAACATGAGTACCAGCTCTTGAGGGATATGGTAATCACAGTCCTTAGTGACACTATATACTATGATGACATGTATAAAAGACTTTTGATATATGTATATATATGCATTTGTATTTTATATGGTGTAATTGATTTCTGTGGATATTAAATGACAATGTGATTAATTAAATAGCCTTTGTGAGAGTATTTAATCAATGGATTGACATGATTTAACAAAATATATGTGATCTTATTAGAACATGATTATAGTGTATGTTAGATACAACATAAATATTAAATATGTTATGCACTTATGATTTTAAAGTAACATAACACACAAGAAGGAAAATTGAATAGTATGAAATCTAAAGAAATTATAAAAAAATGAATTAAATAATCACTTTAGTGTTCAAGACACATGCATAATGATTTGTCAAGAACGAAGCAATGAGAAAGCCAATAGGATGGAATACAATAGCTTTGACAACACTACTCTATAATCCATACCATTCAAAAAGGGATTAGACATAATATACTTCCACAAATGCACGACATTAATGGGATCTCTAAGAGGAGTTCCATCATTCTTGGTTAAGGTATAAGCATTGAATCCATAATTTTTATCGACCACATAGGGGCCTAACCAATTAGGACTAAATTTACCTTTGTCATTGTAATTAGTGGTACTATTACATTGGTTTTCATATAAAACCAAATCACCTTTGTTAACTGTCCTGGGAATGACACCAATATCGTGCTTGTGTTGTAATTGTTTAGCGTAAGCTTGAAGATGCTCAAGAGCATTGACACGCTATTCATCAAGCATTTCTAGTTGGTATAATCGTTGTTCCGCATAGGTTTTATTATTGAGAAGACCACAGAGAGAAATCCACAATGTGGGGATTTCTAACTCTAAAGGTAGGATAGCCTCAATACTGTAAACAAGGTTGAAAGGTGTATTTCCCATAGAAGAATGAACACTTGTGTGATATGCCCATAACACATATTGCAATTGTCTATGCCAATATTTTTGGTTTTGGTTAAGAATCCTCTTAAGGATTTGCTCTAGGATTTTATTAGGACTTTCGGCTTGACCATTAGACTGGGTGTAGTAAGGTTTTGAAAATAGATGTTGAATATGGAAGGTCTCGAGAAACTTCTACACATCAGTCTTCTTAAATGGTGTATCATTGTCTGATACTAACACAGAAGGAAGGCCAAAGCGAATGATGATGTGTTCCAATAAAAAATGACATATCACCTCAGCAGTTGTAGATTGGAGGGGAATAGCTTCTACCCATTTAGTGAAATAGTCAGTAGCAGTAATGATAAACATATGTCCAACAAAAGAAGGTGGGGATATTTTTCCAATTAGGTCCAATCCCCACACAAAGAATGGCTAAATAGGTATTTGGGCATAGAGCTCAGAAGTAGGGGTGTGGATCAAATGGCTATGTTCTTGACATTGATGACATTGCTTAACATATACGTAGAAATATTTTTCCATTTTTTTCTAGTAATAACCCATGCGAAGGATCTTTTGCACTAAGGTTTTTCCTTTGAAATGTCCTCCACAAGTGTCAGAATGGGCTTGTTCGAGGGAAATGTGATTTTTAGCATCCTTGAGACATCATAGAAGAATGCCATCAAAGGATCTTCTATACAATGTATCAACAAGGATTATATACTTAGTGGATAACTTTTGGAGGAAAATATAGGTATTTCTGGTTGTAGGTTCAGGAATGGTACCATCCTTTAGATAATTATAGATTGCATCATACCATTCACACTGATTATTCAGAAAATTTAGAAGGACATCATCAGATTTATCGCTAATGGAGGGTTTCATAATGGGGTGGATGCTAAAGATGACTTTTTTAGAAGGATCTATAGGATATATGAGAGAGGTTACATTAGCCATTGCATTCACATGGCGATTATCTTTATGAGGTATGTTATCGATGGTGAACAAGTCAAACTGATCTAATAAATTAAGAACGAGATCCTTATATTGTGATAGTTTATCATGTTTAGTTTGATAGAGACTATTGATTTTTTTACTCACTAATTGTGAGTCACCATAGATCTTTATAACTTTGACCCCCATGACTAAAGCAATGCATAATCCAGCGATTAACGCTTCATACTTAATTGTGTTATTTTTACATAGGAAATTGAGCTGATAGGATAAGGGAATAGGCTTACCTATGGGTGGAATTAAAATAATTCCAGCAATGGAGCCTGTTCGACACTTGAATCCATCAAAGTAAAATTCCCATGTAGGAAGGTCTATAGTAAACACATTGTCATTAGGGAAAGAGTCATTGGTGGGTAACGCTAAGGGTGAAGGAGCATTGGCTAAATGGTTAGTTAAGGCTTGGCCTATGAGTTCTTTTTGAGAAACAAACTTAAGGTCAAACTTGGTTAACAACATGACCCATTTAGCAAGACGTACCGAAAGATCTATTTTATTGAAAAGATATTTGAGGGGATCAAACTTTGTCATCACTTGTATTTCTTTGTTAAGTAAGTAATGTCACAACTTACTAGTAGTGAATACAAGAGCCAGACATTGTTTTTCAATCATTGAGTAACGGGTCTCATAATCGAGGAGTGTTCTACTGATATAATAAATAGGATGCTCTTTATCATTGGTGTCTTTTTGAGCTAACAATGCAACAAGAGCATGAGAAGAAGTAGCTATATAAAGGATGGAAGATTGGTTGGGTACAGTAGGTTGTAAAATAGGTGGATTTGCAAGGTATTCCTTCAAAATCTCAAAGGCCTGTTTGCAATCATCATTCCAATCGAAATTTGCATCCTCTTTTAGGATATGTGTGAAGGGTAACGTACGATCAACTAAGGATGTGACAAAATGACAAATGGACTGAATATGTCCTTGCAATGTATGCAATTGATACATGTTACGAGGATGTGGCATATTAATTATAGCATCAATTTTCTTTGTGTCCACCTCAATGCCTCTATGAGATATGATAAACCCTAAAACTTTACCACTATCTACTCCAAAGATATACTTTTTGGGGTTTCAGCACATGTTATATTTATGCATGTGCTTAAATATTTTTTGAAGGACATGCACATTATCTTGGTAGGTTAATCATTTAGCGAGAATCTCCTCAACATAATCTTCTAATATTTTATGGATATACTCATGAAATATTAAGGTCATTGCACATTGGTAGGTAGCACCAAAGTTCTTTAGACAAAAGGGCATCATAACCCAACAAAATGCTCCCTAAGTGGATGTAAAAGTCATCTTGCATTGATCTTGTGGGTTTATGAAGATTTGATTATACTCGAAAAATCCATCTAGAAAGGATAACAAAGCATGTGTCCACAAGTGGAATCCATGATCATGTCGATGTTAGGAAGAGGAAAGTCATCTTTTAAAGAGGCTTTATTCAAGTCTCTAAAATTTGTACATATCCTAACACGATTATCGAGTTTGGCCATCACGACAATGTTTGATATCCAAGGAGAATAATCAATAGGGTGAATGAAACCTGCGTTAAGGAGTTTTTCAAGTTCTCCTTTAACATGTAAGGCTATCTTAGCATTCATTTTATGAATTTTTTGGTGAACGGGCTTAGCATTTTCAAAAAGGACAACGTTATGGGTACCTAGCTAGGGATCTATTTTAGGCATATCATAATATTTCCAAGAAAATAGTTTAGGAAAGGTATGAAGCAAGGTTGCATGGTCCTCTTGTTCTTCATCATCAAGATATTTCCTGATTTTAATTACCTTGTCTTTATCAACTATATCTATTGGTATGTCAAGGGTATCTCTTAAGGAGAAGGCGTTAGACTTAGGAACTTTAGGATCATATGGTTCCATGCTTGTAGGAGTATATTTAGCATCACTAATGGTGGACTTAGAACTTATCATAAAACAAGAGGCATTTCTCTTGGAGTGAGAAGTCCTATCTGAAGCACCTAACAAGTGTTTCAAATCTTCATCGTCATGAACATAGGTGAATAGGGGAAAATCCACATCAAGGAATTCAAGATGCTTAAGTGTGAGGTTGGTTCTTGATATGCATGTTATAGTGTTGATGTTAAGAGAGGGTTGTTGATTGTATTTTATAGCTTTAGAAAAGGAAAACCCTAGACCAGTCTTAGTTCCTTGCGTATTAGGTTCAATGTGTTGAAATGCACACAAAACAACTGAGAGAGGGGGGTCAATTAGTTGTACCAAATTCTTCACTCTTAACTTAATCAATTCCACTTTATCTTAAATCTATTATTAAGTATGAACATGATAATGCAAATAATAGAAACACAATACCAGAGACACCAGATTTACATGGAAAACCCTAATGAGGGAAAAAACATGGTGAGGATTAACTTACAATATAGTAGTAATGCAATACTAGATACAAGAGGCTCACTACCAGAGGACTCACCGCCCAAATACAAAGGCTCACTACCCAGATCAAGGCCTCACTACCTTAGGACTCATTGTCCAAAAAGAGAGGCTTATTGCCTACAGAAAATACAAACAAATAGATAATAATCCACCACTAGAAGTTACACACACTTTGAAACTTCATCAGAAGATTGTGAATATAATGAAGTATTGTTTGCCTCAATTTACTCTTTCATACTATGCTTTTCACACTTGTTCACACATTATTCTCTTGCTCGAATTAAAATTATGGATGGATATGAAATTCGCTACAACTCAACTTGCTTTTATACCATCTTCAACCTTAGAAACATTCTCCAAGGTCAGCTTATACAATTTCATTTTACAAATTCAAACTAGGTTGGCTACTCAACATTCCTGCAGTGGATAAGAATGTGAGAGGACCAATTACATATTTAATTTATGACCCAAAAAACATCTTGGATCACACACACATTTCCTCAAGTCGATGCAAAAATCAAATGTAACGTGTAGACACTAGGTCAGCCAAACCTAATGAAAACACAAATGAACTTTGAAGTACACGCATCATTAGCAAGATAAACACGGGCAGATTTCTCTACACCCTTCACTAGTATTTTTTCCATCTTTGGGAACAACTCAGATGCATCCGCAATAGATTCAACAAACTTAATTTGTAGAGAACACTTCTACCAGTTCAATCGGGACAACCAGCAAAACACAGAGACTCCAGAGAAGGTCTTCGAGAGCTCTAAACCACGAGAAACTTTTTCAAAGCATAGAAACCATTATACAGAGTAATCTCCCTGATCCGCAAGGTCTGAGGCAAAATAACAAAAGACTGCAGAGCCAAAAAAATTATCCCAATCAATAACTAGATTAATCTGACAAACCAGTTCACACATCGGTGAACATAATTTTTTCTCTTTGTCAAACTAGAAGTTGAAACTCAGCATATAGAATCTATTTAAGCTTATAAACACACCATTAGATCCACAAGGGAATTGGATAAATATAGAGATAATGTGAACAACAATACTAGAGCATCATTAGAACACACTTCGACACACCTTTCATTATATTTTAGTTTTTTCTCAAAAGTAGTTGGCAAAAACCAACTTACACAACCTATACAATGTTGATATCAATGATAACATTAATGACAACACCAAAAAACACATCCATACTTGCAACAATCTTCCCCTTTGTCATTGATGGCAACACATGATGTGAAAAACCATCAAAGACAACATACATGATTCTTAGAAGTGACAACCTGCCAAGCATAGAAAATACATGATCTCTCTCCCATATTCTACATGATTTTCATAAGCGACAACTTGCCAAGCATACAATTTTCACATGATTCTTTGTCCCCCTTTGACATCAATGGAAAATAAAATTATTACCATGTAAAGCTCTGTTCACTCCCCCTAAGGAGTACATCCATATCACATGCTGCAAAAATGCACTTCTCTACTCCCCCTGAGGAGTAGCCTCCAATCATTAGTCCAGAACAAAAGAGTCTGTGAAGCCACTAGACTCATGCAACTCCATGTGCACTTAGTTCAAAGGAGGAGGGGCGGAGACCCCTAGCTTCCCTCTGAGATACTCAAAAGTATCCTTTGGAAGGGCCTTAGTGAGTATGTCTGCAAATTGTTCTTTGGTAGGTACATATTCAAGTCTTACTTCATTCCTCAATACTTTCTCCCTCAAGAAGTGATACTTGATAGATATATGCTTTGTTCTAGAATGCATCACTATATTCTTTGACTTTTTTATAGCACTTGTATTATGACAAAATATAGAAGTAGTTTCATCACTAACCACGCCTATTTCCATCAAAGTTTGCTTCTTCCAAAGTACTTGTGTACAGCAGGATGCTACTGCAATATATTATGCTTCAACACTGGATTAAGAAACTAAATCTTGCTTCTTGCTCAACCAAGAGACTAAACTCTCTCCAAGAAATAATTCTCCTCCACTTGTACTCTTCATGTCATCTACACATCTATCCCAATCAGCATTAGTGTAGGCACTCATGGTGAAATCATTATTCTTTGGATACCATAGCCCATAATCTAGAGTTCCTTTGAGATATTTGAATATCCTTTTCACAACTTCAACATGTGTTTTCTTTGGTTCTACTTGAAATCTTGGAACTAAGCATACTGCATGCATAATGTCAGGTCTAGTAGCAGTAATATACAACAATCCTCCAATCATGGATCTGTACATGCTCTGATCAACTTTAGCAGATCCATCATCCTTACTCAGCTTGCATCCAATTACCATAGGGGTACATACCGATTTATAATCATCCATTCCAAACTTCTTTAATAATTCCTTAACATACTTAGATTGTGAAATTAATATCCCTTTGTCAGTTTGATTAACTTTAAGCCCAAGGAAGATATTTAGTTCACCAATCATAGACATTTCAAATTCCTTTTGCATCTCTTCAGCAAACTTCTTACACATACCCTCATTACAACCAAAAGTGATGTCATCAACATAGACAACGATTATCAATATTTTGTCTTTATCAACTTTGAAGTAAATATTGTTGTCTGTAAAACCTTTGTTGAATCCTTTTTTTGTCAAGTATTTATCCAATCCAGCATACCAATCTTTGGGAGCTTGCTTCGGTCCATATAACTTTTTCTTTAACTTACAAATCATGTTCGCTTTGTTTGATAGTGAGAAGCCTTCTGGTTGCTCCATGTATACTTCTTCTTCCAGTTCCCCATTCAAAAATGCAGATTTGATATCCATCTGATATACTTTGAAGTATTTATGAGCTGAAAATTCCAAGAACATTCAAATGGATTCCATTTTTGCTATATCTTCAAAAGCTATTCCTTCAACCTGTGAGTATCCTTTACATACAAGTCTTGCTTTATTTCTTACCACTTCACCATCTTCATTAAACTTGTTTCTGAATACCCATTTTGAACCAATTAAATTCTTATTTGCAGGTCTAGGGACTAGTTACCATGTCTCATTCTTCTTTATCTATTGTAATTCCTCTTTCATTGCTCTAACCCAACTTTCATCATCAAATGCTTCATTTACAGTCTTAGGTTCTATTTTAGAAAGTAAACAAAATTTTACCTCAACCACTTTGCTTCTTGTCTTCACAACTTCACTTTTGTCTCCAATTATATGTTCCTCCGAATGATTTCTCTAAACATATTTAGGAGTCTTAGGTGTAGGTTCAAGATTTTCTTCTTCTTCTTCTCTTTTCTATTTCTCTTCTTTTTCTTCTTCTTGTATTTGCACATAGATAGGCTCATCAATTTCAACTTCATTTATCCCCACTGGTCTATGCATAGCTTCATCAACTTTCACATTAGTACTCTCAATGATTTTTCTTAGTCTCTTGGGTATGTGCAAGATCATGATGGGCCAAAAAATGGTGATATGTAAGTGATATGATGGTCCATGTGGCTAATGAATTTTTTTTACACAAAATTGATGAAACGAAAAGGGTTTTTAAAGGAGATTCTCAGCTTTCCACCAATATAAATTATACTTCACTTTGAATTTAATAAATAATTATTATTCATTTTATATTTGAATGACGACTAAAGTCTCGATTAATAGGTTGATTGAAAAAAATCTATAGCTTTCAAACAGTATCGCATTTTTTAAATCCAAAACATGTGTCACATTCTATGCTTTACATACTATAGGATTAAAAAAAATGAATTTCATGAAGTTTTGACCAAGTTAAGGTGGTTAGACATATGAGTTTTTATATTTTTTAAAAGTTGTAATAAAAAATTCATAATTAATTTTTTACTTGGAAAAAAATTACAAAAAAATATGCATCACATCGGGACATGAGTCCTCTAATTATATCTAAAATCTTATAAAAAAATTATATCATTTTATTATGGTTAGGGTAGTCAGACAGACACCTACTTCTTATTTTTTCCCTAAAATTTAAGTACTACTGCATTGAAATTTTAAATTTTCACCAAATAGATTTTAAAAATATAAAATAAACCTAGTAGTTTAGAAACTAAATTCAATTTTCTACAGATTCTATTCTTACATATTTTTTAAATAATATACATAACTTATTCAATTTTTTATGTCAATTTACCTAACTCTGATTTTCTGAATTTTCATGACCACTTAAGGGCCTGTCTTTTCAATGATGATCCTGCACATACCCTCTTATTAAAACATTTGTAAGCCTTAATTTTATTTGAATATCAAAGTAAAATTCCTTTATCACATCTAGCATCAAACTTTCCAACATTTTTTTCATCTCTTCTAATGTAACATCTACTACCAAATACCTTAAAAGTATTTCATAGTAGGAGTCTTACCAGTCCATAACCCATAAGGAGTCTTAGTGCTATTACCTCTAACTTCAACTTTGTTAAGAATGTAAACAGCAATGTGAATGGATTCTTTCCAATACACATTAGGAACATTTGCTTCTTTCATCATAGTTTTGGTTGCCTCTTGCACAGTCTAGTTCTTTCTTTCTACAACTCCATTCTATTGTGGGGTTCTAGGAGCAGAGAAATGTCTTTTTATGCAATTATCTGCATAGAATGCATTGAACTCCCTAGATGCAAACACTCCACCTCTATTAGATCTTAAGCATTTAATTCTCAAGTTTACTTCATTTTCTACTCTTTCCTTAAACACTTTGAATCTATCAAGAGCCTAAGACTTTTCTCTAAGAAATATTACCCATGTCATCCTAGAGTAATCATCAATTAACAACATAAAGTACTTGTCACCATTTAGGCTTCTTGTTCTTGTAGGACCACAGCGGTCTGTGTGGATTAACTCAAGTATTTTGGTAGATGATTGATGGGTATGTGAAGGATCATCATGGAAAAAACAGGCCCTTAAGTGGCAATAAAAAGATAGAAAATCAGAGTTAGACAACTTGACATAAAAATTTGAATAAGTTATCTATATTATTTCAAAAAAAATGTAAAAATAGAATTTGTAGAAAATTGAATGTAGTTTCTACAATACTAGACCTTTATTTTTTTTTTAAATCTATTTGGTGAAAATTTGAAATTTCAATGTAGTAGTATTTAAATTTCAGGGTAAAAGTAAGAAGTAGGTGTCTGTCTGACCACCCTAACCACAATAAAATGATAATATTTTTTTATAAGCTTTTAGATATAAGTATAGGACTCATGTCCCAATGTGATGCATTATTTTTTATCATTTTTTTCCAAGTAAATAATTAATTATGAATTTTTTATTACAACTTTTAAAAAATATAAAAACTCGTTTGTCTAACCACTTTAACTTGGTCAAAAATTCATGAAACTCAATTTTTTTTTTTTTAATCCTATACTATGTAAAGCATATAATGTGACGCATGTTTCGAATTCAAAAAATGTGATACCGTTTGAAAGTTATAGATTTTTTTCAATCAGCCTATCAATCAGGACTTTATTCGTAATTCTCATAGAAATTCAATAATAATTATTTATTAAATTCAAAGTAAAGCATAATTTATATTGGTGGAAATATGAGAATCTCCTCTAAAAACCCTTTTCGTTTCATCAATTTTGGGTAAAAAAAAGGTCGTCAGCCACATGGGTCATCATATGGCTTACATATCGCCACTTTTTGGCCCATCATGATCCTGGACATACCCTGATCCTTTGTTTTAAAACTGTTCCATGTTTTTTTCCCTATCTGACAGCTTTTGTAGATTGAATTTGAAGGTTTTGTGATTTTAGGCAGATCTCTCACAGCTTCTCTAGAACTAATCCTAACTAGATTATCAAAATTTTCATGTCCCATCCTCTAGTGCTAGAGCCAACTCTCACTAATCTGGGAAACAAAACATTGACTGTCACCACCTTTGAGTTGATAGATGTTTCCATGAGTTCTTCTTCCAGTTGCAACCATAGTTCCATATCCTTTTCTGATCTCGCAAGTGTTATCCTAAAACACAAGCCTAAAAACCTTTGTTGCACATTTTTCCAACACTTAAAATATTATTCATTAAACCCTTTATAGAGTAGAAATCATCAGTGTTATGTTTTCCATCAAAGCTAATTGTTCCTTTACCAACAATCTTAGCACCAGAATCATCTCCAAACATGACATACCTCCATCATACTTCTCAAGTTTAGTAAACTTATTCTTATCTCCGGTCATATGATTTGAAAATTTGTTGTCAATTACCCAAAATTCTTCATCCTATCTAGCATGAAAACAAGTTACCAGAGTACCTTCTGATTTATTCTTCTTACACTATGGACTAGGTTCTTTTGCACATTTCTTTTCCAAGGCTAGAAATATAAATTCATCTTTGTCTTCCTCAAGATCTGATTCATCATCAAAGATTCATGCATCTTCTTTAACATAATATAGTTTATTGAACTTTCTATTCTTGTTATCCTTGAAATTACTGGTATTATCCTTGTTTTTCTTTTGTGTAGCTCTATTAGGACATCTTGATGCATAATGACCAATATTTCCACAAATGAAACATTTAAAGGGAAACTTACCTTTATATTTATCAGTACCTTTCTTCAATCTCCCTATAAAATTTGCTTCTAAATCCTTTGCATCTGCATCATCATCATCATCACCATCATCACCTTCTATCTTCATGGCTTTAAAGGTTGTTTAAGTCTTCTCCTTGTCTCTTTCAAATTTTCTCATCTCAAATGCAATCAAGACACCGAATAGATTTTCCTTAGTAAATGTCTTTGGATCATATTGTTCTTCTAGTGCAGATACTTTATCATTGTAATTGTCTGGTAAGGTCATCAAGATCTTCTCAATTATATCTTCATCCAGCATGGCACCTCCTTGATTCTTGATTTCAGTTGCTATAGTTTCAACTCTCTAATAATAGCTTCCAATGTCTTCTCCATCTTCCATTCTCAGATTCTCAAGTTTCCGCTTAGTAATTAGTTTCCTTGATAACTTCACTCTCTCATTCCCTTCATAAATATCTTTCAATTTTGTCCACATTTCATTAGCAGTAGCTAAATAAATAGCTTTTGATCTTTCAGTTTTAGATAATGCACTAAAGATAGCGAACCTTTCTTTTTCATTTTCTTAAAAGGCTACAACTTCATCGGTAGTGGAAGGTCTAGCTGCTAGAATCACATACTTTGTCTCCACAGCTTTCCAATTATTAAAACTGATTGAAATAAAATAACTTCTCATATGTTCTTTCCAGTCACTATAATCAAATCCATCAAACATAGGAAGCTGCAACTTGTGTGCCATCTAATCTGCCTCAAGCGGTAAACCTTTTCATCGAGGAACCAAATCTCTTATACCAATTTTTGAAATGTGCACAGGACAACTAAGAGGGGGGGTGAATTAGTTGTACCAAATTCTTTACTCTTAACTTAATCAATTCCACTTTATCTTCAATCTGTTATTAAGTATGAACATGAAAATGCAAATAATAGAAACATAATACCAGAGACACCAGATTTACATCAAAAACCCTAATGAGGGAAAAACCATGGTGAGGATTAACTTACAATATAGTAGTAGTGCAATACCAAATACAAAAGGTTCACTGCTAGAGGGTTCACTGCCCAAATACAAAGGCTCACTACCTAGATCAAGGGCTCGCTGCCTTAGGACTCACTATCCAGAAAGAGAGGCTCACTACCTATAGAAAATACAAAGAAATAGATAATGATCCACCACTAGAAGTTACACACACTTCACAACTTGATCAGAAGATTGTGAATATAATGAAGTATTGTTTGCCTCAATTCACTCTTCCATACTCTTCTTTTTTCACTTGTTCGCACATTATTCTCTTGCTCAAATCAAAATGATGGATGGATATGAAATTCACTATAGCTCAACTTGATTTTATACCATATTCAGCCTTAGATATATTCTCCAAGGTTGGCTTATACAATTTCATTTTACAAATTCAAACAAGGTCGGTTACTCAACATTCTCGTAGTGGATAAGAATGTGAGAGGCCCAATTACATATTTAATTTAGGAACTAAACAAAATCTTGGATCACACACATGCTTCCTCAAGTCAATGCAAAAATCAAATGTAACATGTAGACATCAGGTCGGCCAAACCTAATGAAAACACAAATGAACTTTGAAGTACACACATCATCAGCAAGATAAACACACACGGATTTCTTGACACACTTTACCAATGTTTTTACCATCTCTAAGAACAACTCAAATACATTCGCAATAGCTTCAACAAACTTCATTTTTAGAGAACACTTCTACCAGCTGAACCAGGACAACCAATAAAACATAGAGACTTTGAAGGTCTTTTAGAGCTCCAAACCACGAGAAAAAATTTTAGAGCATAGAAACCATTATAAAGAGTAATCTCCTAGATCCACAAGGTCTGAGGCCAAATAATAGAAGACTACGGAGCCAAAAAATTTCTCCCAGTCAATAACCAAATCAATCTGACAAACCATTTCACACACTGGTGAACATAATTTTTTCTCTTCGTCAAACTAGAAGTTGAAACTCATAATATAGAATCCATTTAAGCTTATGAACACACCATCAGATCTACAAGTTCATTGGATCAATATAGAGAGAATGCAGACCACAATACTGGAGCATGCTTAGAACACACTTCAACATAGCTTTCATTATATTTCAATTTTTCTCAAAATCGGTTGGGAAAAACCAACTTACACAACCTGTACAGTGTTGACATCAATGACAAGATTAATGACAACACCACAAAACAAATCCATAATTGCAACACAATGGGTAAAAGAATGTCTTTCTCATGTTTGCCACATCCTTTACCATTGTATCCTAATTATTTCACAAGATCATAGCCACATCCATAAATTCTTTCTATTTCTTCTGGGTTAGGTGGTTGTTGATAATCTATCTCATCAAAATTTGTTATATATGTTGCATTTTCTGCCAAAAGAGATGAGGTAGATGTATGGGAAGGGTGTTCTTATTGTTGGGTAGAGAGGAAAATTTATTTCTCTTGTAGGTTATTCTCTTTTCGTGTGAAAATACACTCACCCAGAAACGAAGGTGTAAGTTTTAAAGACCCCCAATCATCACTAAGTAAATTAAAATTAGGTTTATCTTTTGGTTGATCCCTCTCAGAAGGGGCAATTTTGGAGGTAGGAATTAAGGTATTGAGAGGACTTGATGTCCCTTTTCAAGTTGTAAGCAACTCTCAAGTTCAGGGTCTATGTCAATTTGATAAAATTTGTTATTATGCATATTTCATTTTGTGATGAAAAGTCGAGGGTACCGCATGTATCTCATGTATCCATGGTCTTCCCAAGAGAATATTATAAGAAAGGTCATAGGGCATGACATTGATAGGAGTTTGTAGCATAACCACTCTGATAGTAATGGGTAAGGTGATGACACCAAGGGGTTGCTTCGTAACATTGTCAAATCCTCTAATGGATAAGGAATCGAATTGGTTTTGTGATCTATCCACATGTAAACTATCAATAAGTTTCACACTGCACACATTTAGGGAAGATCCATTGTCAATGAGGGTCCTTTTGATACCTATCTAAGCATATTGGGATATGATCATAAATACTTCATTTTATATTCTTAATTCTAATGGAGGGAGCTCATGTTGATAGAAAGCAGTGTCCACATTAGTTTTGTTCATTTCATGTAGGAGATCTACCACATCATTAGAATTTGTACTAGGAGGGACCATTATGTGTTGCAATGTTGTTTGAAGCATAAAATGATAGTTAGGGGAATTCAAAAGGAGATCCCAAAGGGATATCTTGACAGGAGTGTTCTTTAGTTGTTCAACTAAATCATACTCCATAAATTATGAGTTTAAATGAGGAGTTGCAGGTAAGATGGGATTACGAAACGGTAGGGATTTTGAGGTAGTTGGTTGTTGGGGATGTGGGTAATTGTGAGTATAATGGGTGTGGGAATTGGTATCATGCTTAGGAGGGTAAAGGGTAAACTCAGGTTGGGATGGGGTTTGAGGTTTATGGGAAGGTGGGTAGAGAATAAATTAAGGTTGGATGACATTGACATCTTTTGTTTTAGGTTGTTCATCAAAAACCCTAGTGGATGAAGTAGGTGAGATGAAATCCTAGAGAACTTCATCTAACATGCCCATATCATCATAACTAAAAGGTTTGGAAGACAAGGGAGGGTAGGTTTTGACTTTATCTTCACCAACCTTAGTGGACGAAGTGAGTGAGAGGAATCCTTGAAGGGCTTCATCTAACTTATCCAAATCATCACTACTAAAAGGTTTAGATGATATAGTGTTCCTATAGTGGAGAAGTGTATGCATCGTGTCACATGTGATGTTTATATAGTTTTGTTTTCATGTGCCAATGAATTTTCTTTGAAAGAACTAGGAACTAATGCTGAAAATGAAACTTGTAAAGACTCAATGTTATTCATAAATTTCATTTTAAGCTAATAATAAACATATAATAGAGAATAACATAAATTAAATAGAGCATAAGCTAAAAGAAACAAAAACTTCATAATCTAGAAAGCAAATGCAGAAACTACATATGCAAAATGTGTACTAGGACTAGGTCGCCCAAGGTGGCGATTTAGTCCTGGTATGGGTATTTTTGACCTTTTTCTATGTTTTTTGTTGAAAAATGTAGTTTGTTAGAATGTAAGATGTGGTACCTTATGTTATATGCAAAATTTTTGTAAGATGCAATAGAATGAATGCAAAATATGAGTCTTTTTCACCAATACAAAATAGGAAACCCTAGGGTTCCTTTCTAAACAACGCAACATTCCATGCAATGCTAAAGAAATTTCCTAGGATGTAAATGCAAACTAAAATAGAATTAAAATTTGTCTAAATGCAGGTTCACCAAAATGAGCCGTAAAATTTAATGCTTTGGGGTAAAGGAAGGGGTCCCCTACAACTTTCTAGGGTTTTCAACTAGAAGGAAGGGAATATCCTTATAGGGTAGCATTAAACCTTGTGATTCATTCAATAATAGGGATTGAATATGTGTTGAAATGTGCTAAATGTTGAAGTGTGATAAGTAAACCTAATTATTTAATCTAAACCGAAAGAATCTATATTGCTGAAAAACACATGATGTAATGCAATAATGATAAAATAAAGACAATATTAGGTAAACTAACCTAATAGATCAAACAAGTGCACTTGGAAACTATTTTAGACAGAAGCAAAGGTTGTGGAGGCCTCTGAAAATCTAGAAAATCTAAGTTTTGAGCCCACTGGGACACTTACACCAAGTTGGGCGACCTAGTCCCTTTTCAGGTAAACTACTCCAGATCTCATTTCAACCAACTAGGTACTCAAATCTGTAAAAATATTTGTCGAGAACCTCTAATGGGACTAAGTCTACATTATGGGTGACGTAGACCCTTTCATCTTTTCTGAAAAATTGAAATTGGACATGGAGACCTGTGATCTATGTACTATTTCTCCACGTGAATTCAGACACAAGCCTACAAAACAAAATATATTTGGGTTTCTAATGTGGGGTTTGCCTTGGTCAAACCCCTAGTTGTTATTTAAACTTGTAAAGAGATGGAAAATCAACATAAACCCTAGTCCTAAGTGTGTCTAGAACTAGGAAAACCTGAAATAAGACAAAACTCTATTCTATTATGCTAGAATAAGATGCATGCAAAATATTTGGAATGATGCAAGACTTCACTCCTAGAAACCCTACAATATTACAAATGAGTGTAAAAAAGAATGCAAATGGGATGCAAACCTCAAATCTGAAGATGGGCTAAAAATAAAAGATGGAGTCACTTTTAAAACGGTTTTTAGGTATGATTTGGTGGCTAGTTGCACCTCCTCAACCTAGATTTCTCCAAGAATCTCCATAGGAATCTATGTTCAACCTTTTCCGATGTGTGATCTTGAATGTGGATTGAGCTTGAAGACTTGCAAAAATCCCTAGTTTGTTGTCCAAAAGCTTCAAGTTTGTTGTGGAAGAGAGATGAATCTTCTTGAGAAAGATGTTTTGCACTTGATTCTTGAAGTTGGTTGTCCAAAATGACCAAGAGAGAGAGGCAAGATGACCTAAAAATAAGTATTTATAAGCAACAAGACCTATTTTTTGGTAATTTTGACCTAAAAGGCTGACACCCATCATGAATTTTTAACAAAATATACATTTTCCCACTTTTAAATGTAAATATCCTCAAAAAGGACTAGGTTGCCAACTTGGGCAACCTAGTCCCATTAAGGGATTTTGATGTAGGATTAGTGATTTCTGAATAATTTTGATGTTGTTTGTTGGGGGTTGAATGATTTCTTAGGTATAACATGCCTCAAAGTCAAAACTAAGGAAACCTCAGGGGCCTACAAATGTTGTTTTAGGGTGATAATTAATGAAAGGGGACCTAAAGTAGGACCAAAATGGGCACAAAATTATCCTTTTCTTCAAATTTATACAATTTTTGGTGACACATTTTGTAAGGAGCTTTCAATTTCATCGGCCATGCTCCTCCCTTTATATTGCTCCTTCAAACCATGTTCCTGCACTTTCACATGATCTTGTCCTCTGGTAAGTTAAAGAGGCTTGACATTACGGGAATCAACACCAATACTAACAATCTCCTCTTGATTCAGGCTAGCATACTACTTAGACTTCTTCTGGGAGCTTCTATCCAAAAAAACTCAACTTCCTCTTAGAACCAAACAAAGGGGGTTTCCCAACCTTTTCCCCTATAGCATATTTCTTCCCTTTATTTAGACCCGAGGACTCACCTTTCAAATTCTTTCCACCCCCGGATTTACCAATAGCCACCTCCTCGCTACCTATTTCATAATCTTCAAAATTGGGAGTTTTAGGCAGTTTACCTTTCTTAGTACTCTTGCCCTCAAAAGAAGTGGGAGGCTCTGAATAGACTTCCATTGACTCATCTATACCAAGCTCATATTCCTCATCAGCATTCCCAAATTCAGACCTAGTTTGTTATTCTAAATCAATCTTTTTATGTCGACCTTTAGAAACCCCTTTAGGTTGAACAGGAACAATGTAAGACTTGGCATACTCAAATATAAGGAGGATTAGGCCATCATGGATAAAAGGATTCTTATGGTTTCATCTATGATCTCTAATACCACACTATAGGGAAAGAAGCAGATAAAAAGGAAAAGAAACCTTTTTCTTATGCTTGAAATGGTTGAGTAAAATAAAATGATACCCTAATAAAATAGAAAAATGCTCATCAAGTGTAAAGTACCTCATAATTTCTTCAACAAAATCACCCCAAATCACCTTTATAGAGTTGTGAAGGTAACCCCCAAATTTTTCCTTCTCCAATCTATCCCTTTCATTATCCTTGAAGAAAATTTCCATGGCTACGCTAGACTCCTTATCTCTGTAAACTTTCCTTCCCTAGGTAGAAAGACCCATAATTTCAGCAATAATATCTTCAATAATAAGAAACTTAGTTCCACAAAGATTCAACACTTTGTTCTTCCATCTTTGAATGAAGGCCTATATAGTCTTAGGGTCATTCTTGTTAGGAAAAATTCAATTGCGGAACAAGTTTTCCTAATGCCAAGTCTTAGAGGAGAAGAGAGATATGCCTTTTAATGTTTACAATTATAGTTCATTAAGACACACATGAAAGAAATAAAAAAATTGAGAAATATACACATAACACAATTGACACCAAATTTACGTGGGAAAAACCTTACGAGATAAAAACCCACCACACCAAAGAAAGATCACTTGTATGACAGTAATCCAATTACATACAAGTTACATACTCTTCTCTTCAGATGACAATTCTATATAAGCAACATTTCCCTAATCAACCTTGTATCGAATTATACTATTACAATAATTTCATTTAGCATATAATGAAATTCACTCACTAATCATTCGACTAACCAACCAGACCAAACCCTCGATCGAACTATTCATCCATTGCTCAAGCTATCTATTCATTTCCCACAAGAAAATGATCACAACAATTCAACTGCCCAATCGGTTCGCATTTTCTATCGCTCATTGGTCCAAGACAGAACACGTAGAAAAAACACTTGGTCAACCGATTTCAACTTTATCGCTCATTGGTGAGACAACATAATGTGTTGAACCAATGTCATACTATCCACAGGCTATCACACAAGACACCGGCTCCTATCGCTCAGACTTTGGTGAAGTCTCCTCGATCTCAAGACCATCGGCAAGACAATCGATATCGCCAACACATTGGGACATCACACCGAACATTCATGTCTCCACGATGACCTAACAAACACTAAGACCGCACATATCGGCAAGAGTCACGTCGATCGTTCACCAGGAGTAGACCCATCAGCGATAGAAACACTATCAGCAAGAGATCAGGATGTTACACCAAAAGCACAAGTCTCCCAGACACGTTCATCGCCAAGACTCTCCCAAATGATCTTCATCACCGAGACATATGCCATCAGAGTGAGATGGAGATGTCACCCCAACTATTCTATTCATGCCGATATCATCGAGATAGCCACCAGGTCACGTCAACTTCGCCAAGACTTATGTTATCAGAGTGAGTTTGGAAACTCGCTCTGATAGATCATGTCACCCCAATGGTTCTCGTCACCAAGAAAAATCCAAGGTCACGGTGATCTAATCAGTTTCTCATCGGTAAGACATTCCAAAGGTCACACCGATATTGCTCTTTCAGCAGTTCAATGTTGGTAAGCATTGAGGCACTTTTTCCAACAATCTCCCACTTGACGAAGATCTTACTGACACCTCCAGAGCACAAAAAAACTACTAAATTTTATGGGCACCAAGGCCCATTGAACCGGTACACCACCTATACTTTTTTGTACTCACCGGTTTCATCAATGCATTTGCAACATTTTCTAGAGTATCCACCTTTTCTAAAGAGAACTTTCCATCCTCCACCATATCTCGTACAAAGTGATACTGCACATCAATATGTTTCGTCCTAGTATGGAAAGTAGGATTCTTTGTCAGACAAATAGCACTCTGACTGTCATAGTAAATTGTAGTCTGGCCTGCATCAAACCCAGTGTTAGAACACAAATGTTATAACCAAATTGCTTCTTTACAGGCGTGAGTTGCTGCCATGTACTCAACTTTTGTAGTGGAAAAAGTGACTACATCTTGTCACTTGCTCATCCAACTAATTGCACCACCATTCAACATGAAAGTATATCCATTGGTGGACTTTCTACTGTCAATGTCCCCTGCCTAATCAGAATCCACATATCCATGAATGTTGAGAGTCCTCTGTGATCCAACCAAATGTCCATGGTAACACAGAGCATAGTTTGAAGTGCCCCTCAAATATCTAAACACTCTTTTCACAAAATCCCAATGTGTCCTTCCCGAATTCACCATAAATCGACTAAGAACTCCCACTGCTTGGGAAATGTTTGGCCTTGTACAGACCATTACATACATTAAACTATCAACTACACTAGCATAAGGCACTTTGGCCATGTCCTCCATCTCAGTAGGATATTTTGGACAATCTTCAACAGATAGCTTTGTTCCCTGCAAAACTGGAACAACTAGTTTCTTGCAATCATTCATACCAAATTGCTCTAGAATAGTATTAATATACTTACTCTGGCTAAGCCAAAGCTTTATGCCGTTTCTTTCCCTGGTTATTTCCATTCCTAGAATATACCTAGCTGTACCAAGATCTTTCATTTCAAACTTTTCAGACAACTAACATTTTAGATCATAAATCATTAACTTACTATTTCCTATGAACAGCTAATCATCAACATAAAGGGAAATAATAAGAATCTGATCATTTTTAGTCTTGTAGTACACAAAATGATCTAATTTTGATCTTACAAATCCAAAAGACAAAACAAATGTGTCAAATTTCTGGTACCACATCCTAGGTGATTGCTTCAAATGATTTTTTCAACTTGCAAACCATATTTTCTTTACCTTTTCTCACAAAAAGCTTGAGCTGGGACATATAGATTTCTTCCTCAAGATCACCATGAAGAAACGCTACCTTCACATCCATCTACTCAATCTCCAAATCATATGTTGTAGGAAGTGATAAAAGAAATATGATAGATTTCAGCTTTGCTATAGGAGAGAAAATTTCCCCTTAATCAATTCTCTCTACCTGGGAATAACCTTTCGCAACCAATCTCTCTTTATACTTTTTAACATAGCCATCTAGACCAATTTTCTTTTTAAACACCCATTTGCAGCCCATAGGCTTTCTACCTTCAAGCAATGGGACCAGATTCCAAGTATCATTTTTATTTAATGATGTCATTTCTTCATTCATGGCTTCCAACCAGGAATCTAAATCAAACATTTCAGTTGCCTCTTTTATAGTCTCAGGCTCATCTATGTTAGTAATCAAAGCATAGGCACAACTAGAATCTAACATAGAGAATCCATACCTATTTGGTTGTTTCTTCTCACGTGTAGACCTCCTCACAGGTTGAGGCTAAGGTTGTGGTTCTTCTTCTTATTTAGAACTCTCAGAGCTTCTCGAACTCTCCTTAGTTTTAGGTACACTTTCAATGTGTTGTTCCTCTTTTTCTAGAGTTTGAGGTATCTCAACAACATCATTCTTCTTTTCCTCTTCTTTCATCCCTGACTACAAATCTATTGAAGAAGGTTTCAGTTCCTAGAAGATTACACTTCTATTGTACAATACCTTCTTAGTCATAGGATTCCAAAGCTTGTATCCTTTCACACCAAGGTCATACCCAATGAAGATACATTTTTCAGCTTTGTTGTCCAATTTAGATCTTTTTACATCCGACTCATAAACATATGCTTCACAGCCAAAAACATGAACATGTCTAAGAGAGGGCTTCTTACCAGACCAAGCTTCCATAGGTGTTATATCAACAAGTGTTGAATAAGGTGATCAATTCAATAAGTAATATGTGTTGTAGCCATAGCCTCAGCCCAAAACTTCTGCTCTAGACTAGCATTGCTCAACATACTTCTTGCCTTCTCCATCAACGTCATGTTCAACCTTTCAACAACTCCATTTTGTTGTGGAGTGTAAGGTGTTGTTTTATGCCTCTTAATCCCATGGTCTTTGCAATACATTTCAAACTCATCAGAACAAAACTCACTGCCATTGTCAGTCCTTAGACACTTTATTTTTCTTCCAGTTTGATTTTCTACAAGGATTTTAAATTCCTTAAAATGAATGAACACTTTTTATTTACATTTTTTAAAATAGATAAATGCCCTTCTCAAATAATCATCAATAAAAGAAACATAATATTTAGGCTTTGATAATGAAGGAACATCCACTGGAACACACACATTAGAATGAATATAATCCAGAACACCAGAAGATTTATAAGGACTAGAGTAGAAGTAAACACGGTGTTGTTTGCCATAAATTCAATGTTCACAGAATTCAAAATCAAGATTACAATCACTAAGCCCCTCAACCAGGTTTTTATTCTTCAAGGCTTTTAAACCTTTTTCACCAATGTGACGGATCCTCTGATGCCAGAGCATAGTCTTTTCTATTGGAATTTTCACTTCCAAAGAATTTGCTCCAATAGGAACATTTTCATTCTTCTCTTTACGAACAACCTTTTGTGACTTTGCAGAGACACTATTGCATTGAACAACCAATACATCCAACTTAAACAAAGTACCAATTCGGGCACCCCTAGCTAGCACCATCGAGCCTGTATTCATTTTAAAGTCATTTCTAGAGAACGAGACTTGCACTCCAACATCGTTCAGCTTGCTTACATAAAGTAAATTTTGAGACAGGCCTGGTATATGCATTACACCATCAATTCCCTTAATTCTACCATCAAGAAACTAAATTTTGACTCTTCCATGACCAACTATCTCCAGAGATGAATCGCTTGCTAGATACACCTTTCCACCATCACATTCTTCATACTTAGTAAACTAGTCTCTATGACATGTCATGTGAAATTATGCTCCAGAAACAATCAACCAAACGTCATTTGATGCCTGAGTTGCCAAGGCTATAATAAAGGCATCTGCAACACTCTAAGGAGAATCATTGTCAAAATAATTCTTCTTCCACTTCTTTTTCTCCTCTTTGCAATCCTTTCAGACATGACCAAGATGCCCACAGTTCCAGCACTTCACCTTGGACTTCTTACCAAGATACTTTGATCTCCCTTCTGATTTCGATTTGGAATTCTTGTCCTTTTTCTTGCCTTTTTCCTTTGATCTGCCTCGAACAATAAGAGCCTCCTTCGCCATCTCAAAATATTTCCTTCTCATCTCTTCTGATAACAAAGAAGCAACCATATCCTCCATTAGTGTTCCCAATCACCATCACCAAGTGATCCCAAGAATCTGGCAAAGAACATAACAAGAGAATACAACGATATTCTTCTTCAATCTTCACACCAACAAATGTTAACTAAGCAATAAAAATGTTAAAGGTATTTAAGTGATCAGTACTAGATGTTCCTCCCTCTATCTTTAAAGAGTATAGCTTCTTCCTCAAGAACAACTTATTTACCAAGGAATTTCCCTAATAAATACCTCCCAATCTTTTCCACAACGTAGAGGCAGTCTTCTCTTCATGAAGATTCAGGGGAACAGAGTTTGCCAAGTAGAGTCTTATCAACCCTTT
Organism: Sequoiadendron giganteum; assembly: GCA_007115665.2. Lineage (NCBI taxonomy): Eukaryota > Viridiplantae > Streptophyta > Pinopsida > Cupressales > Cupressaceae > Sequoiadendron > Sequoiadendron giganteum. Next base: position 512,081,742 of record CM021100.1, read on the forward strand.
TTCTTTTTGATCTGTGAGGTCCCAATCTTCTTGCTTCATGGCTATAGGTTTCGTTCAAGACATAGCAATCCAAAGATCATGATCCACCAACACGTCTTCCATTTTAAGTTTCCACAACTCAAAATTGTTGTCATTGACTTTCTCAATTTCAATCCTTCCAGACATACTTGTCGTTTCCATCTTAATCTGTAATTAAAGAAATTCAAGACTTCTACAAAAACTCCCACTAAACAAAAATTGACACAAAAAACCAATTAACCCACAAGGATAACACAACTGGCTAGGCTCTGATACCACTTGTTAGGAAAAATTCAATTGCGGAACAAATTTTCCTAATTCCAAGTCTTAGAGGAGAAGAGAGATATACCTTTTAATGTTTACAATTATAGTTCATTAAGACACACATGAAAGAAATAACAAAACTGAGAAATATACACATAACATAATTGACACCAGATTTACATTGGAAAACCCTTACGAGAGAAAAACCCAACACACCAAAGAAAGATCACTTGTATTACAGTAATCAAATTACATACAAGTTACAATCTCTTCTTTTTAGATGACAATTCTATATCAGCAACATTTCCTTGATCAACCTTGTATCGAATTACACTGTTATAATACTTTCATTCAGCATACAATGGAATTCACTCACTGATCATTCAACTAACAAACCAGACCAGACCCTCGATCGAACTGTTCATCCATTGCTCAGGTTGTCTATTCATTTATGACAAGAAAACAATCACAACAGTTCAATTGCCCAATCGGTTTGAATTTTGTATCGCTCATTGGTCTAAGACAAAACACGTAGGACAAACGCTTAGTCAACCAATTTCAAATTTATCTCTCATCGGTGAGATAACAGAATGTGTTGAACTAATGTCATACTGTCCACAAGCTATCACACACAGCACTGGCTCCTATCTCATAGACTTTGGTGAAGTCTCCTCAATCTCAAGACCATCGGCAAGGCAATCGCTATTGCCAACACATTGGGAAGTCACACCGAACATTCATGTCTCCCCAATGACCCAACGAACACTAAGATCATGCATATCAACAAGAGTCACACCAATCGTTCATCAGGAGCAGACCCATCGGTGAGAGAAACACCATCGGCAGGAGATCAAGAGGTCACACCGACAACACAAGTCTCCTCAATGCGTTCATCGCCAAGACTTCCCGATGATCTTCGTCGCCCAGACATCTGCCATCGAAGCGAGCTGGCGATGTCACCTCGACCATTTTGGTCATGCCGATATCACCGAGACAACCACCAGGTCACGCCGACGTCGCCAAGACTTCTGCTATCAAAGTGAGTTTGGAAACTCACTCTAATAGATCATGTCACCTTGATGGTTCTCATTGCCAAGACAAATCCAAGGTCACAATGATCTGATCAACTGCTCATTGGTAAGACATTCCAAAGGTCTCACCGATATTTCTCTTTCAGGAGTTCAATGTCAATAAGCATTGAGGAACTTTTTCCAATAATTCCCATGGAGTCTTTCCATGTATGGAGTAACTCCCCAAATATGTAATTGTTGGCAAACTTTCACAGTGGTCATTGAGGTGTCACAAGAAATAGGTTCAACTCTATTGCAGTCACCACCCATGATTGCAGCAATGAAAAACCACAAAATCTTAAAAGACTTAATAGAGAATTAGAAGAAGCCTCAAGAAGATTAAATCCTTAGCTCGCCACCCACAATTCATGTCGGAGAGGTAAGGTGGTAGGGAACAATAATTAAGCTTGAAAGTTGCTCCTTATGGACAATAGTCAAATCATCAAAACACAAGGCGAAGCAAGAGTAGAGATCACACCAATATTTAATATGTCTCATAATAAAGTTCATGTGATATAAACTAATGGTGAAAAGAGCCCCCTCCTCAGCATGTTTGTAAATCATGATTTAAGCTTGTAAGGGCTTCGATGGGGAGGGGTTCATTCCCTTCCCATACCAAATGCTTGTTAACCCCAATGTTAGTGAAAACATTAGACATATAATTTCCCTCTCTTAAGATATGGGAAATGTAGAATTGATCAAAGGAGCTTAAGATATCCATGACATCTAGAATTAGAGATTCAATCATCCCAGAATGGGGGGTGATCTTCTTTAGGTTATTAATAATATTTAGTGAGTCACCCTCAATCCAAACTCTCCTAAAATCTTTAGACTTAGCCAACTTCAGCCCATGATAGGTAGCTGAAGCTTATGCACATGTTTTGTTAAGTTAAAAGCATGCACGTGTTTTGTTAAGTTAAAATCATGTATGTGTTTTATAAAGTTAAAGCAAATATATGTTTTTTGTTAGTTTAAAAGCATATACATAGCATTTCTAAGTGGAGGACAAAGTGAAAACAATTAAGTTTAGGGACCAATAATATGTACATTTTATGGAAACATAACACATATGTGTTTTTAGTGTAAATAGATTCTTAATGGCCAAAAATTCACATGATAGTTGTGTTGAAGGTCCCACTACAACTAGTTCTACTTTTTGTGTGACTTTTATGACTGTGTAAGAGATTTTTTTTTTTTTTTTTTGAGTTAAAATGATGGAAATGCATTGGAATTTGATAAATAACTTATTTTTCAATATTTTTTGTTTGTATAACATTTTTTATTATCAAAATTTATGACTATTTCATATTTTATTGATAATTTGTTAAGTTGATTAAGAAATTTATCATTTAGATGTTAAAGAAAAGTAATTTGTTTAAGTAATTTCATATATGTTTAAACTTAGTTTCATATTTGTGTAAGTAATTTCATATATGTTTAAGTAATTTCATATTTGTTTAAGTAATTGCATTAAGTAATTTGATTTTGTTCAAATTACAATATTTATTAACATATATTCATAATTTTTTTATTTAGGAGTAATTGATATTAACCATGGGAAGGAATAAGTGAGGACAACCAAAACAACTTGAGGCAAAAAAACAAACAAAAGGAGTACATGAAAAGACTATTCCAAATGAGAAAAGTTGGAGGAGAAGGTGCATCTTCTATACCAACTAATATTAATGTAGAATCAAACACAAAAACACCTATTAAGGATAGAAATGATGGATCGGATTTACTAAATGCAAACCGAGAACAAGCGACAAGTATCACACCTATTGAGATAAGGAATGATAAATCAAATTTACCAAATACAAACCAAGAAAACACACCAATCATAACACCTCCTAGAATTATTCGTAAAAGACCAAGTTATCTAATTGACATAGATGAAAAAAAATTGAAATCAATGCTTGATAAAATTCCCGATCACACTTGTGGAAGAATGGTTAATAAAATATGGAAAATCTATTTTGAGAGCTTAAGTGAAATTGGAAGGTGCCAATTGTTTGTTGAAATGATTAAAACTATTAATTTAGAGACACTATGAAGATCCTTGGCTTAAGATCATCCAATACCAATGGTAAAATAAATATTGTAATAAATTTAAGTAGTGTGTATCAATCAATAGGTTTAACTTTATGCACTAAAGATAGCAACATTACACGACATATTCTTACATCAACTATAGTAAGAAACAAAATGAAAAAATCTTGTTTGACTACCAAAACATGTAGGTCACTAAAAATAAGCAGAATACTAAATGTCATTGGGAGATGTGAAACAATTGAGGTTCCTAATAGTAATTCTCTATGGGCGTTCTCAAGTAGACGTACATGCAAAGACAAGGTTGTAGTTGAAGCATTTAGAGAATTAATTGATTATTTCTGGAAAGATAACACAAGAGTTTCACCCAAACAAAGAGATGTTGCTAGAAGGAGAATAAAATCTAATAATCATGAACCACATCCTAAACACTTTTTGGATATGACTCAAAGTCAATTTAATGAAAAGTTTATTCAAATTTATCATCAAGTGAGAATTAGTCAAAGGTATTTTGAAATGGTCAAATATTTTTATGTTAAGATAAATCATGCATGCACTACATGTTGTTGTAGGATTCATATCAAATTTTCCATGCATTATGATATTTATCATCATATATGTGTTACTTTGCATACTAATGATGTTTTGTAGGAATGTGGTATAAAAGTCCCTCCTAAATCATCAAGAGATTTTATTTCAAGTGTATTTTGTAAAAGAGATGATGGTAAACTTATAAGAATTCATGTTTGAAAGGGTCATGTGTTACTCATGGTGGTTTGGAATATTTGCAAAAATGCGTACATTTAGAGAACACACATGAATGGAAAATAAAGACAGTGACCTATGGGGTTAAAGATGGAAAAGATTTGAAGAGATGTGAGTTAGTGAATACATATATTGTTGGTATGTGATGATTGATCACGCAAATATTGTACCCTTGTAACGTATCATGGGGTTCAAGGCATCGCCCCAAAAAAAATTGGTTAACACATCAAGGTTTTCCCATTGACACATCAAGGTTTTTTCCTGTTGACATGTATAGGTTTTCCCATTAACACGTCAAATGAAAAAATGACTTTGTAAAACCCTAATTCTAGAAGCTTCCAAAATGAGCTTGTTATAAATGACTAGGATGTAAGTTTTGGTGTGTGTGATTCACGATATTGTAATATGTTTTGCACTGGATAATAAAATCATTGGGTGACTGAGTTTTTGTAGATGTATCCCATATTGGGCACAAACCACATTAAATTTTTGTGTTGATCTCTTTTGTGTTATTCTTCATTGTTATTTCTAGGTTATTTAATTTGCATATAATTTTTTATGATTACTGCTCCAATCTACCTGAACCCTAACAATTAGTATCAAAGCCTTGTGTATTTCGGTTGATTGGCAAGAAACCTCTATATTTGAGTGGGAGAAATGGAAGGAGAAAAATTCAAGGTTGAGAAGTTCAACAGCCGGAATCAATTATGGAAGATGCAGATGGAAGATTATTTCTATCAAAATGGATCTATGGTGGCCATTGCAAGGAAAAACAAAGAAAGAGGCTATGATGTCTGATGAAGAATGGGAGATTTTGGATAGACAGGCACTATGAATCATTTGGTTGTGCTTGGCACCATCTATGGAATTTAATATAATAGAAGCAAAGACAATAGAGGATCTAATGGAAGATTTGGATAAATTGTATGAGAAACCCTTAGCCTCAAATTAAGTATTTCTCATGATGCATTTATTTAATTTGAAAATTATTGAAGGTGGATCTATGACACCATTTAAATGAGTTTAATCAGTTAACTTCTATAAAAGTGAATTTTGATGAAGAGGTGATGGATCTCTTGGTTTTATGTTCTTTTCTAGAAAGTTGGAATAGATTGTTAATGGTTGTAAGTAACCCTGTCTTTGGTTCAAATACATTGAAATTTGATGATGTTGTCAGTGTTATCCTTAGCGGCAAAATGAGACGGAAAAGCACAAGTGAGGCTTCAACATCGGGTAATGCTTTGACTTTAGAGAATAGGGGAAGAACAAGGAGAGAGGAAAAATCCCAAAAAATCATGGGAAGTCACAAGGGAAGTCGGAGAAAGGAAAATCTAAATCTAGAGGAAGAATGGATTGTTAGCATTGTGGAAATCCAAGACACTTGAATAAGGATTCTTGGTCTCCAAAGGGAAAACAAGGAAACGGAAAACATTATGATAGTAAGGAAGCTAATGTTACAAGTAATAAATTGCACGATGCTTTAATTTTGTGTTTAGATAATGCTAATGATTCCTAGGTAATAGATTCAAGGGCTTCATTTCATGCCACCCCCATAGAAAATATTTTATAGATTATGTTCAAGGTGATTTTGGATAGGTATATTTGGGTGATGATGAACCCTGTCAAATTGTTGGAAAAGGAAAGATAAAAATCAACTTGTAGAATGGAAATGAATGGTTACTACAAGAGGTAAGACACGTTTCAAATTTGAGAAGAAATTTAATTTATGTAGGACAACTGGGTGGTGAAGGCTACATAGTTACCCTTTTGGACAAAGTCTGAAAGGTCACTAAAGGTGAATTAGTAGTAGCTAAAGGTGAAAATGCAGGCACATTGCATTTGTGTACTGGTAATACTTATTTTACCTTAGCTGCTATAGAAACTGATGCTACTGAGACAATTATAGCACTTGCTAAAGGGGTAGAAATAGAATTGTGGAACCATAGAATTGGGCATATGAGTGAGAAAGGGATGAATATCCTTCACTCCAGAAATTTTCTACCATGACTAAAGCAGATTGACTTGGAGTTATGTGAAAATTGTCTTTATGGAAAATAGAAAAGAGTCCAATTTCTCAAAGTTGGGAAAGAGAAGAAGAGTGAGAAATTAGAGCTTGTACATTCAAATGTATGGGGACCAACTCAGGTATCTTCTCTTGGTGGCTATTGTTATTATGTTACTTTTATTGATGACACAACTAGAAAAACATGGGTGTATTTCCTAAAACAAAAATCATAAGTAATTGAAACTTTTAAAAAGTGGAAAGCTTTGGTTGAGGATGAGACAAGAAAAAAGTTGCAGTGTCTTAGGTCTGATAATGGAGGTGATTATTGCAGTAGAGAATTTCAAAATTACTATTCATACAATTGAATTCGTAAGCAAAAACTGGTTCCTAGAACCCCACAATAAAATGGTGTGTTTGAGAGGATGAATAGGACCATTATGGAGCGTGAAAGGAGAATGAGATTGAATATTGGACTACCCTTACAATCTTGGCCAGATATTATGCATATTGTTGTTTATTTAATAAATCAGGGACCTTCAAATTCTTTGGATGATGGAATTCTAGAGGAGGCATGGATGGGAAAAAAGGTAAGCTATTCATTTCTAAAACTTTTGGTAGTGAAGCTTTTCCCCGTGTTGATATTGAAAATAGAACCAAGCTTGAGGCTAAGTCTAAAAAATGTACCTTCATTGGATATGGAGTAGATGAATTTGGTTATAGGTTATGGGATTATGAAAATAATAAAATCATTAGGAGAAGAGATGTTATATTCAATGAGAAGGTCATGTATAAGGATCAACTAGAAGAAAAGAATCATGAGCAGGACAAAAAGGAATATTTGTTGTTGGATGAGATTCTAGAAAATAAAATGTCAATGGTACCTGATGCTCAGCAACAACAAGTAACCTCATAGACTCCTACAAGTGTTAGACATTCTACAAGGATAACTAAATGTCCAAAAATATTTTCTCCATTGTTATATTCTATAATATTAACTGATTCTAGTCAACCTAAAGGTTATGAACAAGCAATGTAGGTAGATACCAAAAACTAGTGGGAGCTAGGTATAAAAGAGGAAATGGATTCCTTGTTGGAAAATTAGACTTGGGACTTAGTCCAACTACTTTTAGGTAAAAGAGAATTACCAAATAAATGGGTTTACAAGTTGAAGGAAGAATATGGAGACAAGAAAAGATATGAGGCTAGACTTGTGGTAAAAGGTTTTGGATAGAAAAAAGGTATAGATTTTGATGAAATATTTTCTCCAGTTGTAAATATGACTTCTATTATTATAAGTCTTGTGGTTGCAGAAGACTTGCATCTTGAATAGCTAGATGTGAAAACAACATTTCTCCATGGGGATTTGGAAGAGAAAATATACATACACAACCACAAAGATATGAGGTCAAGGGTAAGGAGGAATTTGTGTGCAGGTTAAAGAAGAGTTTGTATGGCTTGAAGCAAGCACCTCAGAAATGGTATCTCAAATTTGATAGTTTTATGGTTGAACAGGGTTACAAAAGATGTCATCCTAATTATTATGTTTATTTTAATAAATTGGGTAATGGGAATTATATTAAACTATTGCTTTATGTTGATGGCATTCTTGCTATCGGGTCTAACATGCAGCATATTAATGAATTTAAGTAGAAATTAGAAAATTCATTTTTTATGAAAATTTGGGTGCAACAAAACAAATCATTGGTATGAGGATCACATGGGACAAGACAAATAGAAAAAAAAAATTGTCTCAAAGTGAGTATGTAGAGAAGGTGTTGAAAAGGTTTAACATGTAGAATGCAAAATCAACTAGTACACCTTTTCCTAGTCATTTTAAGTTGACTTAGGAGATGTGTCCAAAAACACAAGAGGAGGAAGAAAAAAATTCTAAGACACCATATGCATCAGCAGTTGGTAGCTTGATGTATGCAATGGTATGCACAAGGTTAGATATTGCACATGCAGTGGGAGTTGTGAGAAAGTATATGAGCAATCTAGGAATGGAACATTGGAATGTAGTAAAATGGATTCTCCGATATTTGAGAGGTATTACTTTAAAGAAACTATGTTTTGGAGGAACCAATTTTGCTCTCATAGGGTATGTTGACTCTGATATGGGGGTGATATTGATAGCAGGAGGAGTACTATAGGGTATTTTTTTACTATAGGAGGTACTCCAGTCAGTTGGATTTCAAGACTATAAAAGGTTGTTTCACTTTCAACTACTAAACCTGAGTATGTTGCTACTAAGGAAGATAGCAAGGAGATGATTTGGTTATAATTTTTTTTGGAGGAATTGGGACAATGATAAGAAGATAGCCCTTTATCCACTGATAGCTAGAGTTCCATTCATCTTGCTAATAATTTAGCTCTACATTCAAAAAATAAGCATATATAGCTCAGATACCACTTCATCCAGACAATTTCAGAGGATGGACTATTGAAGCTAGAGAAAATTCACAAAAGTGAAAATCCTACAGATATATTCACAAAGTTAGTTACACAGGAGAAAATGATTTCCTCATCAGTTTTCATTGGCCTTCACAAATGATAATGGTGGACATAAGAAACCAACCGGGCCTGTAATCTAGTGGGAGCTGCAAGTGCAATGATGTTGTCCAAGATTAGTCCAGGGACAAGTGAGAGATTGGTGTGGAGCATTATTTGTCTCCAAGTGGGATATTGTTGGTATGTGGTGACTGATCATGCAAATATTTTACACTTATAATGTATAATGGGGTTCGGGTCATCACCCCAATTTTTTTTTGGTAAATACATCAAGGTTTTCCCACTAACAAATTAAGGTTTTTTTCCCATTGACATGTCAAGATTTTTTGATTAACAAGTCAAATGAAAAATGACTTTGTAAAACCCTAATTCTAGAAGCTTCCAAAAAGCTTGTTATAAGTGGTTGGGATGTAAGTTGCAGTGTGTTTGGTTCACGAGATTGTAATCTATTTTGCATTGGATATTAAAATCATTAGGTGTTTAAATTTCTATGGATGTATCCCATATTGGGTGAACCACGTTAATTTTTGTGTTGATCTCTTTTGTGTTATTCTTCACTGCTATTTTTGGGTTATTTAATCTGCATATAATTGTTAATGATTATTGCTCCAATCTGCCTGAATCCTAACAGATATTTATGTAGCTAAATTTATGAGGATTTCTTACGAAAAAATAGTTTATGATTATATAATGCATACACATAGAGCTTGATAGTTAGATGAGAAATGTAAGTTCTATAAGGATACATTTCCTCTTGGTACCATTGTTTCTTTTATAGATTTTGTTGAGAATTATACATTGCAACCAAAAAATAAAGTGCAATCCTAGCATACCTTGCATAAAATAGCCCACTCAGATGGGTTGGTATTAACAGTTTGAGCCCATGAAGAATGGAACAAAAGTTATGCAATATATTGCAACTTCTCATTAAATGCATTTGATGATTTTTGCATTATTTGAAAACTTGCTTCCATGATCAAATGGATTGGGTTCTTGAAAAAGTAAGAGAGGTTATTGTAGAGGGACCTCACATGACCTTGTAGGTTTAGCTGAAACATTTTTATGTACTTTGTCTTCATGATCCTTCTTGGACCTAAATCGGTAAACATGCTCTTTGACGTAATCACGTGGTCCACACTCTTTAGAGTGAAGCTGGGTATCCCTTGGTTAGTAGCTATGAATGTAGTGCCCTTGATTGTGCATAAATGTTTGAATTTTATCCATGAGGGTTTCGTAAATGTGATCCACGACACTAGTTATAAACCACCAATTGAGCATGGTAATTATTCCTTAGACCACTTTTGGCCTACGCCCATTGGTCCACTCCCACCTAGGAAGGACCGCTTGTACCAGACTTATGAGAAGTACAAGAAAGGGAACTTAACACCTAAAGTGAGGTACCATCCATCTCCCTATGTTTTCTCGCATAGGGCTTGTTTAAAAACTAACAGTGATGTTGTTGTGGCCCGTAGAAGAGAAGAAGAGAAGCACTCTTGGTGTTCCTCTTCTTACTCTTCTATTGTTCAGCCTCATGCTTCATCTCGCCCTACTGCATCACCATTAGATTCTACTCCACATTTGTGAGAGAATCCTATGGTGCCCGCTTGATGAAATCCCAAGCATCCTATTTTTGAGCTGCTTATTCTTCCCATAGAGCCTCCCACTACTCCTACCCCTAAAGTAGTGAATGGGAAGAGGCTCATTGTTGAGGTGCTAGAGCCAACTCCCCATGTTCAAGAGTTTGTCCCTCTGCCAGAAATAGTTGTGATGGACACCCCTATTGCTAAGCAAGATCCTTTTGTCCCTTCACAACACCCAGCCTCTAGCTCAAAGAGTTGTAGAAACCACCTTACAGCTGAGCATGCCGCTTTGCAGAAAAAGGAAGGGGAGTCAACTACCCCTATTTTAGGGCCTCTTATTTTGTCCTCCTCTCTCCTCCCCTCTACTTTTGTTCAATCGAGTTTAGTCTCACTTTTGGCTCCTACTTTGAGTGTAAGTACACCTAACCCTAAAAAGGTGTAGGTGTTTATCACTCCTTTGGTTGAGCCACCCCTTTTGATGTTTCTTCTATACATCATGCCATTCCCAAAATTTGTGGACATGTCGAACAATTTGATGGTGTCCACCACGGTTTTCTCCTCCTCGCCCACACTTGTCGCCTCATCTATGGGGAGTTCACATCCTCTGATGAAGCAAAAATTAGAGGTTGGCCCTTCTAGCAATGGAGGGCATAAGAGGGGCCCACCTCTTTCAAAGGGTGTTCATGCAATAGCTTGTTCTATTCTAGTGACGGAGCAAGTCTCATCTTCCCCTGAGTTTGTCACTGCTCCTAAGTCGCTCGATGAGCCAAGCGGTGAATCTCGAGCACCGTCCTCCCCATCCATTAAGGCACCACATGGAACTCCTACAAAGTGCATGTTTAACTCTCTAGATGAGATTTTAGCCTTGTTGATGATCTTCATGAAATTGTTGACCATAGCTCCACAAGAGCCAAGTGAAGAGGACCTTGTAGGGCCTTCTTCCTTAGCCCTTGTTGTAGGAGGGTTAGAAGCTCCTCCCCTTAATATTCCATCACTGAAGGATCATCTTCCTTCCCCTTAAAATGATCTAGATTGGGAAACGGATGACCTCTTGGTCGATGAATGTTAGGGGGAGGCCTCTTCTTTATCTTTAGATTAGGTGTGTGTGTATGTTGTGATGTGTTCCCTTGTGCTTGCATTATGTGTTCTTGGATGACCCTTCTCACCCTTATTGGTGGTTGGATATAGGATTTGATTGTGTCATAAACCTTCTTCTATGTGTATCATCATTCTTCCTCTGTTATTTTCTTTGAATTTTGACAAATTGGTGATGATGCAAATTGTTGGGGGCATTTAGGCTTCCCTTCCATGTTGACCCAATTTTTTATTTTTTCTTTGTCTTCTCATGCATTCTTCACATGGTCTAATATAGTAGGGCGTTAATGATAGTTAATTTATATACTACTATACTTATATATATTTATGAGCAATTCTAACCCCGAAATATCATATCAACCATGTGTCCTCTATCTGTGATGTCATTATTTCTTTCCTTATATTTTTCTCTTCTTTTCTTGATTTGTCCCTCGTATGTGTGACAAGGTAATTTCCATGTCAAGTGAAATTTTCAAAAAATATATTCATTGTCAGCCAATCTTTTCTCAAAAAAAATTGCAAGATTTTTGAAAATCACATTCTCAACTTGGATCCCTCACGGAACATGTTTCCTTGATCATGGGTTCACAAAGAAAGAAATTAAGAACTTTCCTCTTAGGAGGGAGAATCTTTTTCCTACAAGAGAAGCCTCAACCTTCCCCTCGTGAGGGGGAATTTTCTTCCTTTTGAATTCCTTGATGAAGTGAACATCTTTCGAAAGGATTCCTTGATGATGAAATGATTTGAGAAAAAATGACTCTTTTGCACTTTCAAACAACATGTCCCTTGAGTGGACCCCTCTTCTTTTGAAGGGTTCTTGAGGGACCCCTTTGAAATCCTTCCAATTTATCGATTATAGGCGTAAGTGTTTGTTTACTTTCTTGTATGGTTGCTTTATTTTTTTTGTCATGTTTTATCTACAGATTAACATATTACTTTGTAGGTGCACCTGTGAAACCGCTTTCTAGTCTGACTATGCGGAGTCCCCTTTCATTGGGCTTCCCTTGTGAGAGATAACTTGGTGGATGCCTTCTTGTAGGTATGTGGGCCTATAAGGTGCTTATGTCACTGGGCTTCCTTCATGAGAAAGAACTTGTGGGTTAACTTCTTATAGGTCTGCAGGCCTATGAGATGCTTGCATCCTATAGGATTTTTCCATTGTTGGTCTGAGGGCCTTCAGTGTACTTTGTGTAGCTTCATAGTTCTACGAGGCTATGGAGTTCTTTTGTTTGAAACTCCTCGAGAGAGAGAGTACCTGTGGAGTCCTTTGCCTGCCTTGCACTTTCGAGTTCACCAGATTGTAGTTTGCTTCCTCGACGGTTTAGGTATACATTTTTAACTCTTTGATCTACTTTACCGAGCACTCATTGATACTTGTGCTTACTAAAGTGGGGGGAAAATATACAGCTATGAATTTACACCCCTTAAGAAAATTCACCTTTCACATACCCTCACCTTAGAAAATGAAATTCAAAGGAAAATTTCAACATTATCCATCTTCCTTCCATCCACTTGGTGCTTGTCTTGTGTGTAAATGAGATAATATTTGTCGAGGATGAATGCACAACATATGGACATCTATGCAACGCACAGTCGTCCTTGATGGATTCCTACATCTAAAGTTGGTAGAGGTGTTACACACTCGATTGGGGCCAAATTGTAATGTCCCTCTTCAAACAACCAACCCAAAAATGGCTTATTTGTTCTCATCCCAATTTTAAAAACATTCTTCATTCATCCATTTCAGGCTCTTAGCAATTCATTCACATATTCACAACTCTCAACCAACATTCCAGCATTCCATTGTGAGCATTATAGTAGCTTTGAAGCTCCATCAACTCCACATTGCAAGTGTGAGGCCATAGAAGTGTTGGCTTGGAGTCTTGCAAGACCTCCCTTCATCATCGTTGTGGCTATGGTGACTTTTCCAAGTCCATACCTTGCATTCTCCATCCATTGGCTAGTGAGATTTTGGGTGGAGGTGGTAACGCTTCACTCCTCTCCTTTGAGATTTGATTGAGTATCATAGTATTTTTTGTAGTGTTCATTCCTATCTTTTCTTTCCTTTATCGCATATTCTACTCTATTGCTTTTTGGTTGTCTATGGAGGTGGAAAGACCAAAATGGGGATCTGACTAAGGCAGGCCCCTATATAGCCCAAACAATTTTCCCCTTCTTGCTTGTGTGCAGGCGCACGAGTGTGTGGAGCTAGCTGGAAAACTAGCACTTTTGTGAGATAATATTTTTCACCCTAGATCTTATCTACTTGCTTTATCATCTCTATCTTTATTATTTGTACTTCCTCATTTACTTTTTCCCATCAGAATCAACTAGCTAGGTTGTCAGTAAGTTTTTAGGTAGTTTTTATTGTACATCACATTTTCTAGTTGTACGAACACCAACACGCTAGAGAGATGCCAGTTTGCTATGCTACCATCCCAAAACCACATTGTCATCCTCGAATAGAGAGATATCTAAGGTGTGAGATCGACTCCAAAAACTAGCTCACTTAGCCTAAACCTAAATTTTGAGTCTGAAGAGTGACATAATTTCTACATAGTTTTCTTCATTCTCGATCCCCATCCCTTTAGAGTGAGGTAAGTTTTGGTAGCCTTCTATTCACGGCTCTTCGTGACCTAGAGCCTTGACAAAGTCGGTCCCCCTCTCTTATAGTATCTTGACCAAACTCTCAATTCAAAAGAAGTTAAAGCACCAAACATCTAATTTCTAGAATAATTATCCATTTTTTTAGCTTCCTCAATAGCAAAAACTTTATGACTATAAGCTTTAGGAAAAGTTCTTAATACCTTTTTCACAACTTTACTTTCATCCAAATTTCCACCGACCATTGATAGTATTGACAACTTCATCAACTCTAAGCATGTAGGTAGTAATGTCTTCATCTTCATACATCCTTAGGGTTTCATATTTAGGTTTTATAGACCTACATCTTTGCTTGTTTGACCTTGTCATCTCCTTCATAGATTCCTTCTTGTTTTTTCAAGACATCTTTAGTATACTTGTCACTTCTAAACTTCACAAGTTTTGAATCGATAAGACCACTTAGGATTGCATTCCTTTCTTTTCTATTGTTCTCATATATATGTCTTGATCTCATTGAATCAATTTATGGTCCATTTTCAAGCATAGTATAATCTCTTTCAATAGACTTTGAAACACAAAATCCAAGGGAGAATAAGAAAGACTTCATCCTAGATTTCTAGTAGGTAAAATTTGTTCCATTGAATAAGGGATCTCTGACACCTTTCTTGTGTTCCATCTAGATCTACCTCAAGTGGTTAAGATTCTTCTTGGGAATCATAGCCATCTCTAGTACCAATTATTAGATGCGTAGGACAACTGTGAGGGGGTTGAATTATTTGTATACTTTTAAAACTTCAAAAAACCTCATTAAAATTCAGATCTGCATTAGTTCTTTTAAACCATTATCCACCATTAAACCCTTAACATGCATTAAAAAAATGTAAACATGTAAAGCAATAATGAAAACACATCAAACACATAAGAACACCAGATTTACGTGGAAAACCCAAGAAGGTAAAAACCACAGTGAGGATTAGCTCACTAATATATGAATTGTAGCACTTAATACAATAAGGCTCACTACCAAGGGTTCACTACCTAGAAAGATTAAAAAAAGGCTCACTAGAAGTGGCTCACTACCAAAGGACCAACCGTCCAAAAGAAAGAAGAAAGAAGAAAGGGTGGCTCACTACCAATCTGAACTGCTAACAATGCATCTCTCATATTTCGAAGGTATAGTTCAACTAAAGCACAAACAAGTCATCAAACAGACTGAAATGTAGACACCTTTTGCACACTGCATTAGGAAGTCATAAGCATTAAGGCTCGCACTCAGATCAACACACTTGATCACTTTTTCATCTTTCACACCACAAATTCTTTGCATATTATCCATACAACAATTCTCCTTGCATTTATACCCTTTGTGACCTAAAACAATCTCAATTAGTTTGGCCTTAAGGAAATGTATGCACCTCTATCTTGTAACACCAAATAGGTTAGCACTAAACACTTCCATAATATGAATAAGTGAATCCAAACCATTCCATGACTTAATTGGAACCCAAATCTACACAAACACACTTCTCAATACTTCCTTAGTTAGCAATTACCCCTAGCACGCTAGGTCAGCCAAACCTACACTAACACTAACAAGAAACTCTAAGCACCCCTTTCAAGGTCTAGAAATCTCTCACAAACCACACAACAACACTCCACATTATCCATACAACATCTCAAAATATCCCAGCATTATCAAAATATTTTGCATAGCTACTACAACCACCTAAAACTCAAGAACACCTTCACTCTATGCAACCAGACACATTGGTATAGACATCTAACATGTCAGACAACTTTTTGGAGCACCATTGCACATGAAACTTCAAGGGAAGATAGATACAAAGATTATAAGGATATTCCCAAATCTACAATACCAAAAAATTCACTACAGAGAAATTTGGAGCAATCCCATTTCTCTCAGACACCTTATTTCACCAGACAAGCATACTATCAAACATGTCTTTCATTGCAAAACAATCTAAAACATGAAACCCTAGATATAACACCTTTGAATACCTCTAATCATCACATCCAAACCGCATGGGAACATCTTCAACCATGAAGAAATGTAGAGAAAAGTTCATTGAATACTACTCTATCATACTGAACTTTCTTTTATTCAAATTTTCTTAAAAGCACTTGGAAACCAAGTGAACTAACTTCATCATAAATATTACCAACATGTCTACAAGATCTGCAACATGCAACACTTTCCAACTACAACAATATTTTCCCCAAACACAAGTTAGGGAAGCAACCTCTGCAACTATACTAAAGTAAGACATCAATGACAACACCAGTACAGTGCATTGACATCAATACCAACAACTCTAGACTTCCAACAACTCCAATGCTAGGGTTTGACATCATCAACATCAACAACATTCTAAAACTCTCTTCATACAAGGGGTTCATATCAATGACAACACCCAAGCAAATCACAAACAAATCAAGCTTCCAAACTTCCAACATGTTTGTGTTACTTGGGAGTTGGTTCAATCATTGGTATTTGAGTTTCATCTTACAATTGACCCTTGTTATTGACACTATATTCTATACTAGATGGTTGAAATCTTATTTTAGCACATGATTAGTGTTAACACTATTTTATTAACATTCACTTTTGACACTAGATTTTCAATATTGACACTGTTTTGGAGCAATAACAAAGTTACAAAAGATGCGAGTAATTTGGAAGCCTCATGAAAATAGAGGTTTTGTATAAAGAGATGCATGCTTGGTGTGGGTATATAAGTACATATTTTGTGAAGAGTTCCAACTTTATCACCATTGCCACTCATGAAGAATTCTTACTGTGTATGTATTAGTGTGATGATTTTGATCTCTAATATTAATAGTTTCAAGAGTGTCATAAGATGTGTACTCATGTGGAGAGATATTTTTTATTAATGTTACTTGTAGAGGGTTTCAACCATCCTACTAGAGTCATTGGAGAAGGTATCTATTAAGCATGGAGATTACTATATTTTATTATCATTGTGTGTCCTAGTTGTTGGTATCAGTTGGATGGATAGATTGTGAGTTGGACTTTTGGACACAATTTTTTTGATATTCCACTTATCTAAGCACATAGTGTTATTCTTTTTACTCAAGGAAAAGTATGGAGTTATTAGAGAGTAGAAAATATGATATTCTATATTTACTATTTAGATATATTAGATTACCTTGAGGAATACAAATATTTTTACAAATCATGTTGGTACTAGCAATGTTCTATTGCAAGGTGTGTTCCCTTGGTCTCCTTGTGTTGTGTAGCGTAGCGCTCGGGTTTATGACATGGCTTAACTACCTCTCATGAATTCATTAACTTTGGTAGTTGTATTAGGCACTAACATATCAATCTTTCGGTGCAACAGCAATCGTCTATCTAACAATTGGTATTAGAGCCTAGGTCACAAGTTCAAACACCTTGTTTGTGTTGGGGGATTGTTGCAAGGTGTGCGCCCTTGGTCTCCTTGTGTTGTGCAACGTAGCGCTCATGTTTGTGGCATGGCTTAACCACCTCCCATGGATTCATTAACTTTGGTGGTTGTATTGGGCATTAACAAGTTGATCTTTTGGTGCAATGATAACCATTTGTGCAACATGTTCCTATAAAACATGTGCACGTTGTTACACAACAATGGTTTATTGTTATCCATGATCTATTATTCATGTATTATGTGGTTTGAGAACCCATTATTTATTGCCTCCCCTTAGATGGCTTGATATTTAAGACAAATGATGGTGTATTGTCTAAGAGATAAGATTGATGATCATTGTTTTTTTTATTTGTAATTCCCTTCCTATTGAAAACTATTAATGTTTTAAATTCTTTTAATCTTCTCATGGATTGTTTAGCTTTTTCTCTAGAGTTATTAGTAGAATTCATGTGAACTCTTGTTATGTTTTCCATCGTTGACCAATGATTCTATATTGATGATTTTACATAGACATTTCCACATAAATTTTGTAAGAACTTTATTTAAAAGATGGAGCTTGCAAATGAGATTGGTATGGGATGGTCATAACTCATTGCCACCTAAATGTGTAATGTTATCATGTATCTTTCTTTTGAAGTTATGGAATTTAAATAAACAAGACATAAACATTAAAACTTGTATAAAAACAATCATTATGAAATGATAAATAGACATCAACACTAAAATCATCCTTCCTACTAGTTTTATAATTATTAATTCTCTAAAATGTAATTATTAAATATATCCCTCTTACATTACTTACTTTTTAATAATACAATTGATACTATAATTAATTCATAACACATTTTGTGTTTACCTTGAAAACAAAACTATACAAGATTAGACATTAAAGTATCCTAAAGTGCCAGAGTACTGTAGAAGAACCAATATCTGTAACTTTTGGACCTCTTACCAATATAAAAATGTGAAACAAAATGGAACAGAAAAATTTAA
The DNA here is from genome assembly GCA_007115665.2 of Sequoiadendron giganteum. NCBI lineage: Eukaryota > Viridiplantae > Streptophyta > Pinopsida > Cupressales > Cupressaceae > Sequoiadendron > Sequoiadendron giganteum. The sequence goes on from CM021100.1 coordinate 512,100,139, forward strand.
AATTTCCTTTGCTACTCAACACTAACCCTTAAATTAACACCGAACCTTTATTTATAACAATTCTCCATTAACAATTTAGACAGAACAAGAGCTGCTCAAACCACAATTAAACTGTGAGAGGCATGGCAACAGAAATTACTTCACTGCCATCACAAAGGGACATCTGCAAAGCTATCCTGATAAGCACTTTAGCTCTCTCTGCTTTCGATTTAAAACATTAGCAAACTAACTTTTATAATTTCAGGCTAACTTATTTTATAAAACAAAAAGGGAAAAAATTAGCGGACTAGAATGTCCCCTGTAGACTAGGCATCAACAAGTGCTTGGAGTATTCTCATATGAAAACTACAGGCACAGACAGCTGTAGAGGACCATAAAAGGAACTTTTTGATTCGGAGTGCCTGTTTTCATTGAGCTTTTAAACCAGGCTATTTCTAACAACTTCATAAGCTGTGTCTGTATTCCTCATATATGATTTAAGATTGGATTCAGAAACATAAATAGCTCTGTGTAATACTGCCTCTGCATAGACTTCCCCATATTGCATAAGGCTGCAATGTGCCCTATCTTTGACTATCTCCATGCATATATTCTGATCGTTTGGATCTTCAGCGTGCTGCTTCCAGCCAACAATCTTTATGTCATCTGGTGATTCCAGTTTACTGTAGCACCTTAATGTGATTTTCTCACCTGGTTTTGCTACATAAGCATGTCTTTTAACAGTGTCACAGTATTTCCAGCGAACGCTGAATATGGAGCAAAAGTTATACAAGGCAGATCTTTCCTTGAAGATGTGAAGCTTAACAAATTTGGCAAATCTGTCAAAGTTTCCGTCATAAAGCTTGTATAACCACTTCCTATTTAAATCTAGTAGGATAATGAAGAGGCTCATCAAATTTGAAAACCTTCCATAATTTCTAGCCTGAAGCAATATTGGAATGCTACTAAAAACTAACCAAAACTTGCTGCTCAAATCAACATAATCAAACCATGTTGGGACTACATAATCACTGCCTTTGCTGCAATGAAAACGCTTTGTAAATACCTTTTCATATGCCTCTGTTTGTGATACCATCTTCCCAACTGAAACTGACCCTGTTATTGTCAGAACATTTTCAACAAAGATTATATCATCACCAAAGAGTTGCGAGCATCTTGCCAATTCACAGAGAGTATTCTGATGTGTGATGTAATAATAATTATGGTATTTTACTTTGCACCAGTATTGTATTTGTTGTACTATCTCCATATTTTTCACATGAGGTAAATACTGTCGCATTTCATTAACTGACATATCATATTGTTTATTGTCACCCAGAACAACCACATTCTTCTCCTTGTATATTTGCTTCAGGTAAAAAGGCAAAAATGATAAGACAAGCAGAGTTAATGGATTGCAGCGTACAACCTGCCAGAGAGCATAAACCCACTGGACCCATTGCATCTGTGTTTTTTCAAGCCAATGGGGCAACAAATCTTCTAAAGAAGACGCTAAATTCTTCATTTGTGTGCTTTGATATAACAAACTGGTGCAGTGAAATTTAAAAACTGGTACAGGGCAGATCTTGAGCTTACCTTTAGAACAGGGCAATCCAGAAGATTAATTGCTGTACTCAACTCCCTAATGATGTTGTAGTAGATTTATTTGAAATAACCCAGCAGCTATGTCTTGGTACTCTTGCAAAATATATAGATATGAAACCCTATGCAGCAGAAAAGTGTAAATCAAAAACTCAGATTTCCTGCTTATCAGCTCTAAGCTCTGAAGAAGACTGAACCTCTTTTTATTCTAGCAGCAAACTGCCACGAATGTAGAACGATTCTTTAGCTCTAATTCGTAGTTTCATTGGCTCAAAGAAAAGAAGAACTGCAAAGCAAGCTAAGGATATGACTATACCACAGCATTTTCTCTTTTCCTTTTATTCGGTCTTTAAAACTCCTCACCTAGTGCGCAATCAATTTCTAGTACAATTATTGGGGGACAAAGAGAAAAGGAACCGCAGAACAATATAAAGATTCCGACTTTCAGAACAATATAAGAATCTGAGTTTTACTCGGTCGTGAAATTATGGGTAGTTGAGGTCGGGCGATTGTTTCGTGTGAATGTTAATTATGGTTATTATGACAGAAAAAACCCGCGTCGTTACGGAGATAAAAACTTGGGCAATAAAAGAGTTTGTGGTGACTAGGAAGGCTTTTGATGTGGACAAGTGAGGCGGACACAAAAGGAATTTGCCTTCTCATTAAGGTCAGCCCATTTGCACTCATTACACCACAGAAAAAGGAGTGAAATGGCGAGAAAAATTAGTCCGGGGTTCTTGCGCTTACAAAATGAATAGCAAATACTGCACTTCTAGTAGAAATAAAATGCACTGGTCATCACTATGGATCATAGGAAATTCATGCCATTTTCAAATCCAGATCATTGAATTGACTTGTCTCATCGCTGGGATATACTTTGAACGCATGTAGCATGGTCCACGTTTCCAGAGCCACAAGATTTTCTTTTCAGAGAGCTTCAATTCATTTAGGCCGGGCTTAAAAGATCACACACTAAGGTTTGACTTTCTACGTGGTTCTCTCGGTCCCACTCTTACACCGTTCGGTCGGATTTTCTGTTTTATTTTCATTTTCCGTTTCCCGTTTTCTTTTGCACTGCACTCCTCTGACTCTCTGACAGTCACGGTCACTGCAACTTCCGTCTAATCCAGCGGTCACAGTCATTGATAATGAAACCGACGGGTTAGGTTTGAATTTAAATTTCAAATCTGCACCTCCCGCTCAAGAAGCAACAAGAGGGCACTGTCTATCCAGCCCCAGGAATGCATTGGGGCATGGATGCCATGCCATGCGTCCATCCATGCTACGGATACTGCGCCTGTCCAGTGTTGTGCAAACATCAAATCATCCAGCAGAACCGCAATTTTTTTGATTTTCGAGCACAAAATACGTCCCTTCAAACACAGTAAATCAATAATTGAATATATTAAAATAATCATTTTAAATATTTAAAGTGTAATGTATGAATATGATTATTTTAAATATTTTTATAAAGCCTTCAATGAGTGCCGTGTAAACAATTAAATCAATAATTGAATATATCAAAATAATCATTCTTAAAATGTAAAAATATTTAAAATAGTACGAAGATTTGATAAAAGTTAATTTTTTTATTTTAATGTATAAATATATGAATATTTTCATACAAATATATGGATATTTTAATATAATAAAAAATATTAAATTTCTTAAATGTTTTTATATTAAATTAATTTACATCTAAATTTTTTAATACTTTTAATATAAAATAGTGTTTAAATTTTGATAAAATTAAATTTTATTTATAATTTTTTAATTTGATTAAATTTCTTAAATGTTTTTACATTAAATGAATTTATATCTAAATTTTTGCAGATAGTAGGAGAGGGCCTTCCAATCAGAAGAAAGCCTAGGCCCCCTCTTCCTCCTACCCACCCCGTTGGCCAACTATGGATAGGAGGAGGGATCCCCGGGTGCCGAGGTCGGCCTATCTCTAGAGCCGCCCAATCTATTTAGCCCACCTGGGGAGCACGGGAGCAACGTTCGACTTGCATGTGTTGAATATAAAATAGTGTTTAAATTTTGATAAAATTAAATTTTATTTATAATTTTTTAATTTGATTAAATAACTTGATGTAATTAACATGTCTATACTAGTTAGGTCATTTTGACATTTAAAATATTTTAATTTAATTATGTAAAATAATTTTTTGTAGAAAAATAATCTAATTTATAATGAAAACATAAATATATTAATCTTATTAAATATTTAGAATGTTTTAACATTAAAATAAATTATAATAAATTAAAATTATATTTTTTATATAAAATAATTATATTTTTAAAATGAAATATTGATTTAAAAAAATATTAACATAATTAAAATACATTTAAAAAATATTTAAAATAGATACAATTTAGAGAGAATAAACTATTTATTATGTAATTTTTAATATCTAATATATCTTAAATCTAATCATACATGTAAAATGACTTTTTTTAAATGAATTCATTTATTAATTTATAATTAAAAAAATATTTTTATCCAAAATTTAATATACTTTCATATTAAAAGTTTTAAAATTTAAAGATTTTCCCAAAATCTCATAAATATAATTTATATTTTATTTTAAGAAGTTAACTATTTTTGTAAGAAATATATATCTTGAATTATTGATGTTCAAATTAAAAATTTAGAAATTAGAAAATATTTTTATCAAAATTTATATTAAAGATATCAACATTTTAATATTGAAATTAAATTAATAGAAACAATTGTTTTAGAAGATTTTAATATTTTAATATTAAATATTTAAATATTCTTATTTTCAATTTTATTTTATATTAGATATTTATAGAATTTATCTTAAATAACATCAACAAAATGTTGTATGTATTTTATTTGACTAATTTACATAATATCTAAAAAATGTTATGCATACATTTAATTTAATCAATTTACTAATATGATTAGAAGGTGAGTTTTTATTAAAATTAAATATTAGTTTCTTAACAATATTGACACAATTAATATGTTAATTAAAAAATATATTCAAGATACAATGAATACGATTTGAAAACATGCATTATTTGTTATGTAATTTTTTTAATATAATATATATATTTATCATAATATATTTAAAACTACTATTTTAAAATATATTTAGAATATTTTGAATGTATTCAATTATTAAAATATGAAATTTTATAAAATTAAATACATTCAATTATTAAAATATAAAAAAATTATAAAAAATAAACTTATATTTAATTGTATAAAATTATACTTTGGTATTTTTTAAAAATTTAAATATTTACAAGAAATCTTATACATAAAATTAAAAAATTTATGAATAAAATTATATTTTTATCAAAATTTAAACATTAATTTGTATTAAAACTATCAAATTTTATAAAAATTAAACTTGTGTTTTATTCAAAAGTTTTATGTTCTGTCATATTAGAAAAATTTAAATTTAAATTTTTATTTTAAACATTTGAATATTGTTTATCAAGTTATTTAATCAAATTAAAAAATTATAAATAAAATTTAATTTTATCAAAATTTATACACTATTTTATATTAAAAATATTTAAAAAATAGATTTAAATTAATTTAATAAAAACATTTAAAAGATTTAATATTTTTTATATTAAAATATTCATATATTTGTATGAAAATATTCATATATTTATACATTAAAATAAAAAATTTAACTTTTATCAAATCTTAGTAATATTTTAAATATTTTTACACTTTAAAAATTATTATTTTAATATATTCAATTATTGATTTATTATGTTTACACAAAGGGAGGGATGTATTTTGTGCTCGAAAATTTAAAAAAGTCACAGCTGACATGGATGGAGGCATGGCATGGCATCCATACCCGGTGCATTCCTGCGGCTGGATAGCCAGAGCCAGATTTCTGGTGCTCAAGATTTATAGAGAAACTCCACCTGCGGAGCATGTCGCATAAACTGAATGCAGATTTGGTGTACTCCTGGCCTATGCCAAGATGGGAGCTTTGGAACAGGGTGTGGACATCCATTAAACTAAAGAGGGATTATTAACAGATATTACAGTTCGAAATCCTCTGGTAGACATGTATGCAAAATGCGGAAGCACAGACAGGGCACGTGAACTGTTTGAGCGGATACCTCAAATAAATGCGGTCTCATGGAATGCTATGATTCCAGGATATACACAAATTGCGTTCGTTGAAAAGGATTTAGAATTTATTAATAAATGCAATTGGCAGCCGTAAAGCCAGACCTCGCAACCTTTGCCAGTATTCCTCCCGCGTCTGCCAAAATGGGAGCTTTGGAACACGGCATGGACATTCATCGCAGGAAAATGAATAGAGGAATTCTGTCAGATGTGTAGTTGCAACTGCCCTGGTAGACATGTATGCAAAAATGTTGAAGCATCGACAAGGCACGAGAACTGTTTGACAGAATGCCTCAAAGAAATGTTGTTCTTATGGAACGCCCTGGTTGCAAGATATTACCAAAATATCTATCACTTATTAAGGTTCTTATTATTCTTTATTACATGTGTTCATGATTGAAAGCTATCACTTATTAGGTATGGGTTCTTTGATATATTACATAGGCGTATAGTCTACCCATTTGAATATGGGTTCTTAGTGGGAGTGTTTCTAAGGAAAACTATTCTCGAAAGAAACATACGATGAATCTAAAAGTAAGTGTATTCTATAGAAGTAGTCACTACCCCACTCAAATACTAATAATCAAGGAAGTGTTGTTTGATACTAATAATCAAGAAAGAATTGTTTATCTTATAATAATAATTTTAAATATATAAGAAATTTACAAGATTAAGTAAGGACTTTTTTAATTAAAGATTTTGTATTATCATCTATAATCTTATAGAGTTCAATATGAAAGACTACCCTTTCTTTGTTAAGATAAATAAAAAAAATAAGTTTAATGGAATATCTAAATTTATAAATTCAATATCCAATATACTAAAAAATTAATTGTCCTTATTTGATGTGAGTGATTTACATTACATAGTGTCCATCTTCATGTCTTAGTTAATCTAATGAATTATTTCAAGATATTTGTTGAGGATGTATTGTTGAAACTATTTGTTCACTATTAGAGGGGTAATATAAAATATAATTATATTAGCTTCTCAAAAAATTATATTTCATATTATGAAAAATGTCAAACTATTATTATTGAGTAATTTAGAGATGAAGTTGATCATAGTAGGTTAATTGCATAGCTTTCTAATATTTAGAAAAATAAAAATGAATCAATTTTCCCATTTAATATTAGATAATCTCACTTTGAGTTGTGATAAATATCCCTAAGCATGTAAGATCTATTATATAAGAATGTTTGAGATTCTATCATAAAGGTTTTAATCCTAAGTATAATATTTTTTTCAAAAGAGATGAATCTCATAAGTCTTTTATAGGCTTATTATTGAGGTAAACACATTGATGAAACCATTAGGATATCAATGATGTTACATTTTATATCTAAAATTATTTCTATTGATAATCCCTTCGATTTGGATGTTTAGTCTAATAAGTTAGCTATAAATATTTATGATGCTAATGACCAAGTTGTAGTATATGATGATTCATTCCTTTGGTTTATAGCATTCCAACAATTAGATACAAAATATGCTAAGAGAGAAGTTCTAACAAAAGAAGATGAATAAACTAATAATGAAGTCAACTTAGCATTATTTATTAATAAATTTGCTAGTAAATTTATTAATGAATTTGGTTATTATAATGAGTCTCATATAGCATGTTACAATGAATGTGATAAAAAATAGAGAGCCTGTAATATGAAAAACTATGTCCTTCACATGTGGTGCCTCAACTTTCCATATTTAGCTTTAATGATCTAAATGATGGTTTGGGCTACCTATATGACTCAAGTGTATATGTTTTTTATTTATTTTGATCATAACATTTGTTTTTCCTGTTCCAATAATATTTTACGAACATTAATTTAAAGCTAACCAAATTGATAGTAGAAGTAATATTTGGATCTTTTTGCAAATGAAGAAGAAGATGAGCTACACATTTTAGGTGACCTATAGAGTTAACCCGATATAGTTTACTTAGAGAATTTTCCTATATTTGAGAGTTTTCATTGTGATTTCCTAATAAAAAGATTTCTTTATAAAAATCATGTAGCCTAGTATGTCATTTTGCAACATGTGAATATGAGGCATTTAAGTTTGATATTAATATATTTAGTGTGGTTTGGATTTAGGACAATTCCAAGATATTAGATTATGAAGAATTTTATTTTTCTATTGTAAGCGTGTAATTAGGTGTAAAGCACAAAACACTTCTTAATAAGACATTATATCAAAGGCAAAGCTAAATGAATCAATTCAAAGCAATAATCAATTGAAAGCATCATATTGTTCTCTATCCTCAAAGATTTATTAAATCACTATTGCTCTTAGATCGTGAGGACACTATGATTGTTAAAATGACAATTCAAAGAACGAGATGGATGATAATGCAATGATATGAAACTAAATATAACAATACTAGATGATAAATGAATTAAACTAGCATGAATTGACATGAAATAGATAATTACAGCTATAGGAGGCAGCCATGATATTGAAGCTTGATTGTTGGATTTTGGATGCTTGAATGCTTGATGCTTGAGTGTTTGAGTTCCTGCAGAGTAAGAGTGCAAAAGTTAGATTATCTGGATCTTTTCTTGGTTGAATGAGGTTGTATTTATAGAATTCCTGGCTGTAGAAATGCACAGGGAAGATATTGAGAGGCTTGGATCCAATCTGGACGATTGAATGGTGAAAGATGGAGGAGATTGAGAGAAAAATGGAGATTGTCTCTACCCATGAAAACACTAGGCAAGAGAAGAGGAAAGATTGATGACGGAGGATTGAGAGAAGATTTTGGAATTTGTCTCCAATTTGTCTCCAAAACTTCCCATGAAGTTTCAAAGCATTAATTGTGACATATTTTAGACATAGATTAGACATAGGATATTTAATTCATTTTTGAGAGAATATAGATGGAATATTCCTTGTGCTTTAATTCAAATATTTTTATTTATTTAAATTAGCAAAAGAGGGATAAATAATTTAATAAAACAAACTATAGGATAGTTCTTTATTAAATTAAACAGAAGAATATGGCAATTAATCAATAAAGTGTTTAATCTTTATTTAATCAATTTAGGATCGATGTGATAGAATAAAATAGGGATTTGATAATTAAATAAAACAAAGTATTTAATTTTGTTTATTTAATTAAGATGAATGTAAATGTGAACTATATAAATAAATGTTTCTATTTATTTGATAGTAGAGGAAATTAGGATAATTAATCAAATAATTCATATTTAATTAATCGGATGCTCTAGACCAATTTTAGGTGTATACACCTATGTGTTGGGATAGATTCACTTTTCAATAATGATGAATCATGTAATATTAGCGTAAATACTAGATGCAACTATGGTAATGTTGATATGCATGATTTTTATATGTTGCATAGTGAGCTATTTGATGCATATGAGGGCCCAAAAGTTAATTTTTATTCTTGATCTTCAACCAAAATATGCCCATGTGTACATTCTTGAATGTATGAGAATATTTATATTTTAGCTAGGTAGTAATTGCATTATAATGAAAAGAATGGGATAAATAATCTAAATTTATGTTTTTGATTTAAGGAAGTATTAGTTGTATGTTTTCATATAATCTTTAGGCACAAAAGGTCCTTGTAAAAGATAGTGTATCACATTTTTTGTATGGACCATTGTAGCTTCATATGTATGCTAGAATATTCTTAGTTGCAATTGCATGTCTCTAATATGTGGGCAATGTAGTTCATTGCAAGCCTTTCATTTTTAAGTTTCTCTTTCTTTTATGTTTAATTTATATTTGTACATAATTCTTGTGCATTTTAGCTTGTGGCCTTATTTTATTCTTCTCCCTATCTTCTTGGTTTAGTATGCTCTATTAGAGACTTCTAGATTCTTGTTGTATCTTTTGGACATTTAAGTCCCTAACAAGAGGTGTTGTTGAAATCCATTCTTGGAATAACCTATTTCTATCTCTTTATAGTGTTTTGGCATGCTTAACATTGACAATCAATCTAACAAATTTAAATTAGGGTTTCATCCTGATGTCTTTACCTAGCTATATGATTGATGCCCTTTTTTTATTTATTTTCCCACATACATTTATTAAATATTTTATGATTTTGATAATATTTTGTGTTATAATTATGGTGGAATATTATAACAATGCCTAAGTCCCTACTTTCCCCAATGTGGTTTATTTCTAATTGACCATTAACTTATGATAGGTAAAAAAATATTTTTGTGTTTTCTCAACAAGACACTCTCACTTTTATGTTGGCACATTAGTAAATTTGTACAAAGTCACATGTATTCTCTTTACTTTATATATGAACAAAAAATGTTGAATTCTTTATGAATTATATCATTTATCCATTCAAAAAAGAGTTATTTGTAGTTTTATTTTCTAGATGTCATGGACTTAAGGGTCAAATAGTTATTGGTCAAGATGAAATTAGGTGGATGCCTAATTGGGCTTGCATTATAAAGGTTATTCAAAATATAGCCAAGTGACCCAATGATTTATGTTTTGTGAAATTTATATTTATTAGATGTTATCCTTTGTGAAGGGAAAGGAGAGTGTGACATGTTATATTTTTTTAAGAAATAGAAAATTGGCTAAACAAGTGGATTGTAACTTCAACCATTATGTTTCATCCTTGACTACCAATCCTTACAAATTATTTGGAATTATTTAATCCATGAAAAATTATATAGGCTTGATATAAATAATATAAAGTGAAGAGGTTACATTAGTAATACATTTGGTATATGTATCAAGCACTTTCACTATATTATTGATCACAATTATGTCTCAACAAATCCTAAAGACAACACAAAAACTTAATTCTAGTGAATTTTGAGATATGGAGAGGTTTCTGAAAGAAGGCAAAAAGGTTAAAAAACTCCAAAACAGTTTCAACAGGTTTGACCTTCCTAGGGTGTGGAGTAAAATTGTGGAAGTGTTGATGAGGCATGTCATGTTAGAGGGTCATTTCCATCATTTTCATGCCCATCTCTTTCCCATGCTTAACCATTTCCACTATAATGTCAAAATGAACTTTTCTTTCTAGATTTTTTCTTCTCTTGAACAATCCATCAACAATGGGGTGATCCCACAATAGTGGTTTACAATTTTGGCCAAACTAGACACAACAATTATTATTTTTAACTAAATCTTCATATTTGGGCACCTATAGAGGCTAAACCGTGAGGAATTTGGAGATTATGAAAACTAGAGTCTCATCACATTTTGTCTGTAGATTCTAAAAATATTTTTTTCAAAATTTTGGAAATCAGATTGCACTTTTTTTTCCATCTCCCACGAAAACTGGTTTTTTATAGAAAACAACATTTTAAAAAAGTGACGCTCATCGTATACAACATAATTTTTTTTGTATAAAGGATAAAATTCTAATTTTTCAAATTTAGATTTGTAACTACGATATCTAGCACTTGCATTTGGTCTCATAGTTTTTTATTGAATATTTTTTCCTTAATCAAGTTTTGAAGTCAAACTAATTACAATTCAGACATAGGCGGACTGTATACAACATAACTTTTTCTATATGTATCGAAATTCAATATTTTTTTTTTAATGGATCAAGGACATCAATACCCAGCCTCAACATATTTTAAAAAAAATTATTTTGATAATCTGCTATTTTTCCACATGTGTAAAACAAAGACCTTGACTTTCAGTGAAAAACACATGTTTAATAAAACTAAAAAAACACATACATAATAAAACCAAAACATATTAAAATTTAATTCATTAGATAGCTCATTCTAAGGACTACCATCTTCCAGCTGGGTTTGTGAAGTATCCTCCATTTTCATCATCAACCCGAGCTTCGAAGGGCAGAATTCTGCTAAAATTTGGTGGAAGAGGGGGAGAAGGGAAAAAAAGGGGGGTTCGAGCGAACCCCCCTTCGCTCAGAAGGGTGAAGGGGGGTTCACTCGAACCCCTTGGTTTTTTGAATTCCCCATAAGGGAACGTGGCATCACAGGGTTCGAGCGAACCCACCATGCAAAAGGGGTTTCGCTTGAACTAGGGGTTCGACCGAACCCCTCTTTTGGGTTCGTGCGAACCCCCTAGTTCGAACGAACCCTTTAAAACATGAAATTTTCAATGCGTGGGAATTTTCTCAAATTTCCTTCCTCATAAAAATTGTACACCACTATTATGGGTTTACCCAATGTCTAGGGTAAAAGTTAAAATCTCCCCATTCACAAAGGCTTAATTTTCTTCCTTTTCCATCATCAAACTACTCTTTTAACCTCCTTGATCATCGTCAAGAGGAACACTTTGGTTATCCACAATCCTGCCAACCCCCTAAGGGCCCCATTTCTAATTTTACCCTTAGTGAAAGCCCTTCCATCACCTTTCATATCACTAGAGCCTGAGGGAAAATTCTTTTTAACGAGGAAATCCCTCCCAACCCCATCAAAAGTGTATTTATTTGAGACCACTCCTATTTATACCTATGGCTCTAACAATTCAGATAACTCTTGATGACGAGTCATGGAAACCTACCCCTGACAATTCCCCCGTGCACTTCCCTAGTCATGATGAGGTGTCTGATGTCCCCAATACCCATCCTATTATTAACCCTTCTAGTCCCCAAAATTCCCCAATAATTTGATGACTGTCAACTGTTACCCAACAATCTTTAATGCTTCCTACTAAATATCTTTGTTGGAGTCCTTAAGAAAATCTACCCCTTTCTCCTATAAACATATTGGGTAAACACATATCACAAAGTTCATTACAATAGTCAAATATAATTGCAGTTAGATTCATGAATTTAGAGATAATATGCATTCATCTTTTTTGCAACAAAATTTATTCATTGATTCATATAATATAGGAACATGTGAACTACCAATTTATTATTAGAGTGTAGAGTACCTTTCTTGGGTGCTAACCCAAGTATAATGCATGTTTTTCCTCCTATGCACCATTACAATGACATGTTCAACTTCATAAGTATTTTACTGAGGTGTGTGGCCTTTTAGAGGTCTTCAACCCATTTGATCAAGGTATAGTGATTCTAGAATCTAAGAAATTTTGTAGCTAATTTCTAAAACCAATCCAAGAGAACCATGGAATCCACAACTTAGCCAATCTAGGAAAATTATGACATCCACCCACTAGCCAATTATGAAAATTATGACATCCACCCATTAGCCAGTCTAGAACTCAATATCACTAGATTGACCAATTGACATATGCACAAGCATGCATACGTATAAACACAAAAATGTCTCTAAAAATTTGATAGGGATACGAGATCGGTCCTATCATCATAGATTAGCATCTAAGACATCAGTGCCTTAGTGATTATCATTTTTATCACTTCAAAGACACAAACAATTATGCCATAAAGCGGAAGTAGGCATAGTTGATCTCCCATTGATCCTATGAGAAAAGTAAATTCTTGACAAATAACAGATTCAACACAAGCATAGATTCAAGAAACTAAATCATACAACAATGAAAGACAAACCTATGAACACACAGATTTATGTGGGGAAAACCCTTTCGGGTAAAAAACCCCACCCTCCAAAACACTCAGCTCACATGTATTATTTAGTAACTAAAACGATTACAATACAAAACCAGAGCTATGCTCTTCAGGAGATTACATCTTGTTCATCTGGAGAATATAGGCAACAACAAAACAAACTCTTCACATGATTACAATGTCCTCAATGACATATCATGTAGATTCCCTTTAGCTCCTCATAAAGCACTCTCAGCTAGCCTTGCAACCATCCCAGCCTCAAGGAATCACAGGTTCACATCTTCATAGATCTGAGAGTCTAAGTGTTCACGGTTGAACCTCTCGAACACTCTCAGCCTCCCTTTGTTATCACTCATCACTGTTATCGATCTGCACACAAGAATACATATACCATGTGCTTACCTGTTCATCCCATCCCTGCCAGCAAAGGTCATCGGGATAATAAATTATCCACCTGCAAGCTTTCCATTTCTGATAACGTGCACCGCTTATTCAACATGCATCAAGCCTTACAGCTAAATCGGTCTCAAACATGTCTGTCAACCTTGCTATAATAATGCAGCTCAATCGCACATCAGAAAATAACCATTCGACCAATGAGATCTCAAAGAACTTTCCATGTGTCGCCAAACAATTCGTTCGCTGCTTTTGACAGTCGGTCAAACCTATCCAACTTGGTCAACCAAGTTCTGAGCTCATTTGAGCTCTTACTACTCAACCGCTGAGCTCCTTTGACCTAGCCGTGGTATAGCAGTGAGCTTGTCCAAGCTCACCCGGTCATCTTCCCCACGCTATCACTGCCCCATTCGGCTCACCTTGTGGTATGGTGGTAAGGCCATCCGGGCTCACACTTTGACTCCACCGCACTACCGCGCCCCTGTCCGAGTCGCCTCACAGTATGCCGGTGAGCTCGCCTGAGCTCACCCTCAGCCATCCCACACTACCGCTGAGTCAACCGAGCCTTACCACGATGTAGCAATATCCGTCAGGCAAACCGTTGGCGGTCACACTGCGCTACCGCGGGGGCCGCCAGGCCACCCCGCGGTAGGGCGGTAACTGCTAGGCCGACCCCTAGCGGTCTCACCGCTTGCGGTATGGTGGTAAATGTCGAGCCCACCATCAGCGGTCTCATCGTGGTGAAAGGAACCACCACCAGCGGTATGGCGGTAATCGTCGAGCCAGGCCACTGGCGGCCTTACCGCATACGGTAAGGCGGTAATCGATAGGCAAACACTGTGGTACCGCCAAGACCAATCTAGACCGCCATGGTAAAGTGGTAAAGGGAAAAATCATGAAGAAAAATGTCAAGTCCAAAAGGAATTCAAGCCAAAAAGTTGAGACATATTTCCCAACAGAAATCCACAATTTAGCCAATCTAGGAAAATTATGACATCCACCTAGTAGCCAATTTATGAAAATTATGACATCCACCCATTAGCCAGTCTAGAACTCAATATCACTAGAATGACCAATTGACATATGCACAAGCATGTATATGTATAGACACAAAAATGTCTCTAAAAATTTGAGTCACAATAACATTCAACATAATTTGGGGGGTTACAACCAATCCAATGGGCCCTACAACATATTAACAAGGAAATACCTTGATCATAATGTAATAGGTCTTGCTATACCAAATCAACACTACCCAACCTAGCGCAGCTCCAAACTGCTTTGAAACTTCAAACTAGTTCAAGAAATTTACACAATGAAAATAGAGATAGATAGCTAGAAGATCTGCAATGAATAAAGGTCTCAAATATTTCAATGAGAGCTTGCATATATTATTCCTTTTACACAGGAACTCTCCTTGACCAGATGCTTAATACAAGGCTTGATTTTCTACATTGAAAGTGAACTAAC
>CM021100.1:512115291-512190012 GCA_007115665.2 Sequoiadendron giganteum
GAACACCTTGATAATCAAGGAAACACCTCAGTATGGAAAGACATGCTATTCAACTTGTAATAGAGATATAAAATATCCCATCTCAACTAGGATGACCATTATTTGGATTTTTGATTCACCAAAATGACCATTATGTTACTTTATGCATGAAAGACCATGGAGCTATTGTCTCTGTAAATTGGTGACTATACAACTTCATTGAGGCCTGAAGGATGATAAAAAAATTAGTCGACAAAGTATTCCTTGTGGCTAGATCAAATACGTATTGTACTACAATAGATCAAACTCATACATGATGATCCCAACATAGACATGAAACCCATGAATTCACAAACATAGAATGGCATTCGCACAACAAGCACATTGAGAACTCTAGCTTGAACATATATCATCACAATTTAATAATATCACTAATCACATACACATAATGCACATCCATAATATATTATTTCACCAATTTCAACCTAAGCATATACCTCTTCTAAACCTTCCTCAATTCTCCTAATCTCATATACTCTTCACTAATTTATTATTTCACCAATTTCAACCTAAACATATACCTCATCTAAACCTTCCTCAATTCTCCTAATCTCATGTACTCTTCACTAATTTATATGATGAATTGTAATCTCATATACTCATCGCTAATTTGTATGATATACTCTTCGCTAATTTGTATGATGAATTGTAATCTCATATACTCATTGCTAATTTAGATGACATCTGAATTATAACTACAGTTATAGTATCAAAATTACTCCAAAAGTTGAATATGTAGGTTTATGAATATATAGCTACATTTTGCATACACGTCTACTAGAGCAGTTCCAAAGCTCCCATTCAGTACAAGTTGGGAGGATACTGGCAAAGATTGTAGAGTTCAGCTTTACACCAGCCAAACGCATTTGGTTGAAAATTTCTAAAGCCTTTCAACAAATCCATTTTGTTAATATCCTACAACCAAGGCATTTCATGAGAACAACATTTCTTTGAGGCATTCTGTCAAACAGTTCTCGTGCCTTGTCGATGCTTCAACATTTTTGCATACATGCCTACCAGGGCAGTTGCAACTACACATCTGACAGAATTCCTCTATTCATTTTCCTGCGATGAATGTCCATGCCGTGTTCCAAAGCTCCCATTTTGGCAAACGCGGGAGGAATACTGGCAAAGGTTGCGAGGTCTGGCTTTACGGCTGCCAATTGCATTTATTAAAAGTTTCTAAATCCTTTTCAATGAATGCAATTTGTGTATATCTTGGAATCATAGCATTCCATGAGACCGCATTTATTTGAGGCATCCGCTCAAACAGTCCACGTGCCCTGTCTATGCTTCCACATTTCGCATACATGTCTACCAGAGGATTTCAAACAGTGATATCTGATAATAATCCCTCTTTAGTTTGATGGATGTCCACACCCTGTTCCAAAGCTCCCATCTTGGCATTCAGTTTATGCGACATGCTCTGCAGGTGGAGTTTCTCTATAAATCTTGAGCACCAAAAATCCTCTTGTTGCTTCTTCAGCGGGAGGGGCGGATTTGAAATTTAAATTCAAACTTAACCCGTCGGTTTCATTATCAATGAGTGTGATAACTGGATTGGACAGAAGTTGCAGTGACCGTGACTGTTAGAGAGTCAGAGGAGTGCAGTGGAAAAGAAAACGGGAAACGAAAGATGAAATTAAAACAGAGAATCCGACCGAACGGTATAAGAGTGGGACCCAGAGTCATGT
Organism: Sequoiadendron giganteum; assembly: GCA_007115665.2. Taxonomy (NCBI): domain Eukaryota; kingdom Viridiplantae; phylum Streptophyta; class Pinopsida; order Cupressales; family Cupressaceae; genus Sequoiadendron; species Sequoiadendron giganteum. Next base: position 512,117,025 of record CM021100.1, read on the forward strand.
AGGAAGTCAAACCTTAGTGTGTGATCTTTAAGCTCGTTCATTGATTTATACTTATTCCTTATATATTATGCTTCCCATTATAACCAACATACAAAACGGTCATTTGATCGTATTTATTAATTAATTTCTTTATATTTAATTAATTAATAAATACAGTTAAATGGTTGTTTTGTATGTTGCTTAGACAATTTCTATTGTCTTTTCAGAGAATCAATGTCCCATTTCAATTTAGGAGCGTTCAGGTGGCATCTCCAAAGTCAAATGTCGAAAATATCAAAAAACATAAATTTTCAGCATTTTTTATGTTTTGGTAATGTATATTGTTTGAGGTTTTCCGAGTGAAATTGGTCTTGACAACTTTCACTTGTTGTTTAGGAAGGTTGTCGAAAGCTATTTTCCAAGCAACTCAAATTAGTTCTCTTGGAGATCAGTCCAATGATTTCAAGAGTCCATTTTTTGTCTAATAGACCAGGAATTATGACCCCTATCAAGTTACAGTACTAAAATTAAATAGCACTTTTATAATTTTGAAATTTCATATTTAATTTTCTCCCCATCCAAATGTCCATTCAATTTCCAAGGATGGCATGGATGTGCCGACCTTTCAAATTCATAAAAATGTATAAATAACTCATTTCAAAGCTAATAAAGATAGTTTTTCAAGACATACATCCATTGAGTTTGTCAATTTGTGTTTATTTTCATATTTGATTTTTCCATGTTCTACAATACCACCAGATCCTCAATCTAGGTTTTGTCCTTCAAAATTTTGATCAATATTATTAGAGCTCATTTGCTCATGCATGTCACATTGCATGCAAGGACGATATCAAAGGCTTTGTTTGAGGACAAGAGATCTATCAGATTACCTTCCTTTAAGATGCACACAGTCATAGATGGCTAAAGAACAATGTGACACATTAGATCCCTTCAAGGTGTTTTTTGAAGATGCTTTTAGAAGACAACATGAGGAGATGATGGGTTAGTTCTTTTGATTGCTTCTGCAAAATCAAGGTAATCCATAGCCTAAGACAATGCAAATACCATGTAGTGGTCACACCTCCTTCAAGGTTTGGGTAAATTTTGAGACTGCAAATTTTGAAGAAAAACTTGATGCAAATGTTGTTCATGACTGGTTTTCAGAATTGGAAAATATTTTTTCATGAATCACTTTAATATGATAAAATGAAAATTTCCCTCCTCATAGTTGAGTGTCATGTGAAACAGTCTTGGGAGGTTAAATTTTCATCCAAATAAATCCCTAGCACTCAATAATTCAACGTGGAGTTGGAGGATAACCCCACATGCAGAGAATTTGTGGAATACATTAAAGAAGTTTACTTTCATGAGGATGCATATGAAGAAAAATATATATAGTGGCAATTGCTTCGATAGAAAAATGACCAATTTTCTCAAGACTACACTAACAACTTCAATGCATTATCAACAAATATTCACATCCAAGATATGAAAAACATCGGGTCATCAAGTGTTGCATTGGGCTTCATTGATATATTAGGATTGAGATGACCTTTCTTAATATTTCTAGACATTGGTAATTGCCTTCAAATATGCAACAAAGATCAAAGAAAAAATTAAACAAAAGGGCAAGAAGGACTATTTTGCAAACAATTAAACAAAAGGTGAAGGTGGAAACAAGTTTATAGAAAATTAGACAACAAAGGAATTCTCTTCAATAGATAACAAGTGTACCAAAAAGACACAAAGATATAGGCATTTGGTGAAATTCATAGGATTCCTTGGAATAACACCAAGGATTGTTGAGCCACCAAGACCATAATGATAGGGACACATGAATTGGATCTCTTGAACCTAAATTATTGCCTATAGATCCTTTTAAAAAAAAGGATAATGCATATCATTAAGGCATATGTTTGCAATTTGATTGTCATTGATGTCAAAAGGATATTTGAGTAATATCATATGGTGGAGATTGTTGGTTCATTGATCTCAAAAGGGAATCATAAGATTTCAAAAGGAGAAGATCATTAGCATTCTTGATATCGGTGAAGTAAGGTGGATTAGTCTCAAGAAGTGTTACACCCCAATTATGTAATTACTATTTACTATTACTATGTAGGGTAAAATGAGAATGTAATGTGAATCTAGTGGATGAATAAATTATGTGTGCACTTTGTTATCACTACTTTATGAATGAATGTTATCTCAATTAATGTTATATGAAGGAATGCATTTATGTGATTGGATGAATGTTGTGTTGATATTCTAACTTTGGAGATGTAATGTGTATGTACTATATATTTTGTGAACAGCTAACTGTTGTGTACATGTGTTAGTTTTTGCAGGTACATGTATAATTTCTCCAGGTGGAGGGGAAGTATAACTCCGGAGAAGTTCTTGGTCGGGTAACCAGTAACGTAACCTATCTGAGCTTATACACACCATAGTAGAATAATTGAGTTGGGTTATTAAGTGGGAAATTAGTAAGTCACCCCTAGTCATTATGTCTACATTAGTAAGAGTCTAGTTTACTATATTGAGTGCATGCATGAATGATGTTTATCTGCTTGAGCTTGAGAGTTCTTCCTTTGATTACCATGCTTGTATTGATATGAGGACCATATGAGATATGTGTATGCGCACACACATGCATGACGATGATAGGTTATACGCATGAAGGAACGTGTACATAAGGGTACATAGGTAGACATACCTATGCACACTCATGCACGAGTTGCTTATGCGCATGGAACTATCTGATGAAACCAACGACATGCATATGCATACGTATAGACATATCGCTGGTAGTCTCTTATCAACACCATGGTAATTGCGTATGATTTTGGTGTGTGAATCAAATGTGTATATATATAATATACATATATCCATATGTATACGTGTATCCATACATGCGTATGATAGCAAATGGACATGCCCATACCAAAGTATCGATACATGTATACATATGCATACATGTACATAGATGCATATATATAACATATATATATACATATACACAACCGATATATTAATGTAACAATGTGATTGCTATGTTGATATATTCTTTTGTATACCAATTATATATACATGCTAGTTGGCGTATGATAAATATAAATATATATACTAACATAAACATATATACATAATGCATAAATATATATATATGGATCATATGTTTGATTATATATATATATAAGTATATATATGTATACATTGTATTTATATATTTAAACGTTATTTTCTTGGAGATCAACTATCTTAAGCAATGAATAGTAGCCAATTTTTAAGGCTATTTATATGGTTTTAAATTCGGTTACCATGAATGACTTGGAGGTCGACTTTTTCTATGGTTGTATTCTTTGGGCCGCATTTTGTGCTCTTGATGGAAACAATAAAAGAGGTTTGTAAATATACAAAACAAAACCATTTAAGTCGATGATCAAATAAGAAAAGGTTGACCCCTATTTATGAGGAAACCATGGACTTAGTAAATAGAATTATCATGATATATTACAATGATCAACAACTCTAAAAGCTTGGAAACATTTCAACGACTATGTCAAGCCGATTAAATGAAGAAATTGACTCATCCTTTGACTTGTTCGATACAAGCTTAAACGTCATTCACTTGTTTTTTACTGTCTCTATCATGAAGGAATTCACGACATCTTTGAAATGAATATTTATAATATTGGTGCCACCTTTGAATCCTCTTAACTGTAGATGTCTATTTGCAGATGCAAATCGAATTCTACCATACGCAGATTTGACTTGGTCTTTATTTGCTATTAAACTTGAGAGTCAATCTATAGTTGCTTGAGTTGGGTAAGTGCTTGCATATTCGCACCTTTTGGGTAAGTTAAATGTGTTTCCATGTATGCATTTTTCTATCAAAGACCATGCCTAATCTATAGGCCATGTGATCTCCTATTGTTGTATAAATAGAGGAATGAGTTCATCTATTTGGGATGCCTTCTTTACACAAGTTTACACACTCTTCTATGTAATATTTATGTGCAATATTTTTGAGAAATTTTTTCATTTTAATTATATTATGCCTACAATATTCTATCAAGTATAGTGAGGGTAATCCTTAAGTATTAGAGTGAGCTTATTATCTTTTGAGAAGTAGCATTTTCCAAACTTGAGAGTTAAGGGTTGTGAGACTTTGTTGGAGGACCAATATCAAGATAGTTGTTGTTCTAGAAGTGTTGTGTTCATAGTCAGTCAATTGGAACTATCTTATCACAGGCATGAGGATATTCTACTTTTCTTTATTCTATGTTTGAAAGAGTTATGTCTTGATTGTTTAAACAAATCTTTAATTGTTACTTGCATATAGGGAAAAGTATTGTTTTCTTTGAAAGAAAAGTAAAAACTATTTACTTGTTTGTGCATTACTTGTAATCACTCCATGATAGGAGAGATTTTTGGACATAAGTATTAGAATTATGTTAATACTAGAGATATGTTTAAACATGGGTAGCTTAAGGTACACTCATACCTAGATATTTACTTATATGCTAAAGGATTAGTAACTTACTCCTGGGATTGTTATCCTATGAAGGGAAGGGATTAGTAATTTGCTTAATGAGTTGTGTTACCTTAGATTGTGTTAAAGAGATAATTTATCCTCGGGAGTAGCTTACCCATGGAGAGGGATTGCCTAAGCATAGATATAATGGCCTTTAGTCAAAATGAGCTGCTATATAGTGTAAGTGAATCGTAGACCATCACTCAAAGTACTGAGTGAGACACTTTGGTCAAAGTAGTGTGAATGTCTGAGACTCCATTGTAGATAGTGAGATTGTTGAGACTCTATTGTAAGCTCACCATGTCTATTTAAATGTATGAGGGCTACCTAGTGTACCTAGTTATAAATCCTAGTCATGTAGGACACAACACTAGCTCAGAATGGTATGTCATATGGGGTTACCCAACCAATGCATTTGTTGAAGGGAAGGGCCATCTATCAATGATAGATGCACGAGGGACTGCATATGAGTCTATGGTTGGCGGAAAAGTGCTTGAGTGATACTTCTCCTCCTCAACAGATGACAAAAGACCAAGGTTTTGAAAGGGGGATTCCTGGACCATCTATATCTTATGCTATGAAGCTCGAAGGAGCTATGCATGTAGTTTGTACTTTCTTGCAATAATGTACTTTGTAATGGAATGGAAATATTTTTCTACATTGTTATAACATCTTTGTTCATTTATATTTTCAATAAAGAAAGGAAAAAAAAATATTGCAATGGCTTGTACATAGTTTTTTTTACTTACACAGTAAAACTTAGGAAATTTACTTCAAAGAACATTCAATATATTACATGTGGTATTAGAGCTACCAGGTTTACCTCTAGAACCTATTATCTCATCATTCTTTCCATCCAATTTTATCTAATATTGTGAATTCTTGTTACAAGATGGTGCATCTCATATTAATGACTCAAAATTTAGTAATAAAAAATGAGCACTACCTCAAGGCCAAGAAGGAAAAAGAATCCATCATTAGAACCATAGAGGGAACCAACTATGACAATGTTGTCTGGTTGAGTGACACTAAGACATTTAATCATGTATTTTCTCAGATCGGTGATGTGAAGAGGAAGATGAAAATGGAGACTATGTTCAACAATTTACCTTCCATTTCACTAGAAAATTTTGAATCATTATCACTTTCAAGGGATATGCCCTCATAGGGTAGTGTCAGCCCAAAATTCATCTTTAGGGACCCTAGAATTCTTCCATTGTCTGAAGTAATAGTAATTTTCTCAAGTAACGAGCCTGCGAGATGTGTACCTCGAGATCAGCCGGATGTGAAATGGTATCATGAACAAATGTCTGCGAAAGGGGTAGACTACATTGTTGATGAACACCATATTGGCACTGAACCTTGTAACTATGTATCGCATAATAAATCTAAAGGTTACTCACCATTTTGGGATAGATATGAACAATTAAGGGATGCACAGAAAGATAGAGTTGAGCAACAATCTTAGTCTGTAGGATATACTCCATTAAGTTATGTGTCAGAGAGTGAATTTGAGGGATACTCTCCACTTGACTATCTGAATAGTCACTCCATGTAATCAAAGGATATTTAAATCCTTATGAAATGAATAAAATTATTTGTTTATCGAAAATCATGTGCTTAATATTAAGTGGAATTCTTTATGTGCGTATGAATTCCATTTCTAATGTATTCCATAAGATAGTTGATAACGTAATTTAGTATAACATGGATAAAACATTCATGTAAAACTCGATCTTTTGAAGATGGTGAGGACATAAACCAATCATGGCAGTAGCCGAGAAGTTGGCCAAGGACCAATAGGAATTGAAGCTAGACTTGACCAAATTTTGGTAAGGTTAGATAACCTTGAGAAAGAAAAGACACAAGCTAGGGTTGAGAAATAGGTTCCTATTAATGAGAATGAAGGTGAAAACTCTTCTCATGGACATAATGGAACCCATGATCACGAAAAAGAAAGATCACCAACACCATCTAAGGAAAGAAATAAGAAGTGTATGGCTTCTGAACTTTCCAAAGATATGAAGAAGATTTTTCCACCCAAGTTTGAGGGAAGCGCCAGTGGGGATGAAGTTGGGGCATGGCTTGTTCAAATGGAAAATATTTCAAAATTTGGAATTACACTGAGACCACTAAAGCTACTTGGGGTGTGTACCAATTAGTTTGAGAGGCTTCAACTTGGTGGATGAACAAGAAGTTGTAACTCAATATCGACTCATGGAAGCTGACATGGGGGGGAATTTTTTGATATTTTTTGCAAGTGATGGTTGCCCCAACTATACTATGACCAAAAACTCACTGATTTCCATAGTTTGAGACAAGGAAATATGTCAGTCAACGAGTATTGAGAGAAGTTTACCTGACTCTTGCATTATGTTCCTATTTATCATAAGGATGAGCGCTTCTGCATTAGAAAATTTATAATGGGACTTAATAATCAAATCACAGGAGAAGTGGATAGGCATGGTCCAACAACTATGGATCTTGTATATGAGAAAGCAATTAATTAGGAGCAAAAGCTTAGGGCTATCTCCAATTGACAGGAAGTAAGGATCATAAGAAAGTTATGGAAATTCCTGATGGGCCAACTCCAAAGAAGGTGGAGGTTGTGCACAATGTACCTAAGCAAGGAGAAAAAGGTAACTGCAATACTGGAAATTTTTTGAAAAGGGAGCGAAGAAGGAATGGTTCCAATCTTGGAAATACCAATAATGTTGGTAGAAATGCTAGTGGATCTGGAGAACCCGCAAGGAAGAAGGTATTATTTATGGGATGTTATACTTGCGGGGAAGATTATTTTGCTAGAGATTGTCCCCATAATCCTTCTGGTAGTTCACTACCTACTCAATGGGAAATGTTCCAATAGAAGATACATGCAGTAGTGGATGACCGCCAAGTAGAGTATCTGGAAACTCCCATTGAAACTCCACGTAGTTTGTTTGGTTTACCTATTTTAGTTCTCATTGATACTGGTGCAATTGAGAATTTTCTTTCACCTCGAGTAGCTAAACAATTATCTAGAAAGGTTGGACACATGGAAACATCTTGGGATGTAGAGTATGCAAACCAAACAAGAGAAAAGGTGGAGCAATGTTTGTTTGAGACTAGTATAGAGCTACCTTGTTTCTCTACTGAAGTAAACCTTTATGTCACACCATTAGGATCCTATGATGTTATCTTAGGTATGAATTGGTTGTGGAGACATAGGGCTAGAGTATATTGTCATGTGAAAACCATAGAATTCCTAGATGATTTTGGAAATCGAGTGAAGTTCCAAGGGATACCTAGAGAGGTGAAGATTCGTCAAATCTCGGCAATGCAACTAGTAAGGGCCGAGAAGAAAGGGTGAAAACTCTTTTCTGTTAAGTTAGAAGAACTTAAAGAAGGTCTTGGTAACTTTCATTCTCAAATCTTCCAAGAGATGGAAGATGAAGAAATAGATGACATCAGATTTTTGGACATGGAAAGATATCCTATATTGAGAAAGTTTTCAAATGTGTTTCCAGAGGAGTTACCTAGGTTACCACCAAAGAGGATATTCGATTTCTCTATAGATATAATTCCAAGGTATGAACCTATTTCCAAGGTGCCCTATAGGATGACAACAATCGAGCTACTAGAGCTAAAGGGAAAATTGGACGATATGTTGTCAAAAGGGTTGATAAGACCAAGTGTTTTTCCTTGGGGAGCACTGATTATTTTTATGAAAAAGAAGGAAGGTACTTCACATTTGTGCATTGACTATCATATGCTTAACAAATCCACAATGAAGAATAAGTATCCATTTCCATGAATTGATGATCTTTTCGATCAAATGAGAGGAGTTGCCATGTTCTTAAAAATAAATCTGAGATCTAGATATCACTAGTTGATAATTAGAGATGAAGATATTTTTAAGACTATGTTCAAAACCAAATATGGACACTATGAGTTCACAGTTTTACCATTTGGGTTAATAAATGCACTTGTTGTATTTATGAATCTAATGAGTAGTGTATTTAGAGACTATCTAGATAAATTTGTCTTAGTTTGTATGGATGACATCTTGATTTATTCTAAGGATGAAGAAGATCACTGTAGACATTTAGTTACAATGGTTAAAGGAGCACACTAGTTGTATGGTAAACTATCTAAGTGTACTTTCTTCCAAACGATAATGCATTATCTAGAGCATGTAAACTCGATGGATGGAATCTTTGTAGATCTCACTAAGATCAAGGTAGCACTTGAGTGGCTTGTACCCAAGAATGTGTCTAAGGTAAGAAGTTTTATGGGTCTAGAAGGGTACTATAGAAAGTTTGTTGTGAATTTCTCCAAGATTGCTTTTCCAATCACCTCTTTACAGAGAAAAGGGAAGAAATATGAGTGGAATGAGAAGTTTCAAGAAGCCTTTGATCTACTTAAAGAAAAGTTGACCACTGTGTCGATTTTGAAAGTACCAGATCTTGAGGGTAATTTTGTGGTTATCACAGATGCATGCAGAGAAGGTTTACGATGTGTGTTAATGCAAGATGGGAAAGTAATTGCTTATGATTCTAGAAAGTTGAAACCTTATGAAAAAAATTATGCATTGCATGATTGAGTGTTAGCAGTTGTGGTTCATGCATTAAAAATGTGGAGGCACTACTTGTTAGGGAAACCCTTTGAATTGAAAACTGGCCATAATGGGTTAAAGTACCTTTTCACTCAACCTAATATGAATGCTAGGTAGAGAATATGGTTGGAGAACTTAATAGTTGACAATGATTTCAATATTAGTTATATAAAAGGGAAAAAGAATCTGGTTATTGACGCCTTGAGTCGAAGATGTCATATTGCTTCATTAGTAATGATTCAAACCAACTTTAAGGGACAAGTATTGCAAAAGTGCAATGAGGATGAGTACTAGTTGCAAGTCAAGCATGCACTTGCTAGTAATCCACAAGATTCTAGGTATGAGGGTTATCATCTTGAACCCAATGGATTACTTAGGTATAAAGGTAGGATGTATGTACTTGACATAGTGGAGTTAAGGAATTTGGTATGAAAATAAGTACATGAAGTACCATACTCTAGACACCTTGGAGTGACCAAAATGATGGTAGATGTAAAGCCATTATATTTTTGGAAAGGGATGAAAGGAGATGTTGCTAATTTTGTAGCTAGGTTTCTGGAATGTCAAAGGATGAAATTGGAGCATCATCATCTTGTAGGTTGGTTATATCCACATGACATACCAAAGAGGAAGTGGCAAGTCATAAGCATGGACTTTGTGCAAGGATTTCCAATAGTCAAGGAATAAGCGCAATATCATTCTTGTGGTAGTAGGTAAGCTAACCAAAGTCACACATTTTATACCCGAGAAGATAACCAATGGAGCACCTGTCATAGCAAGAAAGTTTGTGCAAGAAGTGTTTAGGTTTGCAATTCTGAAGAAAATGATCTCAAATAGGGTCCATTCATGAATCACTTCTAGGTTTTGGCAAACCTTGTTTTCTACACTAGGGACTCGGTTGAATATTAGCTCAACATATCATCTGGAAATGGATGGAAAAACTGAAAGGGTGGATCAAGTAGTGGAAGACCTACTGAGAATGTATTGCATGGATCAATAGTACAAGTGGGAAGACTACTTACCCTTAAAGTTGAATTTTCTTATAACAATTCTTACCATTCTACGATAAAGATGGCTCCTTTTGAAGAATTGTATGGTCGAAAGTGTTAAAATCCTATAAGTTGGGATAGACTGGAGGATAGAGTGACTCTTGGGCTAGAAATGTTGGCTAAAATGGATGAGCAAGTTAAGATTGTGAAGCAAATTTTGGTTGAAGCTAATGATCATTAGAAAAGTTATGTCGATACTAGGAAAGTGCCTCAAAATTTTCCCGTCGGTGACAAAGTGATGTTGAGAGTGAAACCTCAAAGATCCATTAAATTTGAAAAGTCTTCCAAGTTATCCCCATGTTATGTTGGACCTTTTGAGATTCTAGAGGAAGTGAATCTGGTAGCCTATCGAATAGCATTTCCACTAGCTCTTGTTAGAATGCATAATGTCTTCCATGTGTCTTACCTTAAGAAGTATGTATCTGATGATAATCATGTAAATGATTAGACTACTTTATAGGTACAAGACCCTAGAGTGGTAACCCTTAAGCCCGTCAAGGTGCTCGAAACATGTAAGCTTCACTTATGTAATAGGGAGGTTATGTAGTGCAAAGTCCAGTGGGATCAGTATGCAGAAGATTCAAGCACTTGGGAAAATTATGCTGAGATTCAACAAAAGTTTCCTCATGTTTTGGATGCTTATTAGAATTTTTGAACAATATGTTGATTGTTGTTTTGTTTTATGTTGCTACATAAAATCATCAGTGACGATGATTCACAAGGGGCAATATGTCACACCCCAATTGTGCAATTACTATTTACTATTACAATGTAGGGTAAAATGTGAATCTAGTGGATGAATAAATTGTGTGTGCACTTTGTTATAACTACTTTATGAATGAATGTCATCTCAATTAATGTTATATGAAGGAATGCATTTATGTGATTGGATGAATGTGTTGGAAGAATGAAGAAGATCATATCCCTTGTTACCTATTTTATTGTCATTGATGTCACCATGATATATATGAAGACTCTAAGTCATACCAATCCAATATTCTTAACAGGTAATATAGAACCGACCTCCAGTATTTTTCTCTGAAATCCTCTCCAGTAAATTGTTCCTACTTCAGTTTTTGGGAAATAGTTTATGATTAAGAAATGCATACATTGATAGAAACTCATAAGCGTAGACATTCGTGGTTATCTCTGGTATCAATTTTTTTGTCATGGCTATTAGGTCTATTGTTGGCTGACCTATCAAATGGATAAATATGTAATGGATTAGTTTTTCTTTGTATAATCCATGCATAAAAATATAGTGTGCCACACGTTTAGATAATCAATTGAGAAGATTTGTCCAACTGACTTCATTGTAATATTTGACAATCAGATATATATATATACAAGATTATTTTAAAGAGTTGAAGCAATAGAAGATATGGTGTTGAGAGAATATTAGTAGGCTACAGATGGAAGCGAATAGGATGAAGTGTAATCTGTTGGCATGCAAATTTTCCTAACTTACAAAGGAACTAAATCTTCACTTGAGGTGTATTCGTTTTAGTTCATTCTGGCGGCTAGCCATTTTTGTTACTTCATTTTTGTAGGCAGTGAGCCTCCCATTTTGGACAGCGAGTCTTGGCAGTGAGCCATATTTTTGCAATATCTTATAACCAGTTATACTATATTGTGATTTAATCCTCACCATGGTTTTTCCCACCTTGGGTTTTCCACATAAAAATTTGGTGTCTCTTGTGCATTGTGTTCATGTTCTGTTGATGATTCTTCTTATCTTAATTATTATACATGTTTTGGATTGGTTGGATGTTATCTATTCAATAAGTTTAACAATATACCGATTCACCCCCCCTCTCAGTATATTGGATATTTAACAATTGGTATCACAGCTTGGTTCCTCTGGAGAAGTCTAACAACTTGAGGGAGATCTTAAAGATTGAATAGATGGAGGATAATGCAGAACTCCAGACTACTCTTGATGATCTAGACAAAGTTGAAAATGAGAATAAAGATTTGAAAGAGAATCTTAATGAGGCAAATGAATGTGTTTAGAAGTTAAAGAAACTGTAGACATCTAAATTTGATCACTTCCATATGATCAAAATTGTCTGCACTATTCATCTATGTCATTAATAGTGATTAAATAATTTATTTAATCATTATTTCATTTTCTTCCTAAGGTTCCTAAATTATGTAATTGAATAAATTAAATACTTTGCCTTACACCTTTTCTTCTCTAAATTAAATAAATAGAACAATTTATTTAATTTATTCATTTGACCCATTTGGATTAAAACCAATTTTTAATCCCTCTTTTTCTCTCTCCTTGCCACATTCTCCATAATCCTCTTTTAATCCAGATTAAATTAATTAATTTGTGATTAGGATGTGCACCACTTAATCAAGGTTAGTGTCACATCCTCCATAATCTCCCACTTGCCTCTAATCTCTCATTAATTATCATAATCATGTGTTTGCACAACCTTAATCAAAGTCATTAGCCACATTTGGCATACCTTTTTTGGTCAACCTTTCCACTTGCCTTTCTTGGCCTTGACTCTTTTTCCCATGTGAATTTTTAATTCATATTTATTCACCCAAGGCTCCCCTCTTCCCCATGTGAATTTTTAATTCACTTTCATCTTTCCAAGGTTAACCCTATCCCCATGCAAGTTCTAGAAGAATTGACTTGTCACTTTACATGTGCCAAGGACTTCTAGAACCTTTGACTTGTCACATCACCCACATGTGACAAATTCCCAGCTTTTTGGAGACCCTCTCTTATCCAATAGACTCTCCTAAGAATGTGAATTTTTAATTCACATTTATTTCTCCAACCACTTCCCCTTTTCCCATGGAGATTTTTGAGAAATTCTAAAATTCCTCAAATGTCTCTTTCATGCTCATTTGGGAACAAGAAGTTCCTTTTTGAAGAAATCTTCTCATCCCCCAAGGCATCTACAAGGTACTTGTACTTCATCCACCTCATGTACCTCTCTTCCACCTCATTTCCATATCATCCCACCCTAGGCCATCTCACATTCCACATGTTAAGATGTGAGGGCGTGTGAGTCCTCAACTCACCATAGCCCTCCATCTTGGCTTTGTTGGATCAATATCAACCATTGAATTCTCTAGAGAATTCAAATTATCCTATAAATACCCCCTCATTTCTCTCATTTGAAGAATGAAGTCTTTTGCTACCAAAATCTTGCCAAATGATCATTTGCATTATTTTAGCATCTCCATAGCATTTTTCATCAATCCATCTTGCATCTTGCATCCATTTAACTCCATAGCCATCCAAGCAGCACACAAGACATCCAAAGATTAAGGGCCAACCAAGGAAGAAGCAACATGAAGGTATAATCAATTTCAATTTATTTCATCTTGTTTTCATGCTTATCTTTCCTTAGGATAATCATTGAGGTGTCATCTTTTGTGTTAGTTTTTTTTATTGCATCATTAGTTGTTTAGCATCTCATATTAGGACTTAACATTTTAGGAGATCACATTTCTGGCACGCTCGGTGGGACCCACAAACAGGTCACTTTTTGCTTTACGTTTGCTTTTGTTGAAGTTGTTAGCAGGTTCAGGTCGCAGAGGGGCGGATTTTCCCCGTTGAGGAGCGGACTTGCCCTCTCGGGCGCTGCAGAGGGGTGAATTTTCCCTCCTGTTCCGACATTTCTAACAATTTTTTATAGAAGGGAAGATTTGCCCTCTTGTTCCGATGTTTCTAACATTTTTCTGCAGAGGGGCGGATTTTCCCTCCTGTTCTGACATTTTTTAATTGTTTTTCTACAAAAGGGCGGATTTTCCCTCCTGTTATGACGTTTCTAACTATTTTTCTGTAGAGTGGCGGATTTTCCCTCCTATTCCGATGTTTTTGACAGTTTTCTGTAGAGGGGCAGATTTGCCCTCTTGTTCTGATGTTTCTAACTGTTTTTCTGTAGAGGGGCAAATTTTCCCTCCTGTTCTGACGTTTTTGACAGTTCACTGCAGAGGGGCGGATTTTCCCTAAACAACACGTTCGGGAAGGTAAAAAAGTTGCATTTTAGCTTCGTTTTTGCCTCTATTTTTGTTGTTTGGAGTTCTAACCCTCTAACCCTATTTGTTGGTGGGTGAAGTCAGATTTCTTGTTGATACTTTATAGTATTTATGCTAAAATTCACAAAGGAAAAAAGATAAAACAAATAACATTTTCTTACAGGGCCTTTATTTAATTCAAATTTTAAAGTTTTCCTTACTATTTTATCTATGCACTTAGTATAATTAGGGGGAAGTAATACTTGTTGTTTGTTGTGTCTATTTTTCTTTGTGTTACCATAAGGGGGCATTAGTTTGTTTTCATCTTCCCCTTTTCACTTTGTGCAGACGAGGGGGGGGGGTAGTTGGAAACTATTAGTGTCCTCTTCTTAGAGGGACCTGCTTGGGGATTTAATCACCCCAAGGGACGATCCCAACCACGCGTACTAGCGGGGTATACAAAGGGGGGAGAGCCAAAGCTATACCCCAATCCAGTTGCGTCGTAATTGGTGAAACGTCGAAGCTAGGGTGATACCTAAATAGACGTGAAGAGTTGGTCTGAGCCTTTTAGTATCTCACTAGGTTCCTGACTCACGCTTGTGATGGACTGGTGTCAATGGTTGTGCCTCACGTACTGAGCGTATATCGAGGACTCCCTCAAAACCTTGTGCATCCAAGAGTAAGACCTTTGCTGGCCAAACCCCTTAACACTAATCATAGGATTGTGCTTGTTCAAAGTGTCTTTTTGTGAAAAACCAATAAATTTTGATAAGTCAGCCTCATTGAGTCATTTCAAGTCCTTGCCATAATCTCATCATCCAAACCAAGTCACCGTTTTCCTGCAGAGGGGCGAACTTGCCCCCCTGTTCTGACATTTTCCACTGCAGAGCGGTAAAATTCCCCCCTATTCTAAAATTTTCCACTACAGAGGGGCAAACTTGCCCCCCGTATTCTGATATTTTCCACTACAGAGGGGTGGATTTTCCCCCCTATTTCAACATTTTTCACTGCAGAAGTGCGGATACGCCCTCTTGATCCACTGTTTGATTGTAGAAGGGCGGATACGCCCTCTTGAATGGATAGTTTCATCCATTTGACCATTCCAAACCTTCGTTTAACCACCCCGAGTCTTCGGTTGACCATTTGATCATCCTAAACATCCATTTGACCAATCCAAACATCTATTTGACCATTCCAAGCCTCCATTTAACCTTTCTAAAACAAGCATTAACCATGTTCCCATTGATCATTTCACAATTTGGGAAACCCATTCTACCATCTTACCATGTTGCATAAACATTTGCACTTTCCAAAAAGATCAGTTCAACAATGCATCTTTCATTTGCACCTCTCAACACAAAATCCCTTAAACTTTGCTTTAGGAGTTATCTCCCAAATTGACCAAGGCTTTAAGTTTGATCGTTATCTTACATATCAATCATTGTCCTCAACCTAATCAATCCACTTCTATCTTGAGGTGGATTTGTGTTGTAAGTCAACATCATTGGCCCAAATCAATCCCCTTCTATCTCAAGGCGGATTCGTTGCCGTGATCATTGATTTAGCCAGTTTAATCTGATCAACCAATGTATTAAGTCACCTAGGGTGGTTTCTGAATTGGGTTTAGGACCCTTTCCATCAAATCCAATCCTCATACAAATCATCAAATTGATACATCATCAATTGATCCAAACAATCCAATCCAATCTATCCAAATCTATCAAAATCCATCATCCAATCCAAAGCAATCTTATCCAATCATCCAATCAAATCCAATCCTTATCCAATCATCAAATTAATTGATACATCATCAATTAATCCATCATCCAATCCAAAGCAATCTTATCCAATCATCCAATCAAAACCAATCCTTATTCAAATCATCAAATTGATACATCATCAATTAATCCATCATCCAGTCGAAAGTAATCTTATCCAATTTATCCAAACAATCCAATCCAATCTATCCAAATCTGATCAAAATCCCATCATCCAATCAAAATCATTGAAACAAATCCAATCCTTATCCAAATCATCAAATTGATACATCATCAATTGATCCATCAACCAATCCTTATCCAAATCATCAAATTGATACATCATCAATTGGTCCATCATCCAATCTGAATCATTCAATCCAAATCATCACCTAGATCATCCTTGGAAGTTGCATCTTAAAATCACTGAGTTGTTTTGCACGTTCATGCCCGTTCAGACCCGTTCACAAACAAAAAAGAAAATGGCAGACCAACAAACCCAAGGTTCCCAATCAAATGTCCCTCAAGATCCTAATAACATTCCACATGATCCCCATAACGAGCGTCTCATCTCAATCAAACACCGACATCCAGAATATCACACCACCCAGTGATGAAAACATGGTCAATCAACCCGAAGCCATCGTTGACGAATATCTCAGTAATCTTGCCAATGTCCAAATGACAGATCATCTCCTAAACGAACGTGGGGATAAGATCCTTTCTACCTTACTCATGAAGGGAGTCAAACCACCATCTAGTTTTGATACATCACAATATGCCCTTCCCACATTTATTGATCCACAAACCTCACAAAATGTTCTAGAGGGTTCCTATGTTCCTGAAGGTGCACCCACTGAAAACTGGTACCACCCCGAATTTGGAAATGTTGTCATCCATCAAGTCCAAGAATATTCTCATCTTCCGACCACAACATCTACTATTCCACCACCTGATCCTAATGATCCCCATACTTATGGCATGCCACCATACATCCCATCTACTCCATCGCTTCCTCCCCCATATTCTATTATTGGGGGCACACCTACACTTACCAATGTACTACCTCCTACATTTCGACAACCTCCAAATAATCCACACCAACTCACCACACTACCAACACCACCACAACATAATGCTACCGCTCTAGCCTCATCTCAACCCTTGAATCCACAACATCCACAACACACTACTGTTCTTGTGCAACCATCACATCAAGTAGTGTAGCCTACCTCACAACCACAACCATCACCGCATAACCCTTTCATGGTCGCCCCCCAACAACAACACATCTCATCTCACCCATCTCATCAACAACAACCCCCACAACAACATGTGCATATCCCTACACAAACACACCATAACCCGCTTACTAAGTACCTCTATCATCCCTCTAGCACATACATAGTTCCATCCCATCTCAATATGAATCCTCATCAGAATACTCAAAACCAAACACATACCCAACCGCCACCTTACACCAATCCTTTGCAACCTCAACATCATCCCCACCAACAAACATCGAATCCATCCCCATATGCCATGCAACAACCCACCATTGTACAACAATACCAATCCTATCTGCCTCACTTCCAACAACAACCAACTTATTAGTAGGGGGCACCTTACACTTCCTATTACGAACAACCATCATCACATCAACAAAGAGGCCCTACCTCCACATATTACCAAAATGCTACACAACAACAGAACCCGTCCCTCGCTTCCTACTATCAACAACAAGTGGCTCCCGCTCATCACAATCAATCATTCAACTATCAATCCACTTATAATCAGTGAACGCACTCATATCCGACTCAAACCATCTATGATCCAACAAAGGTAGGGCAATCCTCATCATATCCGCAATACTATCCATACAATCAATCCACTTTGACTCCCACGACTCCCATCAATAAGGACTGGGAAGAAGTAAAAGCAACATTAAAGGACCTACAAGCTGGAGCGGGTAAAAAAACATTGAAGTTTGAGGACATGTGTCCTTATCCTTTTGATCCCTCCATCTCCTTGATTCCTTTTCCCAAACATTTTGAGATACTAAAATTTGATAAATACAAAGGAACCAGGGACCCTAGAGCCCACCTTCAATAATTTTACGCCCATTGCCAAGAGGTCATGCATAATGACAATTATCTTATCCGAATTTTCCCTAAAAGTCTACAAGGAGTTGCCCTTAACTGGTTTATGGGCCTTGAAAAAGGATCTATCAAAAAATTTGCACAATTATCCGATCATTTTGTCTCCCACTTCTCTTTTAATCCAGAGAAGGATATTGACACACTTGATCTCCTGAAATAAAAACAATGTGAGGGAGAGACCTTTGCAAACTACTTGCAAAGATGGCGCGCCTTAGCCAGTAGGATGAAATCCCCACCATCAGGAAAAGATATGGTCACACTATTTATCAAAAATTCCCACCCAGATATGGCTCATAATTTCCAACTCCATTGTATCACCACCTTTGCGGCGCTTGTGGAGAAGGGCCCCATCTTGGAATGAGCCCTTGTTGCAAAAGGGCAAGTCAAACATTTCAATTCTGATAGAGAGAAGTCCTTTGCGGATAAACCTCGTTATTGGAATAGAAATAAAAATGCTATCAATGATGGTGTCACTGACACTAAACATGTTCAAGTAGCCACCACCACACAAAGATATCCTCCTCAGCAACAACCATCAGTCCAGAATGCCATATCTATCCCCCAAGGGGCACCACGACATCAATCCAATGAAAATAACCAAGGGGGAAACAAACGATAGTTCACTCAGTTGGGAGAACCCCTTAGCGTGGTGTTTAACAAGCTTATTCAAGCTAATTATCTCATCACATATCTTGTCACCAAACCTCTTGATACGTCTAAACCCAAACCAGCTTGGTTTAAAGACAACGAATATTGTGAATTTCACAAGATTAAGGGACACACCTTAGATAAATGTCAAGGCCTAAAAACCTACATTCAAGGCCTCATCGATCGAGGTGGAATCCATGTAGATGCTAACACAACATCTTTGTCCAATGCTCAACTCTAGATATATCAAAACACTTTTCCTAACCACAATTAGGGTCCTAGTACTTCCAACTCTAATCCTGGATCTAGCAACAATAACAAGCAAGGTAACAACACCAATAACATCAGCTATAAAAATGTTCCATACAATTACCAAGGTGTGGTCTCATATGTAGATCAAGTAGAGCCACGTGTATCCATGATACATGTCAAAGGAAAAGATCCACAATGTGTTGTTACCACTCGATGAAATCGCATCACAGTCCCCGCAGCTCCTCCATCTACCCAACGGTCATCCGTCAATTCACAATATAACATCCTAGACCATCTAGGCAAGACTAAAGCCCAAATATCCATCTTGGTTCTGCTTAAGTCATCTCTCGTGCATCAAGACATTTTGACTAAGGCCTTGCAAAGAACACAAGTACCCGATGATATTGACCCTACCCAATTTCAAGCATTGGTAGGAAATCTCTCATCAACCTATCAGTTAGTCATTAGCCAAAAGGACATGCCGCATCTTGATTCAAGCCATAACTGCCCCCTCCATCTCGAGGTTCACGTGAATTGTCAAAAATTAAAAAGGGTACTAGTAGATAATGGTTCAGCCCTAAACCTTTGCACATTAAAATTCATACAACAGGTTGGATACACCCAGGTTGATTTAAGAAGTAAAGTTATCACCATCAAGGCATATGATAACGCAGAGCAGGATTCTGAAGGAATTATTTGCCTCCCTATTCAAGTGGGCCCTATTGTACAATACACTATGTGTCATGTTCTAGACCTTGAAATTCCATACAACATCCTTCTTGGTCGTCTGGGCATTCATTCTATGCAAGTCGTCCCATCCACATATCATCAATGTTTAAAGTTCCCATTTCAAGGAATGGAGGTTACCATACAAGCTGATCCCCAACCTTTTGAATATTCTTGTGCCTTGGAAGCTTCCTTCCCACATTCACATTACTTCCCAGGAGTTAAAATGGGGGCATCCCCAACATTCGATTCTGACCCATCCACCAATACACTAAACACCTCGTCTCCACCATCATCCACACCTGCTTCCACCATCACCAAGGTCTAGATCATAAACAAGGGATGTGGTGAATATGAAATGCATACCACACTAAATGTGGCAACCATGCCACCCTCACCCCGCACATATGGACAACCAACTCTGCCAGTACCAAAAGTGGAAGAAAAGACACTTACACTCACCTCCAAGAACATGGGTTCAACAACATTTAATGATTTGGGATCCCCTCAGGATCAAATGGAAGAAGACATCAGTCAATGGGTTTATCTAGAGGAACCTGAGCCACCATGTCCCCTTATAGAATACTTTCAAGAAGTTTATCCACATGCCTTCAAGTTTTTTGAAAAGTGTCATTACCAAGGTGGAGGCCTTGACGTGGAAGAACAAGGAAAATGCCAGCCCATTGAAGCAACTACCATCCGACCAAGAAATTTGGGCTTGGGTTATGATACTAAACAGAAGGGCCCTATGATATCCTCTAGCACTTCTAACAATGCTAGTGTTAATGATGGTTCCCTCGAGGAAAACTAGATGAGGAGTCCATCATACACGCGTACGATTATTTGAATCACGTTGACCTCCCCGCCATGTTCAAATGCTTGTCTGTTTGCACCATAACCTTATCCCTCAAATATCCTAAACTTATAGATCATGACCTACAAGGTAGCACACCTATTGACACATTTCTCTCAGAGGATACCTACGTACATCTCATGGGATTGGGGAAAGATGAATGCCCTAACTACAAAAAGAAAAAAGAAACAAAAGAAAAATAGGTCATCAAGTGAAAACCTCACTGAGGCACTTTTTGACTGGGAAAAAGTAAATTTACAAAGGGTGTATTCAACAGTGAAAACCTCAATACGGCACTGGAAGATGGGGACGTTCATCTTCCCCTTGTAGGAAGAAAAATATCTGAGCAGTCTTCTCTTCTCATTGAAGAGACGCAAGAGGGAAATTTGGGGACAACAGAAACTCCAAGGATCACCTATGTAGCCAAATCTTTATCAGAAGAAGAATATCTCACCATTGTCCAAATTCTCTGAGAAGGGGTTATCAATTTTGCATGGGCTTACTCTGATATGCCAGGCCTGGATCCTAATCTTGTTGTATATCATTTGGATGTCCGTCTAGATGCCAAACTTGTCAAGAAGAAGCTCTGAAAGATGCACCCGCAGATAGCACTATTAGTTAAAAGAGAATTGGAAAAACTACTGGATGTTGGTTTTATCAGACCCATTGATTATTCTGATTGGATTTCCAATATAGTACCTATTGCTAAACCTAAGAAAGACATCATAATTTGCACAAATTTCCAAGATCTTAATGAAGCCCATCCAAAAGATGACTTCCCATTACCTAACATCAACATGTTGGTTGACATTACTACGGGACATGAGATGTTATCCCTCAATGATGGCTTCTCTGGCTACAATCAGATCCAAATTGCACTGAAGATCAACACAAAACCTCTTTTACAACACCTTGGGGTACCTTTTGTTACAATGTCATGCCCTTTGGCCTTAAGAATGCGGGGGCAACATATCAACGAGCGATGAATTTTATATTCCATGACCTCATCCACATTATCATGGAAGATTATTTCGATGATGTGTTGGGAAAGTTTGAAACCAGAGAAGAGCACTCAGCCATTCTCAAAAAGATCTTCGAGCGCTTAGAGTAGTACAAGCTAAGGCTGAATTCGGAAAAGTGTGTGTTTGGTGTCACGTTAGGGAAATTTTTGGGCTTCATAGTCTCCCGGAGAGGCATCAAGGTTGACCCTTCTAAAGTAAAAGCTATCATGGATATTCCTCCACCTAGAAACATGAAACAGTTAAGGATCCTTCAAGGAAAGCTACAATCCATCTGTCGGTTTATAGCCCAGCTTGCGGATAAATGTTAGTCATTCACTCACCTTCTAAAGAAAGACACCACCTTCAAATGGAATCAACAATGTCAGTTGGATTTTGATATGATTAAAGAATACTTGGCCCACCCACCAATCTTGATGCCACCTATCCCTGGAAAACCCCTCTTGCTCTACATCTCTGCCACTTCAGTTGCATTGGGGGCATTATTGGCACAACATGATGAATCCTCAAAAGAGTGAGCAATCTACTATATTAGTCGAACACTGGTCGGTTATGAACTTAATTATTCACCAATGGAAAAAGCATGTCTCGCTGTGGTCTTCAGTACACAAAAATTGCATCATTATATGCTTAGCCATCCGATAAAGTTGATATCTAAAGTCGACCCCCTTAAGTACCTGTTATCTAAGACAACCCTAACTAGATGAATGGCTAAATGGATCATGTTTCTTAGTGAATTTGATATAGAATATGTGGACAGAAAAGCCATCAAAGGACAGGTAATAGCAGATCAGTTGGTAGATGCACCATTAGTAGATGCTTATCCCATAGAAACTAAATTTCCAGATGGAGTCTTTGTAGTCTCAGAAGCTACCACATGGACACCGTACTTTGATGGATCACACACTAATAATGGATCGGGGGTAGGAGTCTTGCTTATCACCCCCCAAGGTGATTAGATACCAAAATCATTCAAACTGGATTTCCCCTGCACCAATAACATCACCGAATATGAAGCCCTTCTCACAGGCCTTAGAATCGCAGTCCAATGGCATATCACTCATCTGCAAGTTTCTGGTGACTCCCAGTTGGTTATAAAACAGGTCAATGATGAGTTTCTAACAAAAGATGAAAATTTGTTGCCTTACAAATGTATGGTGGATGACTTCAAAAAAAATTTCACCTCCATCCAATTTGAGCAGATCCCGAGACTTCAGAATAAGGCAATAGACGTTATGGCTACCATTGGTTCTCTCCTCGACATGCCAAAAGACCACACAAATTGTTAGTTCCTAGTCGAACAACTCCTAATCCCAGCATACGATATCCCTGAGAGTGACATGGTGTGTGATATTGTAGGTCTTGAATCCCCTTGGTAGCACGAAATTTACACCTATATTCATGACAACACCCTCTCGCCTGATCTCACAAGAAACCAATGTAAATCATTTATCCAATGCATTGCCCGCTATACCATCATCGGTGATACACTTTATCGACGTGGGTATGATGGAACTCTCCTCCGTTGTTTAGACGCAACTGAAGCCCGCACGACATTAACAAAAGTTCATAGTGGTATTTGTGGGGCCCATTCTAATGGTATGACCCTAGCCAAATGGATTCTAAGAGTTGGATATTACTGGCCTACAATGGAACATGATGCTTTTGAACATGTCAAAAAGTGTCTTCCGTGTCAACAACATGCAGATTTGATTCGCGCTCCGGCACAAGAGCTACAACCTATCACGACACCTTGGCCGTTTTCACAATGGTGTTTCGATTTGATTGGCAAGATCTACCCTCCATCTTCTGATGGTCACACTTTTATCATCACAGCTACTAAATACTTCACCAAGTGGGTGGAAGCCATACCACTCACTCAAATCACTGGTGTTCAGATCTCTAAGTTCATCCTCTACCATATCCTCTACAGGTATGGTATTCCCTCCACCATCATCACCGACAATGGAAAGCCATTCAAGAATAAGTGTATGAAGCTTCTTTGTGACACGTATCATATCCAACATCATTGGTCGACCCCCTATTACCCCTAGGGTAATGGAAAAGAAGAAGCAACAAACAAAACATTGATCAAAATCATTAAGAAGATGGTCAATAGCACTGGACGAGATTGGCACCTCCATATCCATCTTGCTCTTTGGGCCTACCGTACGTCCATCTGCACCCCCACCGATGCTACTCCATACTCTCTTGTCTATGGCGTTGAAACCATCTTGCCAATCAAAGTTGAAATCCCTTCACTCCAAATATCCCTCAAGAATCTCATTACTGACGAAGACACCCGAGTGGCATGCCTGACACAATTGGAATTGTTGGACAAAAAATGGGTCAAGGCTTATAACCATCTGCAAGCCTACCAGCACCAACTCAAAAGGAGGTACAATAATAAATTCCGCCATCACCAATTCAATGTTGGTGATTTGGTCCTTAAAGAGAATCAGCGGAATCAGCAAGATCGAGAGAAAAAGGGTAAGTTTGAAACAAATTGGTTAGGCCCTTATGTCATCACCACAAAGTATGGTTCTGGTGCTTACAGGATCTCTACCCCTGAAGGGGATCCCTTGGAAGAACCCATCAACATCATGCATCTGAAGAAGTTCTATACTTAGGTCAGCTAGGGTATCCTTCCTGGTAAAAGTCAAAAAATACAAAAAAAATAGCAAAAATAAATAATTCATGCTATGGTGAAAACCACCCCTGTGTGGCACCTTGGATATGTATGATTGGTGAAAACCTAGCAACAGGCGCCTCTCGTATAGGGCTTAATAATTATCTACCTCACATCCTGGTTACTTTATGACTTATCCGTCGATTCCTCAATCCCCCCTATCCTCCCATCCGCTTGCATCACCTCGTCACTTGGTATATTTCTGGTTGAGCATTGGACGACCGTCATCTGCTATCTGACATCTTAAGCTTGTTATCCTAATATGAGCTTGTGTCTTCTCATTGTCATGTTCATCTCCATCTAGGTTCACTCCTCGTGTCTATCCCCATCTAGGTCTCATCGTCGTCTTCTCTTGAACTAGGACACCTCTGCGCTTGCACGTAGGCAAGGCTAAACTATGATCAGCCCCTGAGGCATTTCGTCCTTCATCATCTATCCTCATGGTGCACTTTTTGATCTTGTTCATCCTCAGTCTTTTGTCCTGTCCGAACTATGTTGCCCCTGCACTTTCACGTAGGCAAGGTTGATATTTTGATCTACCCCCGGGGCTTATGTTTGTCTTGGTCATCCATTAGTTTCCATCAGTCCACTTTCTACTCTTTTACCATGGTCTTTTCCTGAACTATGAGGGCTCTATGCTTTCACGTAGGCAAGGTTGATCTTTGATCAACCCCCAAGCCCCTAGGTCTTTAGGTTGTGTCTTGTCTTCTTGTTGTCTTGTTGTCAAGTATGTCCCTATCCTCATTGATTCTTGACAAACAAGATCTTCTCGTATCAAGAAATCTGCACAATGGCAATCATCCTACGCCATCTAGGTCACTTTACCTTAGTATCCATCATCGGTCTTAATAGGATGCATCATTCCTAACATACCACATCAACCCCATCTATCCTTGGGATATTATGGCAAGGGACACTTGTAATTGATCATGATCTTTTGGTACTTTTGGATTTTTTTAATTATTTGGGCTCCCTCTCTTAACTAGTCAAGATCGCCATGATCCATCATATGATGGTGTGTTTTACCTAGTCAACATGAGGGCATCGCTTGACTGTTTTACTATTGCTGTCTGCTGGGATGCTCCATGTAGTACCCACCAGGATTCCTCTTGGATCCTGCATTATGTGGGGGCATCCCTTTGTGCTTGTGGTTATTCCAATACCAGGCCCAACCAAAGTCATCATGACTTTGGGGTATTGGGGTAACCTTCTTGTTTGTTGTGTTTTTTTTACACATTAGACATTAATCCATCTTGGTTCACATACCCTGATGAATGATGTCTTATTCTATAGAAAAAATCAGTGCTCTAAAGGATGGAAAATTGCATTCATATTGCATTTCATCTCATTGCATATTCCCCTTTCATCAAATCTTACTCCTACATCTATGACTCCTGATTTTGGTTGTGCAAACGCTCATTCATTCTTACAAACTTTCTTTCTCAAGATCCCTACGGTTCTTGATAGGTATCATGCCCCACACACCCTACGCCTATCACCTACCCATTGATACTTATGTCTACATTACATTTAGTGTGTCATTTCATCATTTATCCATTTGCATCTATTCATTAGGTTCATTTATTTGCATCCATTCATTAGGTTCATTTATCCATTTGAATCTATTCATTAGGTTCATTTATTTGCATCCATTCATTAGGTTCATTTATCCATTTGCATCAATTCATTAAGTTCATCATTTATCCATTTGCATCAATTCATTAAGTTCATCATTTATCCATTTGCATCAATTCATTAGGTTCATTTATCCATTTGCATCAATTCATTAGATTCATTCATCCATACATTTTGACCTATTTTCATACCCATCTATGCATCATTATTAGGCCCATATTAATTACATCATACATACAATTGCATTACCATTCATAAATCATTAACATCATCCAAACACGCATAAATAAATCATTCACATCATACATTGTCACAACATCCATCTCAACACAACTCGTCATATACATGTGCATAACATACATCATCTGTCATAAAAACGTAAAAATATAACCATCTGCACAACATAAATCATCTGTCACAAAAATGTTCCGCATAATATCAATGGGAACCATCACATATCATCATCAAAATAATACAATGATCATATCATATCCAAAATAGAGTCACATCATAATCATATACATCCCATCCTCAAATAAGAAGCATAATCTCAGAATATATGCTACACCTCCATCCGGTACCTGTCAAAGCACCCATATCCTGTCACCTGTCCTCTGCTTGCCTTGAGCTACCCACACCTGACCTCTGAGGAGACTCAAGCACTGGTCCCCTGTATGTCGGAGTCCCCTGAGACTCATGAGCTGGAGTCCCAAATCACAAAGAAGTCGGCTGAAAATCACTATACCCTCTGGTCCGTGTCCCTAATGACTAGGACGGTATCGACATTTGTGGCACTTGCCTAACATACCGTGCTATCCGCTGCGCTGGATCTGGCATTGCCTACTCATATGCACATCTCCAATAGCCTGCCTCATGCATATACTCATCCCACTATCCAGCCTGGAACCAAGCGGCATTCCGCTCATACCTGTATCTATCCCGCTCTTTGCTGATGGCTCACCGCTCCTGCTCCCACAACTCTTGTGCCACTGTCAGTAGTCGTACCTACTCTGTGGTCCTCTCCCTCTCTACCTATACAACCTATAGCTCTACCTGTAAACCCTATACGGCTAAATCTATCCCATCACCCTACACTCTTTGTGCCTGCCTCTGTGCTATATCCCTCTCTACATTCTCTGCCCGACCCATTGCTGCATCTGTCTAAAACTGTAGAATCTGGACGTGTCTCAGCGCATCATCCCTCTCCCCCTATAGCACCTGCACCCATCCCTAGGCACTCTCTCTCCCTCTGCACTATCTCTAACCCAGCCTCTGCAGCCTCAACCCTCACTCTCATCTCCTCTAAGGATGTCTCTGTAGTAGATATCCTCTCCAAAAGGTCTTCCCGCTCTCCCTGCAGTCCTACCACCTGTCCTCTCAGTGTCTCCATCTCCTTCTCGACTCACTAGAAAAACTTCATTGAGACATGATCATCTCCCCCTACTAGCTTCGACTGACCTCGCATCTGAGCTACTGTCATCACTGCCTCTAATCTATTTCGATCCCAAGTCACCGGAGCCAGCTCACCCTATACTCTCTCCATCTCTGCTTGTATCTCCTCTCTCTCCCTCCCCGTCGCTTGAATATCTATCATCAGATGACCCACAACATGCTCATACTCTATTAGCTCTAGCTCCTCCACCCTTTTCACCTCTGCCTCCGCCCTCCTCAACTCCTCCTCTAACACCCATATCCTCGCCTGTGCTCCTCTCAGTACCACCATTGGATCGTCCACTGGAGCCACCGGTACTACTGCTAATGGCTCCACCATCTATACATCAATGTCCATCACCTCCACCTCTACTTCCTCCCAAATAGACTCCACCCAGCTCATCACTCGGATCCTCCGTGGCTATCCTCTAGCCTGCCCCTCCCCCTCTACCTCCTCCTGTGCTCCCTCCTACGAGTCTATGGCCCTCACCTTCGTCGTACTCTCCCACCAATCCTTGACTGAGTAGCCCTCCCCTCCACCACCCCTAACATCTCTACCTCTGGCTCACTCCCTCGTCTCACCATCTCTGCCTTTGGCCCTCCCCCATCTCCTGCCCCTCTTGCCTCCATCTCCTCCCCCCCATCACCTAGCTCTCCTGCCTCCATCTCCTCCCCCACATCGCTCCTAGCCCTCCTCTGAGGAAACCTCCTCCTAAGCCTCCTCCTCCTCTCTAGCTAATCTCTAGCACCACCCTCATCTGCCCCGCCACTCTGATGTCTCGCATCCTCCTGTCCCCCCTCCTCCTGCTCATCCTCTGGCCCCTACTCCACGACTCCCACGATCAGGTCCTCCGGTGTGACCCTCTCCCACTGGTGGTTGTGAAATCACCGAGTATACCGATCTATAACTCCTGCATCCTCTGGACGCACCCCCCTCCCTGGATAGGGCACCACACCTTCCATCACCCATGCTTCCTTCGCTACCCTCACTGACAACCTCGCTCCCCATGGTACCTCTTTGGTAAGTTGACGAAATATAGTCGGCACTGCTAAAATATCTTGCATGAGTCCAAACTACCTCATCACCTTGTCCGAATGATGCACCTCCACTATGTGTCCCTGACTCCCAATCAGGAAACATCTGCATCTAAAGAAACCCCGATGTCTCTCCTCCTCGGCCCTTCGTCCCCTAAACCACCGATACATATATGGTCGCCATACTATTTCCTCCTCTCATATCTCATCAAATGCTCTCCTCCACTGATCCATCTCTCCCTGCGTCTCATACTGTAGGATGCAGCCCCTAGTTGCCCTGAACTCCCAAGCCATCGGCTCTCTATCATCCAAATATCCTCTCCTCACCACTATGGGTCTCATCACTGTGATATGCTCCCATCCCCACACCTGTAATAACGTCTTATGCACCACACTCTACATCTCCCGATAGAAAATCACATGCATATCTTGGTATAACTGGGCCAATACACATGACCCCCAAGAAAACTGTCCCTTCTGCCACTCGACAATATGTCGAATCACCTCCATATACCATAAGCTACAGAATTGCCTGCTCCGATCTGGCAATATTATCCCACTAATCAGATAGCACAAAAATAGTGGTAATGCTGGCAACCCCAAGGCTAGACATCTGTCTACATCTATCTGCCCCCTCTGTATCGACAAATCATCTTGCCCGAATAATACTAGGACAGTCTCATCTAACTGGGCTCCTCTCAACACCACCTCACTCACTAACTGACCTGCTATCGGCAACCTCAAAATCTGCCACACATCCTCTAATGTCACCATCATCTCCCCTGTCGGCAGATGGAAAGTCGATGTCATCAAACTCCATCTCTCTATCAAGGCTGTTAGCATGGCTCAATGCGCTCTCATTTTTAGAAACTGCACTATGTCTAGTAACCCCACCTGCTGTAGTGTTGTGTGATTCGCCCCACTCATGGCCTCTATCATCGCCACTAGTGCCTCTGGCCTCCGCTCATGGGTCCGTAATCGACCAAAATCTTGCAATCATAACATTCACCTTGTCAACCCTCGTCAATCTTTTTCCTGGCCCCGAAACTTTCTCTCTCTTTCTCTCTCTTTCCCCACCCCTACCTTCTAACTCCCCCCCTCTTGGGCTGGGGAAAAACCGCCCCCGGCCACAGGGCGGACCCACCCTGCGCCGGGGTGGACCCGCCCTGAGCCGGGGCGACTTTTCCCGCCGATGGGCGACGTCGCCGCCTCTGGCCGCGAGGCAACGCCCAGCGGGGCCACCGTCAGTCATTGCGGTGTCTGTCCGCCTAGCACCCGGGGCAGACCCGCCTCGCGCTGGGGTAGACCCGCCCAAACTTGGGGCGGACCTGCCCCACACTAGCGCAGACCCACCCACCAGAGGGTGTATTCGCCCTTTTGCGGGCGGATCATTTTTTTTTCTTTCCTCGTTTTTCTCGCCCCATTTTCCTATTTTTCTCAACTACCCATTTTTCTTCCCCAACCCGCCCACAAAACCCATTTCTTACATTTTTAATAAAACATTTCAAATGCGTTAAACTCATGAAAATAATGCATAGAGTGTTTTGACGCTAACATGGTGGGGCCCACCTTGCTGACTGTACACTCGTCAGACCTCGTCCACCCGGTGGATGATCTCGGTTTCGTTATCCTGCGACATCTTCGCTCCTCGTCTACTTCCTCTTCTCTCCTCTTTTCTCAATTGCTATAGTTCAAATGAGGTGAGGTAATTTTTAAAATTACCTTTATTCTTTTTACCATCCTTTTTAAGAGGTATTTTTTACCCCTTATTTACCTTTTTTTTCCTCTGACTAATCTCTTCCCTTCCTGGGGCCGCCATTTGTACCCCGTTTGTTCGATTGACTTCGTTCAAAAAGAAAACTTGCCTAGTTTTTTGTGCTCTTTCCAACCATACCATTGATTTCTTCCTATCTAGAATTTTCCTGGGACCCCTCTTTCTCCCCCGTCATCCTCTCGAGGGGGCACACCCTTCACATTTATCCATTTTCCCTGGCATAGTCATTCCCTTGCAGATTGGGGCATCTTCATCCATTCCCCCACTAATTGGATAGCTCAGGTCCTCCTCCCCACACTGGGGCATCATCTTCTGGTTACTTCGTCTGTAGAGTCATCTGCATTTTCTTTTCTTCGAAGCATGGTTATTCTAACAGTACTTTGAAGAGGAGAAAAATGTAGACATCTAGATTTGATCACTTCCATATGATCAAAATCATCTACACTATTCATCTATGTCATTAATAGTTATTAAATAATTTATTTAATCATTATTTCATTTTATGCCTAAGGTTCCTAAAGTACGTAATTGAATAAATTAAATACTTTACCTTACACCTTTTCTTCTCTAAATTAAATAAATAGGACAATTTATTTAATTTAGTCATTTGACCTATTTGGATTAAAACCAATTTTTAATCCCTCTTTTTCTCTCTCCTTATCACATTCTCCATAATCCTCTTTTTTGGCCTTGACTCTCTTTTCCATGTGAATTTTTAATTCACATTTATTCACCCAAGGCTCCCCTCTTCCCCGTGTGAATTTTTAATTCAATTTTATCTTTCCAAGGTTTACCCTATCCCCATGCAAGTTCTAGAAGAATTGACTTGTCACTTTACATGTGCCAAGGACTTCTAGAACCTTTGACTTGTCACATCACCCACATGTGACAAATCCCCAGCTTTTTGGAGACCCTCTCTTATCCAATAGACTCTCCTAAGAATGTGAATTTTTAATTCACATTTATTTCTCCAACCACTTCCCCTTTTCCCATGGAGATTTTTGAGAAATTCTAAAATTCCTCAAATGTCTCTTTCATGCTCATTTGGGGACAAGAAGTTCCTTTTTGAAGAAATCTTCTCATCCCCCAAGGCACCTACAAGGTACTTGTACTTCATCCACCTCATGTACCTCTCTTCCACCCCATTTCCACATCATCCCACCCTAAGCCATCTCACATTCCACATGTCAAGATGTGAGGGCTTGTGAGCCCTCAACTCACCATAGCCCTTCATCTTGGCTTTGTTGGATCAATCTCAACCATTGAATTCTCTAGAGAATTCAAATTATCCTATAAATACCCCCACATTTCTCTAAAAAAAAATCAAGTCTTTTGCTACCAAACTCTTGCCAAATTGCCATTTGCAACATTTTAGCCTTTCCATAGCATTTTTCATCAATCCATCTTGCATCTTGCATCCACTTCACTCCATAGCCATCCAAGGAGCACACAAGACATCCAAAGATCAAGGGCCAACCAATGAAGAAGCAACATGAAGGTATAATCAATTTCAATCAATTTTCATCTTGCTTTTATGTTTATCATTTCTTAGGCTAATCATTGAGGTGTCTTATTTTGTGTTATTTTCTCTTTATTGCATCATTAGTTGTTTAGCATCTTACATTAGGACTTAACATTTTAAGGGATCACAAGAAGAATTAAGGAAGTTTAAAGAGAGACATAGAGAAGTTAGTGACCAATTGAAACAAGAAAATGAAGACATTATCGGATTGAAGTTGCAAGTGGAAGAAAAAAGAAGAATTGAAGAATGTCTAAATATAGAAATGAAGAAAAAGTCTGAAGAATGTTCCAGACTTGAGCAAGAAGTAGTAAATATGAGAGAAAAATTGAGAAAGGAAAAATTATGTGAGGATAATTTCAAGACAAGTGCCACTAGGCTTGATGAACTGATTGCTGGATAGAAACCCTCTAAAGACACAGGAGGACTAAGATTGGAAATAGGTGAAAGTTCTAAAGCAGGAAAGATCAAAAGACTCAAGAAAAAGGAAAGCAAAAAAGGAATCAAGGAAGAAAACCACCTATCAAACAACCAAATGCACAAAGGAACCCATCTTTCAATGGCACTTGTTTCTCTTGCTACAAGTTTGGGCACAAGGAAACTGAATGTAGAAACAGGTTGAATCAATTTTTTGGTCCTTTTCCTAGATAATGCTATGCATGTAATAAGCTTGGACATAGAGCTAGTGAATGTAGAACTTAGATGATGAACTGGTTTAATGGAGGAAGGATGAATCAATCCTTTGTTGGCTATTGTTATACATGCAATAAATATGGGCATAAGGAAAATCAATGCACAACAAGGTTTAATGGAAGTCAATTAAGTCAAAGAAGAGTTATTAGTTACAACTACAATAAACCAAGACATATTTCAAAGGTATGCTTTAAGCAAAAAGGGAAAACAGTTTGTTCTGGAAAGGAAGAATGAACCTGAGAAGAAGATTGACAAAGAAGAAGTTAAGCAGGAAATGAGGAAAGTATGAAAAAAAAAAAAGAATCAGAGACTATTGATGCATCTGTACCCTTATTTGGTGTAGATGATCCCTCTGGTAACTAGACCTAGCATGGTCTTATGGGGAGCTTTACCAAAAAATCCTTAAAACCCTCGATTGCGAGAGTGTCAAACCTGTGACACGAAATTGAGTTGTAAGAAATCAGTATGCAGAAATTTTGAAAAAGAAACCAGAAGAAAAGAGGCTTGAGTGATCGTTTACAGAGAATATTAGGGTTTTACAGCACAACTAAAGGAATTTAGCAACTTTTTTGAACTCCAAGTGAATTAAATGTGAATTAGGGCATCACATTAATCTATAAAGAAATATTATGAAGGCATTTCAATCATTTGTGCATTCGAAAGAAGTGCAAAACGGCCTAGAGTGATTCATAAGCGAATTAAGGAGCAACTAGTGCAAACCCTAGTTTCCTGAATCATTTTAAGAGCTCGAAACATAGAAAATGGCAACTCCCATGGTCATAAACAAAATAGAAAGACCCAGACCCTCATACAGAAAATACTCATTGAAGGTATTTGAGGATGACCCTGTAGGTTCTTTTTCTTTAGTTCCTCATGGCGTCATGTCGATCGAGGATACCAGAAAGTATATTAGGGTTAAGTCGAAAGAATTCAATCATATCAAATTGATTGATATATGAGCGAATGAACTCACTGATGATAAATTCTAGTTAAAACCCGAATATTCAAATCTTGTGGAGATGAATTTGGATCATTGGTACAATTTTATGAATTTCAATTCTATAGTGGATGACCCATATGTAAAGTTGGTTCTTAGTAGAATGCATGATCAATTCCTATAGACCAGTGAACCACATCTGATAAACAAGGAAGCAATTAAATCTATCACCGGACTCTACGACACCAAACCAGTCCCTGTAGTGAAAGAAGTGAAGAATGAAACATTAATGAGTCTTACCGGTGCAACATATGATAGAAGGGCTCTTGCTACAAAGCCTATCACAAATCTAGCCATGAAGTATGCATCCATCATGATTGGCCGCAAAATTTACTTCACTAACAGAGAAAATTTTGTATCTGCCACAACTATCTATACTAGTTATGATATGTTTGTGAATGGTACGAAGTATGATCTGTGTGAATTCCTTCAGCAATAGCTACTCGAGAAGTTGAGGATGTCAAAGGAAAAGGAGTACCCATTTAAGTTTGGTTCTCTGATTGTATGCCTGTTATTCTATTTTCTGAGAATGCTTCTAGGAAGATTTGGAACTGTGTGTTGGGATCCATCTCGACCTGTTGCACATTAAATTTTTGAGCATATGAAGACTCTGGGAAATGTGAATGATGTAGAAAATTTCATGATGACATTATTTTCAGTTTTTAAGAAGAATATGAATGAGAGAGACACAATTCTGAGGAAGTTGGTTGAGAAATACAAAGATGAAATTATATTTCATGTATCTTTTGATGAATGTATAATAGAAGCAGTTGAAACCCAGACCATCTGGATTCAGCCTCTGGGTTATGAAGTCTCAGAAGATGTTGATGAAGGATATGTGCAACTATTTTTGAAAATCCCTAAAGATCCAAATGAACCTGAGATTGGGACTTATGAAGAGAAATCTAGAGAAGTTTTCTTGGAGCAGCACAAAGCTCAAAGTAAGAAAAATGTGGAGGAAATGCTTAATCAATGTTTAACACCTAAACAGTTAGCTCAAGCTAGAGCTGTTCAAGGACATAATTTTGTAGAACTACCCAATGTAAGGAGATTCGATAGGACCCCTCCTTCCATACCAAATTCTGGTCTCACTACAATGAAGCCTATACCAAACACTGTACATAAAGGCAAAGGCTTGGTCCCCTCTAGACCTACTACTAGATCTGGAAAGAGGAAAGGTGTTCCTCCGGTAGCCCCTGTAAAAAGAAGAAAAGAGAAGGCCACTAGAGAAAATGATATGAGCATTATAGATGATCAAGAGGAAGAGGAAGAAGACCCTACTACAAAATATATGAGAAAGAGAAGGGTTAGTGTCTCCTCCGATGAAGGTGCATCACAGGAAACTAGTGTTGGTTCGAGAAAATTCCACTATGTGTCATCATCTAAAGACACTGATGAATAGGATGTTAAAGATGCAAAGAAGAATAAATTTAAAGAGGAAGTTTCTTTGGACCAGGCAAAGCAAAACGTCTCCCTCGTAAGACCTGGTTCCCCTCTTAAACTTGATGTTTTGGTAAATAATATGTTGAATCGAGACAATATGGTGAAGTCCACTGTGGAAGTGTATAGTTTGGTAGAAGAAGAAGAGGATAACGAAACAATAATTCTGGCCCTTATCAAATATGTTATCATTTTGGAAGCCAAATGGGACAACATCATGTGTGATGTTTGTAAAAAATTGTGTGAAAGATTGAGGAAAAGGAGAGTAGAGGCAGTAGAGTTAGAAGAGAAAATAAGAAACAAAGCCTATAAAGGAATTGTACCCTCTCTAACTCCAGATAACTTAGAATATTTGAAGAAGATTTGTGCTAAAAATTTCAGGGAGAAAGGAAGAGTCAATGTCTCGATGATAAAAGATAAGAAAGAAATCAAAGAAATAAGGAAGGCAACAATAAGAATTATCAAGGACACTACAGAAAAATATGGCATGATTGGTGCATCCGGTTTAGCCTCTGAACCCAGAAAAGAAACTTCTACAGAAGTTTTTGAAGAACCTCCTTCTGGTGATAAAAATGAAAATGAACCTTTGGAAGTGAAAGACACCAATTTTCCTCTGGAAACCAGTAGTATAGGTGTTCTACCGAAGATTGATGTTGCTAATGAGAATTCAAAAATTGAAAAACATGTTGAAAAAAATGTTGAAGTAAAAGGTCTTGTTGCCGCCCCTCTGATAGAAGAAGTAGATAGAGATAAGGGAGAATAAGAGAAGAAGGGAGAGGAAAAATAAGAAGAAAAGATAGAGGAAGAAAAATTGGAAGAAAAATTTGCAGAAAAGTAAATGGAAGGGAAGAATGTAGAAAATGAGAATGTAGAAAAGGAGAGCGCTGAGGAAGAAAAAGAAGAGGAGGAAGTAGAAAACATAAATAAGGAATCTGCTACTAGAAAGAATGAAGAAGTATCCCAATAAGTTGTAGAATCACAAAAGTCCACTAGATAATCTTCTTCCGGTGATAATGTTTTGGAAGGACTACTTTCTAAGCAAATAAGATTTCAACTGGTAGTTCCTCCGAAACTCTTGCATCTTTCGATGAATCAAGGTCTTGCAGATTTAAACAAGATTTCTTCTATGCACAAATTGGTGTTCGGTGATGTATTTCATGCATTCGTTAGAAGATAAATCTTGGAGATGCATCAAAAAGGGACTGAGTTGATTGAAGACGCCATTAAGGCCCTGCAAGATGTTAGATCAGATACATCTATTGACACATCTCTTTCTCTCGTTAAGGATTTGAAGATTCTATTAGACTCCTTTAAGGAGCATGCTACAAGTCTTATTGAGAAAACAAAACAGGATGCAGAGGAGAAGCTAAATCAGCAAAGGTTGTTGATCCTTCAAAAATAATGTGCCTCGACACATGCCAATGTAGAGAAAAGCCTTGAAGCTATGAAGGCTTGTGAAGCTGAAGCTAATTCTATGCTTACATACTATATAAGGTGGTCTGATGCCACTCAAAACATAAAATATCTCATCGAATCCATTGAGTCCTAGTTGAACACTATCTTCAACACCTATAATGCATCAATGGACAGAGATAGATCAACTTGGAATGCTATTTATACACAGAGAAAAGTTCTTTATGCTACAGAGGCAGAAAGAAGAGATAATCTGAAAATTTGGCCTACTTGGTGATAATATGAGAATGGAGTATGCCTTGGTAGCCAATGCTTTAGCTAAAGCTGAGAATTTGGACAAGTTAAATTTGTCTCCGGATACTCCAGATGAAGCTAGAGAGAATTTTATTGCTTTAGAATATTTGAACAAGTTGTTGTCTACTAAGAAGAGTTGGGAGGATGGAAAAACAACTTGGCAAGGAATTCTACAGAATCTGCAAAGTTCCCCCCTTCCAAGTAATTTTTTTTTCTTCTAGTTATTTGCAAAAGATAACTCCTCAGGGGGAGTTCAAGAGTTGATTCTATGTATTTGGTCATTCTAGACCAAATTTACATAGCTTTCATGTTTTTATCTCTTTCTTTCTGTTATTTGACCTTTGTCCTTGATGTCAAAGGGGGAGAAGAGGAATGAGAAGTAGAGCACAGTCTATACAGTTTTGTATGTTCTTTTTTGGCACATGTTGCCATCAATGACAAAGGGGGAGATTTTTGGAAGAATGAAGAAGATCATATCCCTTGTTAACTATTTTGTTGTCATTGATGTCACCATGATATATGAAGACTCTAAGACATACCAATCTGGTATTCTGGACTAGTAATACAAAACTAACCTCTAGTATTTTGCTCCAGAATCCTCTCCGGTAAATTCCTGCTACTTCAATTTTTGGGAAATAGTCTGTGATTAAGAAATGCATACATTGATAGAAACTTGTAAGTGTAGACATTTGTGATTATCTCTGGTATCAATTTTTTTTCTTGGCTATTAGGTCTATTGTTGGCCGACCTATCAAATGGATAAAGATGTAATAGATTAGTTTTTGTTTTGATAATCCATGCCGACAACCACGCGTTTGTATTATCAATTGAGAAGATTTTTCAAGCCAACTTGATTGTAATCTTTGACAATCAAATATATATACAAGATACTTTTGAAGAGTTGAAGCAATAGAAGATATGGTGTTGAGAAAATATTAGCAAGCTACAGATGGAAGTGAATAGGACGAAGTGTAATATGCTAGCATGTGAATTTTCTTGACATACAAAGGAACTGAATCTGCACTTGAGGTGTATTCCTATCAGTTTATTCTGGCAGTTAGCCATTTTTGTAGGCAGTGAGTCCTGGTAGTGAGCCATCCTTTTGTAATATCTGATAACTAGTTATACTATATTGTGAGTTAAACCTCATCATGGTTTTTCACACCTCGGGTTTTCCACGTAAAAATCTAGTGTCTCTTGTGCATTGTGTTCATGTTCTATTGGTGATTCTGCTTATCTTAATTATTTTATGTTTTGGATTGGTTGGATGTTATCTGTTCAATAAGTTTAGGAATATATTGATTCACCCCCCCTCTCAGTATATTGGATATTTAACAGAATGTTGTGTTGATATTCTAACTTTAGAGACGTAATGTGTATACTATATATTTTGTGAACAACTGACTATCGTGTACATGTGTTAGTGTTTGCAGGTACATGTTCAATTCCTCCAAGTGAAGGGGAAGTATCACTCAGGACAAGGTCTTGGTCGAGTAACCTATAACTTAACCTATCTGAGCTTATACACACCATAGTAGAATAATTGAGTTGGTTTATTAAGTGGGAAATTGGTAAGTCAGCCCTAGTCATTATGTCTGCATTAGTAAGAATCTAGTTTACTATTGAGTGCATGCATGAATGATGTTTATCTGTTTGAGCTTAAGAGTTCTTTCTTTGATTACCATGCTTGTACATTGATATGAGGACCATACGAGATATGTGTATCCGCACACACATGCATGACGATGATAGGCTATACACATGAAGGAACACGTACATAAGGGTACATAGGTAGAAATATCTATGCACACTCATACACGAGTTGATTATGTGCATGGAACTATCCGATGAAACCAATGACATGCATATGTATGTACATATAGACATATCACTTGTAGTCTCTTATCAACACCATGGTAATTATGTATGATTTTTGTGTTTGAATCAAATGTGTATATATATATATACATATGTGTATCCCTACACATGTATGGTATAAAATCGACATGCCCATACAAATGTATCAATACATGTATACATACACATAGATGTACATAGATGCATATATATATATACTATACATAACTGATATATTAATGTAGCAATGTGATTGCTATGTTGATATATTCTTTTGTATATCAATTATATATACATGCTTTGTTGACATATGATAAATATAAATATATATACTAACATAAACATATATATGTAATACATATATATATGGATATGTTTGATTATATATATACTTATAATATATAAGTATATATATGTATGCATTGTATTTATATATTTAAACGTTAATTTTCTTGGAGATCGACTATCTTAAGCAATCAATAGCAACCAATTTTTAATGCCATTTATATGGTTTTAAATTCAATTACCATGAAAAATTTGGAGGCCATTTTTTTCTATGACTGTATTCTTTGGGCCACATTTTGTGCTCTTGTTGTCAACAATAAAAGAGTTTCTTAAATTTGCAAAACACAACTATTTAAGTCGATGATCAAATAAGAAAAGGTCGATGCCTATTGATGAGGAAACCATGGACTTAGTAAACATAGATATCATGATATATTGCAATGATCAACAACTATAAAAGTTTGGAAACATTTCAACAACTATTTTAAGTTGATTAAATGAAGAAATCAACTCATCCTTTGACTTGGTTGATACAAGCTTAAATGTCATTCACTTGTTTTTTAATTTCTCTATCATGAAGGAATTCACACCATCTCTAAAATGAATAGTTATGATATTGGTGCCATCTTTGAATCCTCTTAATTGTAGATATCTATTTGAAAATGAAAATCAAATTCTAGCATATGCAGATTTGAATTGATCTCTATTTGTTGTCCAAATTGAGAGTCGATCTGTAGCTACTTAAGTTGAGTAAGTGTTTGCATATTCACCACCTTTTGGCTAAGTTAAATATGTTTCCATTTGTGCATTTTTATGTCAAAGGTCATGCCTAATCTATAAGACATGTGATCACCCATTGTTGTATAGATAGAGGAATGAGTTCATATATTTGGGACGCCTTCTTTACACAAGTTTACACACTCTTTTGTGCAATATTTCTAAGAAATTTCTGCATTTTAATTATATTTTTCTTGCAATATTATGTCAAATAGAGTGAGGAGAATCCTTAAGTATTAGAGTGAGTTTATTATCTTTTGAGAAGTAGAATTTTCCAAATAGTAAAGTTAAGAGTCGTGAGACTTTGTTAGAGGATCAATATCAAGATAGTTGTTGTTCTAGAAGTGTTGTGTTCATAGTCAGTCAATTGGAAATATTATCACAGGCATGAGGATATTTTACTTCTGTTTACTCTGTGTTTGAAAGAGCTATGTCTTGATTGTTTAAACTATTCTTTAAATTGTTACTTGCATATAGGGAAAAGTATTGTTTTCTTTGAAAGAAAACTAGAAACTATTTACTTGTTTGTGTATTGCTTGTAATTACTCCATGATAGGAGAGATTGTTGGACATAATTATTAGTTTTATGTTAATACTAGATATGTTTAAACATGGGTAGCTTAAGGTACACTCACACCTAGATATTTACTTATGCTAGAGGATTAGTAAGTTACTCCTAGGATTGTTATCTTGTGAAGGGAGGGGACTAGTACTTTGCTTAATGAGTTGTGTTACCTTAGGTTGTGTTAAAGAGATAGGTTATCCTGGGGAGTAGCTTGACCATGGAGAGGGATTTCCTAAGCATAGATATAATGGCCTAAAGTCAAAATGAGCTGCTAAAGTGTAAGTGAATGGTAGACCAAACTCGAAGTACTAAGTGAGAACACTTTGGCAAAAGTATTGTGAATGTCTGGGACTCCACCGTAGATAGTGAGATTACTGAGACTCCACTTTCACTTCACCATGTCTATTTAAATGCATGAGGGCTACTTAGTGTAGGTTATAAATCCTAGTCAAGTAGGACACAACACTAACTCAGAATGGCATGTCATACGAGGTTACCCAACCAATGTCTTCGTCGAAGAGAAGGTCCATCTATCAATGATAGATGTGTAGAGGACTGCATATGAGTCTATGGTTGGCGGAAAAGTGCTTGAGTGATGCTTCTCCTCCTCAACATGCAACAAAAGACCAAGTTTTTGAAAGGCAGATTCCTGGACCATCTATATCTTATGCTATAAAGCTCGAAGGATCTATGTATGTAGTTTGTACTTTCTTGGAAAAATTTACTTTGTAAAGTATTGTAATGGAATAGAAATCCTTTTGTACAATATTATAGCATCTTTGTTCATTTATATTTTCAATAAAGAAAGGAAAATTTTGTATTGCAATGGCTTCTACATAGTTTGTTCTTACTTGCACAGTAAAACTTAGGAAATTTACTTCAAAGAATGTTCGATATATTACAAGAAGAATGGTGAAGTATGATGGAGAGAAGAGAATGTTTTGAAAAGTTCCAATGTTTTGAAAAGTTTTGCAATGTTGTCATGTCATTGTAGAGGCTGTGTTCAGAAGTTTGCAAAGAAATTAGACAACAAATTTGATGTGGGTTTTTTGTGCTCATTCTACTGGTGTAATCCACATGATCAGAGGATGAAGATGGAACTCAAAATTGAATTATATCTTCTCTCGATCATTATTAGCGTTTAGTAGAGAAAGCATAAGGTTTTCAGTCATGAAACTATACAATTTTTCTATTTTGTCATTGATTGGTAACCGATAGTAGAAGGTAGCTTAAATTATGGAAATAATTCTGAGTCGTTGCGGTGACTAGCCCCTCGACCTAAGTATTAACAGCTAGGTGAAGCTTTATTTTCTTAAAGTATGAGGCCTAAAATATTTTTCTCTCGCTATTCCACAAGAACCTACACCTGACTCTTTTTTTTGTGGAAGCACAAAAAATTGACATGTGTCCAGTGGGATCGAGTTCAAAGGTATTTTAGTGGTCATCATAGCATCACATCTTTAGGACTCTTTGATAAGGTTAAACTTGCGATACACCTAATGAGGAAACGTTTCAAATTTTGATTGCATCACACAACTGATTCACATCATTGTTGTGAATCACCCTAGCAAGTTCAAATTTGCAATGTGTGAAATGCTCCCAAGTGGCAAGAGTTGATTGCATCACTAAAGTTCTTCACATTGTGGATATTATTTGGTAAGCGCTAAGAAAGTGTGTTAGGCCCTATTGGGATGTGATGGATATCTAACAGTGGATGATGAAGAATGAGATTAGACGATGTCCACTATTTCTTGAAAGGCATGGTGGGTCCAAGTTTTAGTTCTACAGTAAAGCGAAATGATGACACATGTGTAAAGCAACAAATGACAATTATCCATTGCATCACATAGATCCTTCACATTACACAAGTCAGTCTTCAAGTGTAAATCATAAGTGTGATAGGTATATTTCATGTAATAGAGATCAACGCCACAATTTTAAATAGAACTTGATCTAACAAATATTTTTTCAAGTTTAAAAGGTTCAATGAGGATCGATAGATGATGGCACACAATAGAAGATTGATGATCTGCATTCAAAGATTTAATTTTGTAACATTCGGGTGGTGGAACTCATAGTCAAATGGTGGAAGATAGCACAGTGAATGAAATTAATTGTTATAACCATTCATGTTGTGAATTTGATTGGATAATTTGGTGATTTTTTGGCATCATCAAAGCGTAGAGAAAATATGGTAGTAGATTAATCACTCAAACGGATCATTTAATGCTTATCTGATCTAGGTTTTATAGTATGCTAAAAATGTAAAAATCATAGAGGTGATGTGGAAGTGGTGCATGGCTTGAGGATAGAAGACTTTTTGGTGAAGAGAAAGTGAGATGAGTCTATCAAACAAATGTGTAGTATGATAGAGAATTTTGAGTGAGTGAATGTTGAGAGAAGAAGACCTAAACTAAATTATAGAGAACATCATCTAGGGTATGCATTCAAAATAGTAGAGGTGTGAAACAAAAAAAAAGAAGGGGAAAAGAGTAGAGTAGAGGTATGAGTTGTTGAGTTAGCACTAGAAATAGAGAGAGAATGCTTGTAGAAGAGATAAACAGAGTTTGAGCAGTTGTAGAATAGGTTTGTAACATTAAATTGGATTCATTCATGAATTATATGTAATATGGAGTTTGTTGCTCCATAATTTCATTGTAAATCTAATTTGTTGGTGTCATTAGAAAGCTAAGTGGGTGGTCAGTTAGGGAGTAGGTGCTTCCTTAGAGTTGGTTCTCTTAAATCAAGGGATTGGTGTATCCTTAGGGTTGGTGCCCTTAAACATTGTAACCAATGGGGTTCTATTGTGAGGCTAGATTAGGACAGTAGATGGTAGCATATATTCTCACTGTGGTTTTTCCCATATCTGGTTTGCCACATATATCTAGTGTTATGTGCTTGTGTATGTGTGTTTATTTGTCTGCATGTATACTTTTATATTGATTTAAAAGTATTAAAGAACTAGTTTTAATTGATCTAATAATTCACCACCCTCTCAATAGATATTTATGTTCTAACAATTGGTATCAAATCTCTAGTTCCTTTGGAGAATCTTAATCAGCTAAGGTAGGTCTTGGATAGTGAACACAAGATGGCTAGTCATAAGGTTCTTCCAAATAAAGAACCTCTCTTTGAT
Source organism: Sequoiadendron giganteum (assembly GCA_007115665.2). Classification (NCBI taxonomy): domain Eukaryota; kingdom Viridiplantae; phylum Streptophyta; class Pinopsida; order Cupressales; family Cupressaceae; genus Sequoiadendron; species Sequoiadendron giganteum. The sequence continues at coordinate 512,160,125 of CM021100.1, forward strand.
GGATCAAACTATGCATTTTGTAGCATCATAATGGAAGCATATTTATCTTCTTTAGAGTTTGATGTATGGATGTCTATAATGAAAGGATATGCAATTCCTTCTACTAGTATAGATCAGCTTGATAAGAAAGAACATGTGAATAATGCTAGGGAAAAGAATGTTATTCTTTGTGGACTGTCTAATTTAGAGGTTGTCAAAGTAACTCATTGTCAAACAACAAGTGAGATTTGGGGCAAGATTAAGAGTATCTATGAAGGTGATGCAAGGTAAAGCAGGCCAAGATACAAATATATACAAGAAAGTTTGAAACCCTTCAGATGAGTGAAGAAGAGAAAATTATGGACTACCTCCTTAGGGTAGATGAAATAGTAATACAATCAGAAGCCTTGGAGAAGTGAAAGAAGTTGTCATTGTCAAAAAGGTTCTAAGATCCCTGTCTTCTAGATATGATTCTAAAATTTCTGCAATAGAGGAAGTAAGAGATATGGATAAACTCAATGTTGATGAGTTACATGGCATCTTCACCGCAAGTTATGAGATGAGAATGGGAGATGCAAACACCAAAAAGAGAGAATCCACATTCAAGGTAGCCAAGAAAGAAAAGATAGAAGCATCTACATCAGAATCAGAGAAGACTGATGAAGAAGCAAACTTTTTCAAAAGACTGAGGAGAGGCTTTGGAAAATGTAGAGGTAAGTTACCCTTTAAATTATTTAACTATGGTAAGATAGAATATTTGTTGCTAAATGCCCTTATACCAAAAAGGATAACTTTAAACAAGAAGAGAATAGCAAAATTAAGAAATCCTTCTTCCCAAAGAATAAAAAAATTTCAAAGAAGAAGAAGAGCCTGTACATACAAGAATAAAGTGATTCATTTGATGTTAGCGATAGCTCAAATGATGACCATGATTATGCTTTTGTATTTAAGAGAAATGAATTCCTATTCATGGAAAAAGACTATGCAGATAAAAAAAATGGAGAAGTTGAAGTGTCTAATGAAGAAGTTGATCTAGAGTGTGAACTCATATGTGCTCTAGATGAGATTGATAACCTAAGAAAGGAGAGCAAAAGGCCGAAGAAGCTTACACAAAAATAGATTGAAAAATTATCCAAAAGTCTCAAGAAATATAATTAAATGGTAGTCAAATGTGAACTACAATCTAAATCTAATGAATGCATGAAGCTGGAAGTAGAAATAGTGGCCTTGCGAAAAGAACTTGAAAAGGCTAAAGAAAAAATTGATATAGGTTTGAAGCTAAAAGGAGGTTTAGATATTCTTGAAGAGTTTATTAACTCACGAATTCCTTCAAAAGAGGAATCTAGTCTAGGTTTTGAGAAAGGAAAGGGTCCTACTACCAGTGTATCTGCAAATTTATATGATAAGTTTAAAGCTAAAGAAAAGCCTTGTACTAAGAATGAAAAATCTTGCAAAAATAATACCTCTGAGAATGAAAAATTTGACAAAAGAACTGCTAAGATGAATAAAGTTGATAGAGAAAAGAAGCCTACAGAAGAAAAGAAGAATAACAAGCCTGTCCCTGAAAACTTGGAGAAGAACACAAAGGGAGTTGATGCAGATGGTTTCACTAGGCTGAGATATTTGAATAGGTCAAAGCAAAGAAGACCTCCTCATCCTGCACAAATAAATTCTATGACCATTTATTCCTCATTTTTCTATGGTTACTAATATACATGCAATTAGTCTGGTCATAGGGCTAGTGAATGTAGAGTTGTACCTACAAGGAGAACAAATTTTGTGAGTAGAAATCCATTTTCTCCTTTGGTAGATATAAATGTGATATTGGTTGATGATGTTTGGAAATGTGTTGAGGAGTGCAAAATTAAAAATAATAATAATATAAGGCCTAGAACTCTCTCTATATATAGCTCTAATTCCTAAGGTCAAAAATCCAAAGTTCTTCAATGAATTCAAATTGATTTCCTTATGTAATTCAATAGATAATATTGTTTCTATGACCATGGTACTTTGACTTACGAAATTTTTGTAAGAGATTATTTTAGAAGAACAAAGAATGTTCTTAAAGGTAGACAATTTTTTGATGGAATCATCACTGTGCATGAGACTATAAATTCAATCAAGATGAAGAAACAAGGTGTGACCATTAAATTAGCTATAAAAATTTAGTTTATGATAGGGTCTCATGGGACTTTTTATTCAAATTTATATAGAATTTTGAATTTTGTAAAGATTGGTGCAATTGGGTATACAGGTGTGTCCCTTCAGCCTCTTATTCTTTACTTATAAATGACTCTCCTATAGATTTATTTCAACCCAAAATGGGTTCAAGACAAAGTGATCCACTCTCCTTTTTTTTATTTCCCATTGTTGTTGAGGCACTTGGTAGATCCTTGAAGTATGAAGTTGAGATATGTAATATAAAAGGGCTCCAAACTTCCTCTAGGATTAGAAATGTATCTCATCTATAGTTTTTTTATGTCACTCTTTTATTTGGTAAGGTTTCTACTATTTAAGCCAACTTAATGAAGAAGGTTTGGTTACAATATGAGAAGGATATTGGATAGAAGGTGAATAAAAGAAAATTTAGAATTTTCTTTTTAAAGGAAAGATGTCAAGAAATTTTGGAAGTTCAAATGATTCTTGAATTTGAGGTGGATAAATTACCAAGTAAATATTTGGGTATGTCTTTGGTGGATGAAAGAACATAAGAACTAGATCATAAAAATGCTATTATTATAGTTCATAACATATTGCCTTCTTAGAAAGACCTAGGTGATTCACATTGGATAGAAGAGTTACTTTGATCAAGGCCTCCTTTGCCTCAATTTAAATTTACAAGTTATGTATATCTTTTAGATTCCTAGCAAGGTTTCCAAAGGATTAGAGGATATGTAAATAAATTTTCATTGGAGTGGAAGTAAAAAATCACACAAATACAACTTAGTCAAGTGGAATATTTTGTAAGTTGAATAGGTTGGGAGGTTTAGGGCTTAGATAATGAAAAAAGATGAGTAAGGAATTAGGTTCCCAATCATGCTAAAGGATTTATGAGGAAAAGGTAAGGTTTTGGAGTAAGGTCCTTTAGTCTAGATACCTCTCTAGTGGGATTAATGTTCTTTTCAAGCATGTTGACTCTCTTCCCTAATGATTTAACCTTTGAAACTTCATTAGATTCCACTGCAAGATTATTTCCCGAACCAATATGAAGGGGATATGATGCACCTATTTTCCTTAGTTCATTAAGAAAAAGAGATCCCCTAGGGCAAGATTGAATTTCAACCCTTAGGTGAGTTAAACTTGATGGAGATCTTGTTGTGTTTCCTTATGACTAAGGATGAGGTAAATCAACCTAAACCACACTTTTGGGAGATGAGTGAAAAACAAAAAATGAATGTAGTTATTCAATGTAACACATGAAACCTCTAAATTAAACCTTAATCTAATAGAACCAACAAAATTTCAACAGATTTGAGAAGGATTGGATTTTATGCACCTTTCACAAAATTGTTGTGTTGATTTTCCTCTAGGACTCATTTTCCCAAGGGTCAATGGGTCTTGCTATAGGGGTTGAAAATATTCTTTCAAAGTCCCCTGGTCCTTGGTCTGCACTCTCAATTATTTTGGGTTTTACAGTAAAAAAATTAGAATTAAATTCTAAAAGTGAGTTTTTGTGGCTTGACGACAATGTTGACAACTTTTGCAATTTTTCACTTTTGATAGATCTTCAATCCTTCTTCAACCTAAGATATGCAAAACACAAAAGAGGGAAAAATTGTTTTCTTTTGGTGAATGGGGATTTGGCTTGGTCAAATGGATCATTTTGGTTTAATTAAACCTTGAAATGAAATAATGAAACATGAGAGTAATGATGAATGAACAATTTCTATGTTGCAACCCACCAAACCCTTGAAGGACTTAAAATTAGTATATCTCTCCAAGGTATTAATCTTTTATGAAATGGCTTGATTGATGATGTGATCTTGATGCTTGAATCTCGACTTGAATGCTTGAAACCTACATCACAATGTTAGCTCCCAAAAAATGCATGATGCTTGATAACTTTGAAATGATGCTTGAGATCTTGAATGTTGCAATGAATACTTGAGAAATTTGCTCGTGGACACCTTTGACAACAATCTTAGCTTTAGGAATAATCTCTTTCTTCCTCTAGGATTTGAATTGATAAAAATACTTTGCTTGTATAGGCAATTTTCTAATTTCCAGAAAATTAAACATTACTTGGCTGATATTTGAATTTGAATTTGGGATCATAAAAGGCCACCAAAAACATATTTAAAATTTAAATTTAGCAACTAAAGGGGACCCATTTTCCCAAGGGTGAATGGGTCTTGACCTAAATTACCAGGACCTATTCATTTCGAGGTGTTAAAAATGATAATTGCATTAATTAAATCATGATTCTCCTTTCAAAAATTGCAATTAATTAGGCTTGTAGATGCAAAATTGGGCCAATTAGAGGATTAATTAAGCCCAATTGAATAAGGGACCCAAACATAGTGTGAAAATGTAAAGGAGTACATTTTCCAACACTACATTTTCATTGACATTAAATGGAGTTTGGGGAGAGGGGACAAAATAAGTTTTTAGAGGAATAGTTGGCTAGATACTAATGCACTACAAGAAAATTAGGGAACTAGTCTAATTGTTTCCCACTTCGAAGGTAGCATATGTATCACCATTTGTGACTACTGGGGAAATTATGATTCTAGCCTAAAATGTCATCTCCTTATGCCTCCTGTGTTATATTTGAAGGATTTCTACGATTAAATTTAGTTGAAGTTGGATAAAGTTGGCCTATTATGATGGAGGATAGTGCTCATGATAGAATGGTGTGGGGAGGAGATGGGAGTGGCCAGATATTGGTCAGATATGCTTTTATCAAAATATTTAAGATTTTGGCCTTTGCCTATATTAATATTAATAGGAATATTTGGGCTCCAAACTGCCCCCCTAAGGCTAATTCTTTTTTTTGGATTACCTCTAGAAGGTATACCCTAACATAGGACATAGTTCAATAGTTAGGCAATCAAGATCCTTATGTGTGTTGTTTGGAAACAATAATGAAATCAATGATCATTTATTATTGCACTATGAATTTTCTATTTTTCTTTAGAGATAGTTCATTGAGAGATGAGAGGTGTCATGGATCACTGGACTCCATATATTCCTAATATTTTGGCTAGCTAGAAGATGAAAATCAAGAGTCCTAGATTGAAGTTCAATTGGAACATTGTTTTCATGGTATCATAGTTTAGAACATTTGGCTAGAAAGGAATAGATGAACCTCTTAGGACAAATAAAGAACAATGGGAGGATTCTAGGATAGAATTTAAATGAGTATCAACAAACTAGGAGAAGTCTATAGAGATGATTTTATGATCCTCCATCAAGATGAAGTCAAGATGGTTGAAAAATGACCTGCATTTAGATGGATTGAAGGGGAAAAACAAGTTTTAATTATTCAACCCATATTTACACTTGGGATTACCCAAAAGATGGTTGGATTAAGTTTAATTTTGATGGGGATTCCAAGGATAATTTGAGTAAGGTTGGGGTAGGAAGCATTTTTTTAGACAATGATGGCTAGCCTTCAGTTATCTTTTATGCTTGATTTTGAGAAAGATTTGAATGGTTATAGTGGAAGCTAACGCCATGTTATGGGACATGCTAATAGCTAAGGAAAAAGGATGGAGAAAATCATGAATTGAAGGGGACTAAAAAATGGTGATAGGGGCAATAAAATGAGGAAACACGTCAAGAATTGGAGACTAGATGACTGGATGCTATCTTGGTTGAAACTAGATCTAAAACTTAGTGGTTTGATGAGATTAGGTTCACACATATATGAAGAAAGGGGAATATGGTGGTTGAATATGTAGAGAATAGAGGCATGGGTCTATGAAGCAAAATTGAAAGTCCCTTTGGGACATATTGGAGTGACTTTCCTTGGCAGGCCATCTTACTAATTCAAAAGTATTTGTAGGAGAGACCCTCGATAATGAGATGTACATAAAGGATAAATAGCAGGTCAAGAAGCATGCGAAGTAATTAGTGGATGGAATGGGTGCAATACATTGAAGCTAATATATTGATTGTGTTGTTCATTCATTCCTTATCCATTCTTTGCATTGGAAAGCTCTATGGTGGTTTTTTTCTATGGCCTTTGTTGCCAAAGCTTGTTATAGAGGGGGTAAAATGGTCGACGATGGTCAAGGTAAAGGAATTATTTTGGAGAAATATCCAAAGTTGAGGAAGAGAAAGGTTTTGAGAGAGGAAGCTATTGTGAGCTTTATGATGTTCATTGATCAAGAGATTGAGGATCCTACATAGTAGAAGTGGGTGGTCCAGATTCAAGATCTAGCTGGGGGCTTGGATGGGTCTCTGAGTGTGCGTATTCATGAGATGATGGGTAAATTATAGTTGGATTCAATACATACCAAAAGGCAGTGGAATACCTTCGATGTCGCTTAGTCTCTATCTTGTGTGGCCATGCTTTCCACTAGTGTGAGTTATTTTCTTCTCCATGATGATGTTGGTGGTGTTATCAAACAAGGTGAGGTTCCTTTAAGTTGTGTTTTGGAGCACTTGAATGCTATAAAGAAGAGGTAGCTATGCCTTTAGCTAGCGGTTGAGGTGATTGCAAAGAATTTATAAGGTCATCCTTCCATAGGAGGCTATTCTTTTGTTCTTTGTTTATTATGAGTCGGAGGTGATGAAAACCTCAAATAAAAATGTGGAATATACTAGTTCAAATTGTGAGTGCGTTAATTCCATAGGATAGAGGCCTATGTCATTTGTCTTATACCTTGTTAGAAATTATGTTCTTGTATGTTTCTATGCTCGGCAATTTGAATAAGATTAGTTTTGGTTGAGATTGTAACCATTTTGTTGGATAGATAAAATAGATTTATATAACTAATACTATATATTTTCTTATCAACTCATATAAGATATCATTATTAAACCTACACTAAACAATATAAAAATAATAAAAATAACAATAAATAAATCATATTATCTTACAATACTATTTTCCCTCTATAACCATTATATTAAAGACAATTAAAAAAGACTCTAAACAAATGAAGAAAAGTCAAGGCTATTCAGTTTTCACCATTATAATAATAAATGCCTGCCCATTTTTGAGCATCTCAATGATAATGGAAGTCTAACTTCGGTTGACGTGGACCACACCCTTCGGAACTGTGTGTGGTAAGGAATACGTTCCTTGCTTTACAAGGCAACAACTTAGTCTTGTCCATTCTATATTCCATTGCCAATAAACCACAGGATAATATTCTTTAGTACCTACAGAGATTTGACCCTCTTTCCTTTCAACGGGATAAAATATCCGGGAACAATGATTTAGTGCTCATCGGCGAAAGCTATCTGCTAGACACAATTAACCTATGTGTATATGATAGCATATGCGGGCATACCGCATGGTGAAAAGAGCCGTGATGGAAGAGGTGGGACCCGCGGCGACGAAAAAGGTTGTTGGACGGAACGAAAGACATGACGGTTGGATGTCTCATCCCCCGTGCCATTTTTTGTCCCGTCGCCGAGAAATCATGTCAGCGCCGGCGGTTTTTTCAAAATAATCGTTCGGTGTGGATGGACAAAAAGCCTAAAACGTGGCCAAACGAAACCATTATTAGCAAACAATAAAAAGGGTCAACAAGGTCCCATTTTCGCCATTTTTGGACGGCGAAATTTTGGTGGATAGCGAGGGCAAGAGTAGTAGCCAGAGTAGCACTGGAGTAGCAGCCATGCGGAGCTCCTTCAGGTATGTATATCAACTATGTGTATGTGCCATATTGCCATTATGCTATGAACAACGAAGAAATGAATGGGCATTTGTTGCTCCATTAAGGGTTTGTTACTTTCAGTTTAGGGTTTTAGTTTTGCGTCTCCTCCTGTCTGTGTTTTTAAAATTATGGGGTTGCCAAAGAATTTATTTAGTTGAAACTATTTTTTTCTGTCGAGGGTTTTGAAATTTTTTGTTCATTTCCTCCCCATTTGCTGGTTATCGAATTTTTCCCTTTCCGAATGAAAAAAGCGACAACCCATTGTACAAATATGAGTGAAACTACTGAATAATGTTTGTAGAAAGCAGAATCACCTCCAATAATCAAATGCTATATTTCAAAAATCATGTAAAACCCGCAATGTCGCCATTGTTCGCATAGTTTTTCGGAATGGATAGAAAAAGGCATAACATGGCATTCGAAATCATAATTGGGAAAAATAGCAAAAATCTCACTTCCAATCCCATTTTTGCCGCCATTTTATACACTGTTGTTTTGGCAAACACACTGTCTCCTAAAACTCGGACTATTGTAAAACCCACTATTTCACTACGACGTCTCTTCATGTTATGTATGTATCCATGTAAGTTCATGTGTATGTTTTCATGCATTTTTTCAATGTGCATAGGTGAATTTTGTCTAGCATTTTTTTGGCTCCCGCCCATTTGGTGAAAGCTAATTGGGAAATAGTCAAAAAGCCCACTGAAATAATCCACAATGTGTTTCCCAAATTTCAAATTAAAACATCATGCAAAACCCTCTACTTGCAACAAAATTACCCCTCACCTTGATGTCGTCTGTATTCTGCTCCAAATCCTGCATGTGCACTCCACGCTTCAGCTTATTTGGTCGGTATTCTCCTCGAAGTCGTCCATGTGCTCTAAGGCCTTCACCTTTCCCTTTCAACGTGCACACAGGAAACAAAACAAATAGTATTTTCGCCTTGCTTTCTCCAAACAGAAAAGGCGCACGTCATTCCCTTCCACTTTTCTCGTGCCACACAAAAGAAATAGGAAAAAGCCCACATCCAATCCCATTTTTGCCGCCATTTTATACACTGTTGTTTTGGAAAACACACTATCTCCTAAAACTCGGACTATTGTAGAACCCTATGTTTCACTACAACATCTCCTCATGTTATGTATGTATCCATGTATGTTCATGTGTATGTTTTTCATGTGTTTTTTTAATGTGCATAAGTGAATTTTTTCTAGCAGGTAGCTGGCTCCCGGCCATTTGGTGAAAGCTAATTGGGAAATAGCAAAAAGCCCACATCCAATCCCATTTTTGCCGCCATTTTATACACTGTTGTTTTGGAAAACACTATGTCTCCTCAAATTCGGACTATTGTAAAACCCACTGATTCACTATGACGTCTCCTCATGTTATGTATGTATCCATGTATGTTCTTATGTATTTTTTTCATGCGTTTTTCGATGTACAGAGGTGAATTTTGTCTAGGATTTAGTTGAAATGCAGGTCTGATAATGTTTTTTCTATCAAGGGTTTTGAAAAACACACTGTCTCCTAAAACTCATAATTGGTAACTGGCAAAAAGCCCACATCCAATCCCATTTTTTTCGCCATTTTATACACTGTTGTTTTGGAAAACACACTATCTCCTAAAACTCGGACTGTTGTAAAACCCACTGTTTCACTACGACATATCCTCATGTTATGTATGTATCCATGTATGTTCATGTGTATGTTTTTCATCCTTTTTTTCAATGTGCATAGGTGAATTTTGTCTAGGATTTTGAAATCAGCATATCCTATGTTATATACATATTTGAATTTATTCCTGAAACTGGCATATCGTATGTTATATATGTATGTGAATTTTGTGCAGGAGTTAGCTTGCTCCCTCCTTAACTCCTGGAGAAAATTCAGTTATGTATATAACATAGGATATGGCTCCCATAACGCATGGGGAAAAGAGTCACGACGGAAGAGGTGGGACTTGCGAGGGAAAAGGTTGTCAAATAGGAAGGAAAGACTTGAGGGTGGGACATCTCATCTTGTGTGCTGTTTGTTGTCCCGTTGCCAGGAAATTGTGTTAGCGCCGGCGGGTTTTCAAATTAATTGTTTGGCGTGGACGGACAAAAATCCAAAAATGTGGCATTCGAAACCATTATTAGAAAATATCTTGTTCAATGACAATAGTTAGTGTTATGCACACAGTAAGAAGACAATGTATTGAACTTGAGCTTCATAATCTTTAACAACCCTTACTTTCAACAAAACACTCTTCTTCGATATTTGCCCAACACATTATTCACATAACAGTTGCATCATGGAAAACACAGTGGGCTATGGCTCACTTATTATTTTATATAGTCTATGAGAAATGAATGTTTTGAAGTTCTTGTTGTACTCTTTTAACAACACCTACTTCAAGCAAAACAATCTTTTTCAATATCTGCCCATATGTTTCCAACACAAAATTTACATAACAGTAGCATCATGGAAAGCACAGTGGGTTGTGGCTCACTTATTATTTTTTTCCAGAATGTAAAGAAATAATGTTTTCAACTTCCCTTTCTTGTCTTATGGGAGCCGGCTAATTGCTAGTCAAAATTCACCTATGTACATCGAAGAACGCATGAAAAACATACACATGAACATACATGGATACCTACTTTGAGAAAAACACTCTTTTTCAATATTTGCCCATATGTTTCCAACACAAAATTCACATAACAGTAGCATCATGGAAAACACAATGAGTTGTGGCTCACTTTTTTTTTTTTTTCCCGGAATGTAACAAAATAATGTTTTCAACTTCCCTTTCTTGTCTTATGAGACCCCTTTCTTTAAGAAAAACAGTCTTGCTCACTACCTGTTCATATGTTTCCAACAAAAAATTTACTTAACTATTGCAGTATGGAAAACACAATGGGTTGTCCCTGACTTTGTAAAAACGGTAAGAAGACAACAGCTAGTATTATGCACACAATAAGAGGACAATGTATTGAATCTGAGCTTCATAATTTTTAACAGCGCTTACTTTCAGCAAAACACTCTTGTTCAATCTCTGCCCAACACATTATTCACATAACAGTAGCATCATGGAAAACACAGTGGGTTGTGGCTCACTTCTTATTTTTTTCAATCTCCTTTTTTAAATGTAAATGGAAAGCTTAAGGTCTGAGTGCACGTGGAGGAGTTGGAGTAGAATACCGATGAAATGGAGGTAAAGGGTAATTTGAAATTTGGGAAACACAATGTGGAGTATTTCAGTTTCTTGAATGTCTTCCAAATCACACATTCCATTGTTGTGTTTAGATTTAAGTCAATTGATAATAAGACTACACAAAATAACTGTGAATGGAAAACACAGTGCTGGGTTTCAGTTATTTGAATCTCCTTGTTTTAATGTAGAGGGTTTTACAAGTTCTTTGTGTTTAAAATTTTGGAAAGAGAATGTGGAGTATTTCAGTTGCTCGAATGTCTGCAAAATCACACATTCCATTGTTGTGTTTCAATTTCGCACCATTGAAAAAAAAAAGTGCAGAAAATAATTCTGAATGGGAAACATAGTGTTGGGTTTCAGTTATTTTAATCATCCACTTGAGATGTAAAGGGTCGTCTCATGCTGGGTTGTTTGGTTCTTAACACCCATGGTTTTGTAAGATGGAATGTTACAAAACAGTATGAAAGTCTTCCAGATCACACCTTACATTGTTCTGTTTAAGTTTGAAGTATGTAACAAATTGCATGGTTCATAACACATTGCATTTTTCAACCTCGACATCACAATATACCCTAGCCCTTTCTGGTTTTTAGACCAGTATATCTAGGTGTGCACATTTTGTAGTGCATGTCAGAAAATACAATGTGTTTTGAAGCCTACCTTCACTTCATTCTATTTTGCAACAATTCATGTTGTAAAACCATTGGTGTTAAGAAAGAAGTAGCCCAAATAGTGTTGTAAAACCCTCTACAACACTATTGGATAGTACGTGTCACCTGAATGTGGTCTGATTTCTCCTCCAACTATTCCATGTGCACTAAAACATTCAGCTTTCCCTTTCAATGTGCAGAGTGGAAAGAAATAGTATTTTCACCTTTCTTTCTTGAAACAGAAAAGGGCCAATACCTGCAACTTTTGCCATACCTGAATTTGGTATGGCCGCATATGCTATCATATACACATAGGTGAATTTTGTCTAGCAGTTAGCTTTTGCCTTCAATGTGCAGACAAGAAACAAAACAAATAGTATTTTTGCCTTGCTTTCTCCAAACAGAAAAGGCCCATGTCATTCCCTTCCACTATTCCTACGGCACACAAAAGAAACTTGCCGACGAAGCTAACCCGCCCGCTTTTGGAGCCCGATAATGGGCGAGAAATGCACCTGACGGCGCCGTTAACTCTTGCATGACTGTAGCTCGGACGTTTCGTCACCTTCGTCGGTTTCAGGCGTCTGGCGGGCCCCGCACTACAACCTCTCGTCATGTTATGTATGTATCCATACATGTTCATGTGTATGTTTTTCCTGCATTTTTTGATGTACATAGGTGAATTTTGTCTAGCAGTTAGCCGGCTCCCATGTTGAAAGGGAAAGTTGAAGGTCTAAGAGCATGTGGACAAATTCGAGGAGAATACTGACCAAATTAGCTAAGTGTGGAGTGCACATGGAGGATTTGGAGGAGAATACACATGAAATTGAGGTGAGGGGTAATTTTGTTGCAAGCAGAGGGTTTTACAAGTTCTTTGTGTTTGAAATTTGGCAAACAGAATGTGGAGTATTTCAGTTGCTCGAATGTCTTCAAAATCATGCATTCCATTGTTGTGTTTAAATTTCGCACCATTCAAAAAAGAAACTGCAAAAAATAATTCTGAATGGGAAATGCAGTGCTGGGTTTCAATAAAAAAACTATACAAAATTATTCTCAATGGGAAACACAGTGCTGGGTTTCATTTTCTTGAATCTCCTTGTTTTAATGTAATAGGTTGTCTCATGGTGGGTTGCTTGCTTCTTAACACCCATGGGTTTTCAACATGGAGTGTTACTTGAATGTCTTCCAAATCACACATTCCATTGTTGTGTTTAAATTTTGCATCATTGAAAAAAAAAAAGTGCAGAAAAGAATTCTAAATGGGAAACACAGTGTTGGGTATCAGTTATTTTAATCATCCACTTGAGATGTAAAGGGTCATCTCATGTTGGGTTGTTTGGTTCTTAACACCCATGGTTTTGTAAGGTGGAATGTTACAAAACAGTATGAAAGTCTTCCAGATCACACCTTCCATTGTTATGTTTAAGTTTGAAGTATGTAACAAATTGCATTTTTCAACCTCCACATCACAACATACCCTAGCCCTTTCTAGTTTTTAGACCAGTATATCTAGGTGTGCACATTTTGTAGTGCATGTTGGAAAATACAATGTGTTTTGAATCCTTCCTTCACTTCATTATGTTTTGCAACAATTCATGTTGGAAAACCATTGGTGTTAAGAAGGAAGCAGCCCAAATAGTGTTGTAAAACCCTCTACAACACTATTGGATAGTACGTGCCACTTGAATTTGGTCTGATTTCTCCTCCAACTTGTCCACATGCACTGAAATGTTTAGCATTCCCTTTCAATGTGCAGAGTGGAAAGAAATAGTATTTTCACCTTTCTTTCTCGAAACAGAAAAGGGCCAATACCTACAACTGTTGCCGGGAAAACGTGACAGTGCTGGCGAGATTTCAAAATAATTTACCGGCATGGACAAAAAGCCTAAAACATAGCATTCAAAACCATTATTAGTAAATAATAAAAAGGGCCGACGAGGTCCCATTTTCGCCATTTTTGGACGATGACGTTTTGGTGGATAGCGAGGGCAAGAGTAGCGGAAGATTAGCAACCATGCAAAGCTCCTTCAGGTATGTATATATGCTCTGTGTATGTGCCATCTTTCCATTGTGCAATGAACAACGAAGACAAGAACGACTATTTGTTGCTAGAAAATAGTATTTTCACCTTTCTTTCTTGAAATAGAAAAGTCCCAAGAGCAAGAAACAAATAGTATTTTCATATTTCTTTCTTGAAACAAAAAAGGCCCATGTCATTCCCTTCCACTTTTGTTGTGCCAGACAAAAGAAACTTGTCCAAAAAGATAACCCACCCACTTTTTTGCCTGGTAACAGGCAGGAAAACCCACCTGACAGCGCCGTTAACTCCGACCTGACCATCGCCCAAACGTTTTGTTCCGTCTGCCAATTTTGTGCCGATCACCATTCTAGCGGGCCCTACACTATGACATCTCATCATGCTATGTATGTTTCCATGTATGTTTTTCATGCATTTTTGAACAACTCTTTGCTACAGCCGAAATGTCATTTCGCTTTCTTTATCTGATTGGAACAAATTTTTACAACACTATATGGGTTGCTTGTTTTTGAACACCTTGTATCGACATAGTGCGTTTCCCAAATGTGTAGAGAATGCAAGCATTTATTTGGTCGAATCAGATGAGGAAAATGAAATGCCATTTTGATCTCATGTTACATGAATAGGCGCTTTTTGTTTATGAGTTTGATTTCTCCTGATTGGAACAAATGTATTGCTCTCATTATTTGCACAGTTGGAAAACACATTGCCTCCTCTCTGTTGCAAAGGGTTTTACAACACTATTTGGGTTGCTTGTTTCCAATTCTCCTAAGGAGCCAGCTAACTCATAGACAAAATTCACCTATGTACATCGAAAAACGCATGAAAAATATACATGGATACATACATAACATGAGGAGACGTCATAGTTGGAAAACACACTGTCTCCTCTCTGTCACAGAGGGTTTTACAATACTATTTGGGTCGCTTGTTTGTTAAGGAGCCGGCTAACTCCTAGACATACAATTACGCCTATGTACATCAAAAAATGCATGAAAAACATACATGGATACATACACAACATGAGGAGACGTCATAGTTGGAAAACACACTATCCCCTCTCTGTTGCAGAGGGTTTTACAACACTATTTGGGTTGCTTGTTTCTTAAGGATCCGCCTAAATCCTAGACAAAATTCACCAATGTACATCAAAAAATGCATGAAAAACATACATGGATACATACATAACATGACGAGACATCATAGTTGCAAAACACATTGTTTCCTCTCTGTTGCAGAGGGTTTTACAACACTATTTGGGTTGCTTGTTTCTTAACACCTTATATGGGGACATTGTATTTTCCAACACTGCAAATAGTGCGAGCATTTATTCGGTCGAATCAAATGACAAAAATGAAACACCATTTTTATCTCATGTTACATACATAGGTGCTTTTTGTTTACGAGTTTGCTTTCTCCTGATTCTTGATTGGAAGAAATGAATTTATCCAACAGAATGAACGTCCATTGCTTCACAGTTCTAGCAGAATGGAAAAATGGCACATATGATTGCCGATATATATACTAGTGTTAGCGATAGGTTAAATTGGAAATTAAATTCCCAATGTATAGTTCAATATGTTCATTTATTGTCTGTGCAAGCTGTCATTTTGCACTAAGCAGAACATATAAATTTTATAATGGGGAAATTTAGAAGAAATACAATTATTTCTAGCACCAATTGTCTTTAATTTGCCAATTTAATCTATTGCTAACACTTGTCTTTCTTCCAGGAGATTTATATAGGCCACAAAAGAAGATTCAACAAAAAAAGGGCAGGTGAATTGACAAGGATGCTTCAGGAAATGTGAACCTTCTGCGGTAAATACAAGTGATTCTTGAAGGAGTTGAGAAAATACAACACCACAAACCCCGAATATCACCTGCATGCAAATAACCTGTCACAAAAGAAGAGATGGAGACAAACAAGCAAGGGTTCTCTAAAAATTGAAAATGTATATATCAAAGAGAATGAGAGAATGAATTGATATGAAATACAATGGGATCAATCCTTATAAAAAGGAGATCATGCAAACCCTAATAAAACCCTAATAGGAAAAACCCTAATAGAAGCCCTAATAGGATAACATTTAATAATTAATATAATTATTAAATGTCACTTTATGCAAACTAACGTGAAATCTTAAGAAGGAAATAAAGGTAACTTAATCAACATAATTAAGTTAAGACCTTTACTCTAACAATTCTGGCTTCCATAGCTTGAATCACAAGTGTAGTGGACGCATAGTGTGATCCTAATAAAATGTTGCTTCCTAAATGTGAGATGTTAGATAGAACTAATAGTGCAATAAAGAGAAACAACAAGATAATAGGGCACCTCAATGATTAGCCTAAGAAAATGAACAATATGAAAGCAAGATAAACAAATAAATTGCTATTATACCTTCATGTTGTTGCTTCCTTGCCCTTGATGTTGAAGTCTTGTGTGCTCCTTGGATGGCAATGAAATGAAGTGGATGCAAGATGAATTGATGTAATATGGGTGCTAAAATGGATGAGAGCTTGAATGACAATTTTGCAAGAGTATTTATAGGCCAAATTGAATTCTCTAGAGAATTCAACGGTTGGGATTGATCCAACAAAGATCAAGATGAAGGGCTATGGTGAGTTGAGGACTCACAAGCCCTCACATCTTGACATGTGGAGGATGAGATATCCTAAGGTGGAGTGATGTGGAAATGAGGTGGAAGAGAAGGACAAGAGGTGGAAGGAAAGTACATGAGGTCGATGAAGGACAAGTACCTTTGAGGTACCTTGGGGAATGAGAAGATTTCCTCAAAAAGGAACTTCTTGTCCCCAAATGAGGATGAAAGAGAGTTTTGAGGAATTTTAGAATTCCTCAAAAATCTCCATGGGAAAAGGGGAAATGTGTGGGAAGAATAAATGTAAATTAAAAATTTACATTTAATGGAGGATTCATTGGATAAAAGGAGGTCTCCAAAAAGCTGGAGATTTGTCACATGTGGGAGATGTGACAAGTCCAAGGTTCTAGAAGCCCTTGGCACATGTGAAGTGACAAGGCAAGGCTTCTAGAATCTTGCATGGGGATGGGAAAGACCTTGGAAAGATAAAAGTGAATTAAAAATTCACATGGGGAAGAGAGGAACCTTGGTTGAATAAATGTGAATTAAAAATTCACATGGAGAAGGGAGTCCATATCAAAAATGGTAAGTGGGAAGGTTGACCAGAAAAGGTAAGCCAAATGTGGCTAATGATTCTGATTAAGGTTGTGCAAACACAAGATTAAGGTAATTAATGGGAGATTAGAGGCAAGTGGGAGATTATAGAGGATGTGACACTTAATCAAGATTAAGTGGTGCACATCCTAATCACAGATTAATTAATTTAATCCGGATTAGAAGAGGGTTATGGAGAATGTGACAAGGAGAGAGAAAAGAGAAATTAAAAATTGATTTTAATCCAAATAGGTTAAAAGACTAAATTAAATTATTTGTCATATTTATTTAATTTAGAGAAGAATAGGGTGTAGGGTAAAGTATTTAATTTATTTAATTAGATACTTTAGGAACCTTAGGCAGAAAATGAAATAATGATTAAATAAATTATTTAATCACTGTTAATGGAATAGATGAATATAATAGACGATTTTGATCATATGGAAGTGATCAAATTTGGATGTCTACACATAGTAATGTTAATAATAATAAATGTAAGAACATAAATTGACATTTTTTTTGTAAAATGTATCCTAACAGGGTTAGTATGAAGCATAATTCTATAGCATATAAACAAAAGTTCAACAAGGTTTTGTTGTAAAATGATTGAGTGAAAAAATATTCCTCAAAAGATAAAGAAAAATAGCACACCTACCGGTTGAACAAGGCTTTAGAATAATAAGTTTCTATAGGATACCTACTAGAGTTGAACAAGGCTTTAGAATAATAAGTCTATATAGCATACCTACCAGAGTTGAACAAGGCTTTAGAATAATAAGTTTCTATAGCATACCTACCAGAGCTGAATAAGGTTTTCTTTGTTGCAGAGTTTATTTTAGTAAAACATATGTTATAACAACATAAAGAAAAAGAAAAGTTTCCATAGCATTATCTACCAGTTGAACGAAGGTTTTCATAGCTCAGTAACTTTATTTTCCATAAAGTTGATCTCGGTCTAACAACTTACAAGTTACTTAAGAGTATTAAATCCACTACTAAAGGCCTTCTAAATTAAATAAGTTTAGAACATATGAATATTAAACTCATATATGCAAAGCAGAGCCAAATTTAATAGCTTTGGCTGGTTGTCAGCGGAAGGTCCCTGCTAGAACAAACACATTTGTCTCTTCATTAAGATGACAGTTTTGTATGAAGTTTCCTAACTGTATAAGTCATCATCATCTTTATTATCTGTTGTAGAAAATACATGTGAAGCCCCAGTAGGAGTACCAATAGGTCTGTCTGGAGATCGAAACTTAGAACCAAAGCCTCAAGATTGTTGTAGTGTTTGTGCAAAGGCTTGATACTTCCAAATATCAGCATCACTGACAGTTCTTCAGGAATATTTCATAGACTCCTCAAAATGAGCAGCTTTTTATTTCAGCCACCTCATTACTATCATCCTCATCCATTGCCTCGGGATTCTCGGCTCTTTTTCATTCACGTTGAATTTCCTAAAAGTGTGGGGGGAGAGGTTATGGTAAAATTGAAACACATGCTAGTATGATGAATTGAAATAACAAGCTACAAGTTGAAGTAAGTTCAATAGGTAGACTACTGCTCTATCTTAAAAATTAGTAACATAACAGTCAAAATAAAAACCATTAGAAATCCATAAACATATCTAGTTTGCAAAAGATGACACAATTGGAACTCACCTTCACAATATTTTCTCTAATAGCATACTTGCAAGCCCTTCGACAAATCTTAGTGATATCGGCTCCATTGAATCCTTGGGTATAACGGGCCAGTGCCATTAGGTCTACATCCTTTGATATGGGTGACTTTCTCAAGCAAGATTTGAAGATTTGATAACATGAGGACTCATTGGGTAAGGGAATATAAATTAGCTAGTCAAGTTGGCCAGGCCTTAACAATGTAGGATTGATGATATCAGGCCTGTTTGTAGCGGCAATAATGATAACTATTTTCTTGGTTGTCATACAAGCCATCTCCATCAACAGCTGATTAAGGACTCTATCTGCAACACCACTAACATCCCCAACACTACTACCATGCTAGAAACATGCAAACCAATAATGCATCACAAGTTAGAGCCTACTTCAAAAAGGTCAAACAAAGTTCCCAGTCATTTATAGTCAACCTTAAACTTTCGCTTATAAAAAAAGCAACACACCTGCGTAGCAATAGAATCGAGCTCATCATAAAACAAGACAGAAGGAGCTAACCCTCTAGCCTTATAAAAAATGTGTCACATTAGCCTCACCCTCTCGAAACCACATTGATAACAATTCAGGGCCCTTCACACTGATGAAATTCGCTTGGCATTCATTGGCAATGGATTTTGCAAGCAATGTCTTTCCACAACCCGACGGTCCATTAAATAGCACTTCTTTTGAAGGAGACATTCCAAATATTTCAAATTTCTCAGAATGCTCCACTGGATATTGAACAGTGTACAACAAACTCATATGAATTTTTTTAGTCCATATCTCCTTCAAAAGAAGGTTTTCCTGTATTGAAAGAAAAGCAAGGCACAAATATAGTGAACCACGTATCTCAATATACCTCTTGAAGCTCCCTCTTGACATTTTCCAACCCTCCAATATCTTCCCAAGTGACATTTGGAACTTGACAACCTGTCAATGTTTTCCCATTATTCATAAGAAAATTTACCATTATAAAAATAATCAGAAACAAAAAAACTTAGGAATTGAAAATCTAGGGGTGCAACAGATCAATAGTTTAAAAATACAATCCCTACTTAATCAATATGAGAAAAATTGAACATCTAGACATGGTTTGGAAAAACTCGTAGTTTCACGGACAGTGGATGGGTTGCTAGAGCCCAATGCAGTCTGGAAGTGCTAATTAGTCACGACCATTGAATTTAGAATCTTAGTATCTATTGTCTCATCTTCTAAGTCAATGACATCCATTTTTTCCCCAATACACTGAAGTGCAGCCTTAGTGCACAAAGCTACAAGATCTGTTCCAATGTATCCTCGAGTATCCTTACCAATCCTTTTGAGATCAACCTATACCAAGAATCCTAAAGATTAATAAATACTGTTGCCAAGAAAAACAAAGATTAATAAATGCTCTCAAAATCCAAGCATTGCTTGACATTAGATCTAGAAGTACAAAAAGCAATTTAGGTTCTACAATACATACATCATCAAAGAGCTTTATATTCTTCGTATGGATACGAAGCACTTCCAACCCTCCTACTTCATTCGGAAACCAATGTCAATTTCCCTATCAAATCTTCCAAACCTTCTAAGTGACAAGTCAATATTATTTGGTTGGTTAGTTGTTGCAATCACAATAACATGAGCATGAGACATAAGTCTATCCATAACTATAAGAAGTTGAGAAACAATTCTCCTGTCAACTTCACCATGGTTTTTTTCCCTCTTGAGAGCTATGGAATCAATTTCATCAATAAATATAATGGAAGGTGCATTCTTCTCAGCCTCCTGAAAGCCTTCTGGAGATTGCTTTTGCTTTCTACAGCCAGCTTTGACATAATTTTAGGTTGATTGATACAGAAAAGGAAGGCACCGGTTTCACTTACAACTGCCCTACCAATTAAGGTTTTCCCAAAACTAGGTGGCCCATAAAGCAGAATACCCTTTGGGGGTTTCACACCAATTGATTTGAAGAGTTGTGGGTGCCTGAGAGGAAGTTCTACCAATTCATGTCTCTGAGCCATTTTTTTCCGTACACCACCAACATCATCATAAGATCTTTCATCTAATCTATCTTCATCCTCCCGCTTTACAGGCTTCCATTCACAAAAAAATTCAGTATCTGGAGGAACAACACAGTATTCCCCAGGGTTTGTCTCAATTACCTTAAACTCCACACTACGCATACCACCTCTTACAAGGAAAAGATCACGTTTTGGCACATAGACTTGACAAAGGAAAAAAGGCAGAGGGTTTTACAAGACTATTTGGGTTGCTTCTTTCTTAACACCTTATATCGAGACATTGTGTTTTCCAACCGTGCAGATAATGGGAGCATTTAGTTGGTCGATTCAGATGAGGAAAATGAAATGTCATTTCCATCTCATGTTTACATAAATAGGTGCTTTTTGTTTATGAGTTAGCTTGCTTGTTTCTTAACACCTTATATCGAGACAGTGTGTTTTCCAATTGTGCAGATAATGTGAGTACTTATTTGGTTGAATCAGATGACGAAAATGAAATGCCATTTTCATCTCATCTTACATAAGTAGGTGCTTTTTGTTTATGAGTTAGCTTTCTCCAGATTGGAACAATTGAATTGCTCTCATTATTTGCATAGTTGGAGAACACGTTGTCTCCTCTCTGTTGCAGTGGGTTATACAACACTATTTAGGTTGCTTCTTTCTTAACACGTTATATCCAGACAGTGTGTTTTCCAACCATGCAGATAATGGGAGGATTTAGTTGGTTGAATCATATGAGGAAAATGAAATGTCATTTTCATCTCATGTTACATAAATAGGTACTTTTTGTTTGAGTTATCTTGCTTGTTTCTTAACACCTTATATCGAGACAGTGTGTTTTCCAATTGTGCAGATAATGTGAGCACTTATTTGGTCGAATTAGATGAGGAAAATGAAATGCCTTTTTAATCTCATGTTACATAAATAGGTATTTTTTGTTTATGAGTTAGCTTTCTCGTGATTGGAGCAATTCAATTGCTCTCATTAGTTGCACAGTTGGAAAACACATTGTCTCCTCTTTGTCACAGAGGGTTTTACAATACTATTTGGGTTACTTTTTTGTTAAGGGGCCGGCTAACTCCTAGACATACAATTACACCTATGTACATCGAAAAATGAATGAAAAACATACGTGGATACATACATAACATGACGAGACATCGTAGTTGGAAAACACATTGTCTCCTCTCTATTGCAGAGGGTTTTACAACACTATTTGGGTTGCTTGTTTCTTAACACCTAATATGGGGACATTGTATTTTCCAACACTACAAATAGTGTGAACATTTATTCAGTCGAATCAGATGATGAAAATGAAATGCCAATTTTATCTCATGTTACATACATAGGTGCTTTTTGTTTACGAGTTAGCTTTCTCCTGATTCCTGATTAGAAGAAATGAATTTATAGAACAAAATGAACGTTCATTGCTTCATAGTTCTAGCAGAATGGCAAAATGGCACATATGATTGCTGATATATATACTAGTGTTAGAGATAGGTTAAATTGGAAATTAAATTCCCAATGTATAGTTTAATATGTTTGTTTATTGTCTGTGCAAGCTGTTATTTTGCACTAAGTAGAACATATAAATTTTATAGTGGGGAAATTTGGAAGAAATACAATTATTTCTAGCACCAATTGTCTTTAATTTTCCAATTTAATCTATCACTAACACTTGTCTTTCTTCCAGGTGGTTTATATAGGCCACGAAAGAAGATTCAACAAAACAAGGGCAGGTGAATTGACAAGGATGCTTCAGGAGATGTGAACCTTTTGCAGTAAATACAGGTGATTTTGGCTTCCATAGCTTGAATCGCAAGTGTAGTGGACGATTAAATTTCCAAAATTTAATATACATTTTGAAGTGCCGATTTGTTTGAAATTGTGAAATGTTGGGGTTTTCATTCAACTGTCATTTTCATGTCATTCTAAAGTGTTTTGCGGTAATTTGAAATCTTTCACCAAAAGGGTATATATGTGGTGCATAAGTTTTTTCATAATAGTTCTTTTTACAATTTTGCTATTTGTATACAATATTTAGTAAGTTATAAATGGTTCATTTTTTAACAACATCTGATGGAAATTTTGTAGAATGCTATTTCTATATTCTATTTCTGCTCTTTTTCAGTATGTTTTGATCTGACCAACACACTGCAAAAAGTTGTGCACATATAGCAAGTGAATACTCCAAATAGTTCTATGCACTGTATTAAATAGAACTCGTAAAGCCAATGGGTAGGAATAACTTAATTGATAATTTGGCCTACTCCCATCACTTGGCCCTAAATATTATAGACAAATTGTAAAAGAGCTATTAGAATAACAACATACATGGAAACAAAAAGTGATGAAATAGGTAGACGAGACGAAATGTTCGAGCTACAGTCAGGAAAGAGTTAACGACGCCGTTAGGTGCGTTTTCCCACCCATTTCTAGGTGAAAAATTGGGCGGGTTAGCTTCGTCGGCAAGTTTCTTTTGTGTGGCGTGGGAAAAGTGGAAGGTAATGACGTGGGCCTTTTCTGTTTGGAGAAAGCAAGGAAAAAATACTATTTGTTTTGTTTCCTGTCTACATGTTGAAAGGGAAAGTAGAAGGTCTCAGTGCACATGGACGACTTCGAGGAGAATACCAACCAAATTGAGGTGACGTGTACTATCCAATAGGGTTGCAGAGGGTTTGACAACACTATTTGGGTTGCTTCTTTCTTAACACGTAGGTTTTCCAACATGAATTTTTGTGAAATAGAATGAAGTGCGTATTATGAATTACACTATGTGTTGAGGGTTATTATTGTCCCAGTTAAATGAGAGATGTGTTATTTGATAAAATAAAACACCATATATACGTTTGTATATTTGCATTACAAGATAAATGTTGGGTATACCGTATAAGTAAAGGTAGGCTTCAAAACACATTGTATTCTCTGACATGCACTAGAGAATGTGCACACCTTGATATACTAGTCTAAAAACCAAAAAGGGCTAGGGTATGTTGTGATGTGGAGGTTGAAAAATGCAATGTGTTATGAAGCATGTAATTTGTTATATACTTGAAACTTAAACACAACAATGGAAGGTGTGATCTAGAAGACTTTCATACTGTTTTCTAACATTCCATCTTACAAAACTGTGGGTCTTAAGAACCAAGCAACCCACCATGACATGACCCTTTACATCTCAAGTGGATGATTAAAATAACTGAAACCAAGCACTGTGTTTCCCATAAAGAATTATTTTTTGAATTTTTTTTTTCAATGGTGTAGAATTTAAACACAACAATGGAATGTATGATTTTGAAGGCATTCAAGTAACATTCCATGTTGCAAGACCATGCATGTTAAGAAGCAAGCAACCCACCATGAGATGACCCTTTACATTTAAACAAGGAGATTCAAATAACTGAAACCCAGCACTGTGTTTCCCATTCAGAATAATTTTGTACAGTTTTTTAATTGAAACCTAGCACTATGTTTCCCATTCAGAATTATTTTTTGCAGTTTCTTTTTTTAATGGTGCGAAATTGAAACACAACAATGGAATGTGTGATTTTGAAGACATTCGAGCAACTAAAATACTCCACATTCTGTTTCCCAAATTTCAAACACAAAGAACTTGTAAAACCCTCTACATTAAAACAAGGAGATTCAAAAAAATGAAACCCACCATTGTGTTTCCCATTCAGAGTTATTTTGTGTAGTTTTATTATCAACCGACTTAAATTTAAACACAACAATGGAATGTGTGATTTGGAAGACATTCAAGAAACTGAAATACTCCACATTGTGTTTCCCAAATTTCAAATTACCTCTCACCTCCATTTCGTCGGTATTCTACTCCAACTCCTCCATGTGCACTCAAACCTTAAGCTTTCCATTTACATTTAAACAAGGAGATTGAAAAAAATAAGAAGTGAGCCACAACCCACTCTGTTTTCCATGATTCTATTGTTATGTGAATAATGTGATGGGCAGAGATTGAGCAAGAGTGTTTTGCTGAAAGTAAGGGTTGTTAAAAATTATGAAGCTCAGATTCAATACATTTTCCTCTTACTCTGTGCATAGCACTAGCTTTTGTCTTCTTACTGTTTTTGCAAAGTCAGGGACAACCCATTGTGTTTTCCATACCGCAACATTCAAGTAAAATTTTTTGTGAAAACATATGAACAGGTAGTGAGCAAGACTATTTTTCTTAAAGAAAGGGGTCTCATAAGAAAAGAAAGGGAAGTTGAAAACATTATTTTGTTACATTCTAGAAAAAAAATAAGAAGTGAGCCACAACCCACTGTGTTTTCCATGATGCTACTATTATGTGAATTTTGTGTTGGAAACATATGGGCAGATATTGAAAAAGAGTGTTTTGTTTGAGGTAGGTGTTGTTAAAAGAGTACAACGGGAACTTCAAAACATTCATTTCTCACAGCCTGCATAAAATAATAAGTGAGACACAGCCCACGGTGTTTTCCATTATGCAACTGTTATGTGAATAATGTGTTGGGCACAGATCGAACAAGAGTGTTTTGCTGAAAGTAAGGGTTGTTAAAAATTATGAAGCTCAAATTCAATACATTTTCCTCTTACTCTGTGCATAACACAGAGCGGATATACATACCAAAAGGAGCTCCGCATGGCTGCTACTCTTGCCCTCGCTATCCACCAAAACGTCACCCTCCAAAAATGGTGAAAAGGGGACCTTGTTGGCCCTTTTTATTATTTGCTAATAATGGTTTTGTTTGGCCATGTTTTAGGCTTTTTGTGCATCCACGCCGAACGATTATTTTGAAAAACCGCTGGCGCTGACACGATTTCCTGATGACGGGACAGCAAACGGCACGGGGGATGCGATGTCCGGCTGTCATGTCTTTCCTTCTGTCTGGCAACCTTTTCCAATGCTGCGGGTCCCACCTCTTCCATCACGGCTCTTTTCTCCATGTGGTATGGCCGCATATGCTATCATATACACATAGGTGAATTTTTTCCACAGGTTAAGGAGGGAGCAAGCTAACTCTTGCACAAAATTCACATATGTATATAACATAG
This sequence comes from Sequoiadendron giganteum, assembly GCA_007115665.2. NCBI lineage: Eukaryota > Viridiplantae > Streptophyta > Pinopsida > Cupressales > Cupressaceae > Sequoiadendron > Sequoiadendron giganteum. The sequence continues at coordinate 512,185,724 of CM021100.1, forward strand.
GATATGCCAGTTTTAGGTGTAAATTCACATATTTATATAACATAGGATATGCCGGTTCCTCTGCAACAGAGAGGAGACAGTGTGTTTTCCAACTATGACATCTCGTCATGTTGTGTAGTATCCATGCATGTTTTTATTGCATTTTTCAATGTACATAGGTGAATTTTTTCTACGAGTTATGCCGGTTTCAAATTTCTAGACAAAATTCACCTATGCACATTGAAAACCGCATGAAAAACATACATAAGAACATACGTGGACACATACATAACATGAGGAGACGTCGTAGTGAAACAGTGGGTTTTACAATAGTCTAAGTTTTAGGAAACGGTGTGTTTCCCAAAACAACAGTGTATAAAATGGTGGAAAAAATGGGATTGGATGTGGGATTTTTGCTATTTTTCCCAATTATGATTTTGAATGCCATGTTATGCCCTTTTCTATCCATTCTAAAAAGCTATGCGAACAATGGCGACATTGCAGGTTTTACATGATTTTTGAAATATAGCATTTGATTACAGAACCCACACATTCAGCTTTCTACAAACATTATTTAGTAATTTCACTCATATTTCTACAATGGGTTGTCTCTTTTTTCATTCGGAAAGTGAAAAATTAGATAACCAGCAAATGGGGAGGAAACAAAACAAAAATTTCAAATCCCTCGACACAAAAAAAATGCTTCAAACCGGCATATCCTATGTTATATACATATGTGAATTTTGTCCAAGACTTAGCTTGCTCCCATTATATATAACCTAAATGATCCTAAAGCTAAAAAATAACCATAATTATTTAAGCTTTTGAGAAGTGATGGACAACCCCCTAGGTTTTCCATACTGCAACTTTACTTTTTTTTTGTGTGCAACTTTTGTTGCAAGCAAGGGCGGTTATAAAATATGAAAGTGACCTTAAATACATTGTTTTCTTATGATGTGCATAACACTAAGTGTTGTCATTGAACATTATTTGAAAAGTGAAGGACAACCCAGTGTGTTTTCCATCGTGCAATATTTTTTGTGCATCTTCTGTTTGAAACATATTCCGATATTGAAATGGAATGTTTAGTGCATGTGATGGATTCTTATAAAATATGAATGTGAACTTCAATACAGTGTTTTGTAATAGTCTGCATAACAGAAAGAGTTGTCTTTTAACAGTTTGTGGGTTGCATGGTTTATAACACCCTCTGTTTTCCAACCTGAAAATTTGGATAACAGTTTGAGTGTCTTAAAAAAAATTTCTTATTTACACTATATGAATGTAAAAATGGCACCTCCAAAAATTACAACTATTATTTATGGTATAAATTGCAATTCATTATCTTTCTCATGATTGACAATAATAATTGGACAAAATAATTGCATGTTGTAAACCAGAGTGGGTTACTTGTATAGCGTTTTACAAAAGTGTGGGTTGTGCGTTTCAATTTCTTCTTTTCATTGAAAACAATATATGCTTGATTACTACAAAATTGTGCAATAAATTTTTGAACTTTAACTATCCATAACACTTGCAACAATTTTACAGTTTACAAGAAACCAAGGATGTGTGCTGTAAAACAGAAACTGGTTCCTGCAGTGAAGAACGTCATTGACGTGGAAAACACACCTAAAAGGTTGTGTAGTAGGGCATCTTCTTCAAGGCGGTCCCATTCATGAAATGTTCAGGTAAAATCTGGTGATTACAAGATGCAATCCAATGTATAATTTTAATCTCTCATAAGTGGTTATGAGGTTGATTGGAAAGTGGGAATATTTTATTCAGGAGGCAAAAACCGTGGTACGGAGGAAGTCCCCTCGGTTTACGAAAACAGTCAACCATAAGGCAGCGACATGTTCGGTAATTGATTGTGAACTTCCAATTGCCCTTCCCTTCCTATGCATGAATCATAATGCTTTTTAGTTTCAGTTCAAAAATATCATGTCTCTTACAAATATTCTGATTTTGGCATATATTGTTCCTTTCATTCAGGAAAATAATCAGGGAGATGATCTCGCTCTTGCCATAGTCCATGACCGGAAGGAAACACATGTAGAGGGAGACCCTAAGGATGGAGAGGGATCCAATGAAGCACGGGGTGATGTGCTGGGCGGGAAGGTAGATATAATAACCAAATTATTGCATTGTTTGGCTATGTATATATGTTGTGCATTCAATTTGATTGAATATCAAATATATTAAGCGATTTTCTTTTCCAAACTTATTGTGTAGGTTGCTGTTGAATACAGAAGAGAAATCATGAATGGAAGATATATATATTATTGTATTGTAGAAGAATGTACCAAAAAGTATTATGATTGGAGAGTGTTCAACATGCATAGGTTTCAGCATCACCACCTTCCTATTCTTGACGCACCAAATCATGGCCGAGGTGTGTTGGGGGGGGAACCAAAACAACTCGCTCCTCCCCCTGATAAATTGAAAGAGTACCTTCTAAAGAAGGTGGAAAATATAGAGTACCAAATGAATATATGGCAATGTCTGCAGCAGAAGCGTGTTGTTAGATGTGTCTGTCAAAATTTTGGGAAACAAAACTTCCTTAAACTTCCTGAAGAAGGAAAGGACGAGGTGAAGAAGCAAATGGCATTATACAACACTAACGAGATGAAGGAGCAGAGAAGGCAAAGAATATTACGATTGCAGGAGAGAAATAGATAGGAAGGAATGGTAATGTCGAACTGAATTGTTAAATGTGAATTTTCCTTGCTAAATCATTTATGTTCGGATGCATAGAAGGTTCACTTAATGTTAACTTACATGACATGCCAGGGTGATGGTCAAGAAGTGGTTTCTTCCCGCCAGCACAATAGGGCTCATTCGGTAGAGGAAGTTGTGGCCATGAAAGGCAAAGACGGTGTTGTTCCTCCCACCCCTGCGTATAAGATTCAGAATAAGCATCCTACACAGTTGAAAGTTTCAAGGAACCATCTGAAGAAGAAACAAAAACAAATGGTGATCTCCAAATCTTCTGTTTATTGTAAAGTTTTTTTTTCTTATTTGAATGAATTGGTTGCATGCATCTAAGTTTGGTGCAATGTTTCAATTCCTCCTATTACACAACAATGATGAACAATGAACTGCTGCCCTCAAGCAGGTTTTTATGATTTTCGATGGTGAATAATTGCCCATGGAAGCACCAGATGATGTTGTTCCTCCTGACCCACCGTCTAACAATGTTGACAAGAAGAAGAAGAAGAATGAGCATATGCCATCAAACATGTCAAGGTGCCTTGACATGGAGGAAGTAGAAGAAACAGTGAAATGCAATTCTTTTATTTAATGTTTGTTTTGATTATTTCAATGAATTGTTTGCATGCACTTGAATTTTAAATGACCTTTTAATTCCTGCTATTACAGGGCAAGGATAAACAACGAAGTGCTGGCCTTGACCTAATTGGCGATGTCATTGTGATTGAAATGAGAGAGGCTAATACAGATGGACATGCGGATGGGGAGAGCACTGGCCATGAAGTGGGACAAGGTAACACAGATGGTCATGAGGACGGGGAGAACACTGGGCTGAATGTGGAACTGGGTGACAAAGATGGACATGGGGACGGGGAGAGCACTGGCTTGCAAGTGGGAGAGGGTAATAAGGATGGACCCAGGGAGGAGGAGAGCGCTGGCCTGCAAGGGGGAGATGGCAATAAAGATGGAAATGGGGATCGAGAGAGGTGTGGCATGCCATCTATATCGGTATGAAACCAAACACACTTCCATGGTCTATTCTTATTTCTTTAGGAATCTTTTAATGTGCCTTCAATTATGCTTCACGTCAATGACGTTTCCATTACAGGAAAATCCGGTGGATGAACAGATGATAGAGTTCAACGGTATAAATTTTAAGGTCGATGATCACATCGACCTTTGGAGGTGGCATAAACGGGTTGCGAAAGGCATTCTACAGGTTGTCGCCAAAAACGCTCATACCCACTTCTTGAGGCACCCAAAAAATTATGCGAGAGTCAGCATTGTTGAGGCCATTGATGGTCGATGCCACGTGCCTTTTCCCATGCCTAGCACAGATACCATCGCAGAGTGCATGGGTGGCTTTTTCATATGGTAGCTTGCCGAGATGAAGCATTATGTTTCAAAGGTACACATAAAAAATATGTTGTTGTATATATATCATACTGCGTATATTGTTTCCATGCGTACGTTAATTCTCATTAATTATTTGCTATAGGGTGAAGCTATAAAACTTGACACGAACAAAGCACATAGTATGAAGAAATCTGTTGTTTCACGTTCATCATCTGTGAGGGTTCGTGGATCTAGAATCACCC
>CM021100.1:512190112-512260707 GCA_007115665.2 Sequoiadendron giganteum
AAAAATGTATATATCAAAGAGAATGAGAGAATAAATTGATATGAAATACAATGGGATCAATCCTTATAAAAAGGAGATCATGCAAACCCTAATAAAACCCTAATAGGAAAAACCCTAATAGAAGCCCTAATAGGATAACATTTAATAATTAATATAATTATTAAATGTCACTTTATGCAAACTAACGTGAAATCTTAAGAAGGAAATAAAGGTAACTTAATCAACATAATTAAGTTAAGACCTTTACTCTAACAATTCTGGCTTCCATAGCTTGAATCACAAGTGTAGTGGACGCATAGTGTGATCCTAATAAAATGTTGCTTCCTAAATGTGAGATGTTAGATAGAACTAATAGTGCAATAAAGAGAAACAACAAGATAATAGGGCACCTCAATGATTAGCCTAAGAAAATGAACAATATGAAAGCAAGATAAACAAATAAATTGCTATTATACCTTCATGTTGTTGCTTCCTTGCCCTTGATGTTGAAGTCTTGTGTGCTCCTTGGATGGCAATGAAATGAAGTGGATGCAAGATGAATTGATGTAATATGGGTGCTAAAATGGATGAGAGCTTGAATGACAATTTTGCAAGAGTATTTATAGGCCAAATTGAATTCTCTAGAGAATTCAACGGTTGGGATTGATCCAACAAAGATCAAGATGAAGGGCTATGGTGAGTTGAGGACTCACAAGCCCTCACATCTTGACATGTGGAGGATGAGATATCCTAAGGTGGAGTGATGTGGAAATGAGGTGGAAGAGAAGGACAAGAGGTGGAAGGAAAGTACATGAGGTCGATGAAGGACAAGTACCTTTGAGGTACCTTGGGGAATGAGAAGATTTCCTCAAAAAGGAACTTCTTGTCCCCAAATGAGGATGAAAGAGAGTTTTGAGGAATTTTAGAATTCCTCAAAAATCTCCATGGGAAAAGGGGAAATGTGTGGGAAGAATAAATGTAAATTAAAAATTTACATTTAATGGAGGATTCATTGGATAAAAGGAGGTCTCCAAAAAGCTGGAGATTTGTCACATGTGGGAGATGTGACAAGTCGAAGGTTCTAGAAGCCCTTGGCACATGTGAAGTGACAAGGCAAGGCTTCTAGAATCTTGCATGGGGATGGGAAAGACCTTGGAAAGATAAAAGTGAATTAAAAATTCACATGGGGAAGAGAGGAACCTTGGTTGAATAAATGTGAATTAAAAATTCACATGGAGAAGGGAGTCCATATCAAAAATGGTAAGTGGGAAGGTTGACCAGAAAAGGTAAGCCAAATGTGGCTAATGATTCTGATTAAGGTTGTGCAAACACAAGATTAAGGTAATTAATGGGAGATTAGAGGCAAGTGGGAGATTATAGAGGATGTGACACTTAATCAAGATTAAGTGGTGCACATCCTAATCACAGATTAATTAATTTAATCCGGATTAGAAGAGGGTTATGGAGAATGTGACAAGGAGAGAGAAAAGAGAAATTAAAAATTGATTTTAATCCAAATAGGTTAAAAGACTAAATTAAATTATTTGTCATATTTATTTAATTTAGAGAAGAATAGGGTGTAGGGTAAAGTATTTAATTTATTTAATTAGATACTTTAGGAACCTTAGGCAGAAAATGAAATAATGATTAAATAAATTATTTAATCACTGTTAATGGAATAGATGAATATAATAGACGATTTTGATCATATGGAAGTGATCAAATTTGGATGTCTACACATAGTAATGTTAATAATAATAAATGTAAGAACATAAATTGACATTTTTTTTGTAAAATGTATCCTAACAGGGTTAGTATGAAGCATAATTCTATAGCATATAAACAAAAGTTCAACAAGGTTTTGTTGTAAAATGATTGAGTGAAAAAATATTCCTCAAAAGATAAAGAAAAATAGCACACCTACCGGTTGAACAAGGCTTTAGAATAATAAGTTTCTATAGGATACCTACTAGAGTTGAACAAGGCTTTAGAATAATAAGTCTATATAGCATACCTACCAGAGTTGAACAAGGCTTTAGAATAATAAGTTTCTATAGCATACCTACCAGAGCTGAATAAGGTTTTCTTTGTTGCAGAGTTTATTTTAGTAAAACATATGTTATAACAACATAAAGAAAAAGAAAAGTTTCCATAGCATTATCTACCAGTTGAACGAAGGTTTTCATAGCTCAGTAACTTTATTTTCCATAAAGTTGATCTCGGTCTAACAACTTACAAGTTACTTAAGAGTATTAAATCCACTACTAAAGGCCTTCTAAATTAAATAAGTTTAGAACATATGAATATTAAACTCATATATGCAAAGCAGAGCCAAATTTAATAGCTTTGGCTGGTTGTCAGCGGAAGGTCCCTGCTAGAACAAACACATTTGTCTCTTCATTAAGATGACAGTTTTGTATGAAGTTTCCTAACTGTATAAGTCATCATCATCTTTATTATCTGTTGTAGAAAATACATGTGAAGCCCCAGTAGGAGTACCAATAGGTCTGTCTGGAGATCGAAACTTAGAACCAAAGCCTCAAGATTGTTGTAGTGTTTGTGCAAAGGCTTGATACTTCCAAATATCAGCATCACTGACAGTTCTTCAGGAATATTTCATAGACTCCTCAAAATGAGCAGCTTTTTATTTCAGCCACCTCATTACTATCATCCTCATCCATTGCCTCGGGATTCTCGGCTCTTTTTCATTCACGTTGAATTTCCTAAAAGTGTGGGGGGAGAGGTTATGGTAAAATTGAAACACATGCTAGTATGATGAATTGAAATAACAAGCTACAAGTTGAAGTAAGTTCAATAGGTAGACTACTGCTCTATCTTAAAAATTAGTAACATAACAGTCAAAATAAAAACCATTAGAAATCCATAAACATATCTAGTTTGCAAAAGATGACACAATTGGAACTCACCTTCACAATATTTTCTCTAATAGCATACTTGCAAGCCCTTCGACAAATCTTAGTGATATCGGCTCCATTGAATCCTTGGGTATAACGGGCCAGTGCCATTAGGTCTACATCCTTTGATATGGGTGACTTTCTCAAGCAAGATTTGAAGATTTGATAACATGAGGACTCATTGGGTAAGGGAATATAAATTAGCTAGTCAAGTTGGCCAGGCCTTAACAATGTAGGATTGATGATATCAGGCCTGTTTGTAGCGGCAATAATGATAACTATTTTCTTGGTTGTCATACAAGCCATCTCCATCAACAGCTGATTAAGGACTCTATCTGCAACACCACTAACATCCCCAACACTACTACCATGCTAGAAACATGCAAACCAATAATGCATCACAAGTTAGAGCCTACTTCAAAAAGGTCAAACAAAGTTCCCAGTCATTTATAGTCAACCTTAAACTTTCGCTTATAAAAAAAGCAACACACCTGCGTAGCAATAGAATCGAGCTCATCATAAAACAAGACAGAAGGAGCTAACCCTCTAGCCTTATAAAAAATGTGTCACATTAGCCTCACCCTCTCGAAACCACATTGATAACAATTCAGGGCCCTTCACACTGATGAAATTCGCTTGGCATTCATTGGCAATGGATTTTGCAAGCAATGTCTTTCCACAACCCGACGGTCCATTAAATAGCACTTCTTTTGAAGGAGACATTCCAAATATTTCAAATTTCTCAGAATGCTCCACTGGATATTGAACAGTGTACAACAAACTCATATGAATTTTTTTAGTCCATATCTCCTTCAAAAGAAGGTTTTCCTGTATTGAAAGAAAAGCAAGGCACAAATATAGTGAACCACGTATCTCAATATACCTCTTGAAGCTCCCTCTTGACATTTTCCAACCCTCCAATATCTTCCCAAGTGACATTTGGAACTTGACAACCTGTCAATGTTTTCCCATTATTCATAAGAAAATTTACCATTATAAAAATAATCAGAAACAAAAAAACTTAGGAATTGAAAATCTAGGGGTGCAACAGATCAATAGTTTAAAAATACAATCCCTACTTAATCAATATGAGAAAAATTGAACATCTAGACATGGTTTGGAAAAACTCGTAGTTTCACGGACAGTGGATGGGTTGCTAGAGCCCAATGCAGTCTGGAAGTGCTAATTAGTCACGACCATTGAATTTAGAATCTTAGTATCTATTGTCTCATCTTCTAAGTCAATGACATCCATTTTTTCCCCAATACACTGAAGTGCAGCCTTAGTGCACAAAGCTACAAGATCTGTTCCAATGTATCCTCGAGTATCCTTACCAATCCTTTTGAGATCAACCTATACCAAGAATCCTAAAGATTAATAAATACTGTTGCCAAGAAAAACAAAGATTAATAAATGCTCTCAAAATCCAAGCATTGCTTGACATTAGATCTAGAAGTACAAAAAGCAATTTAGGTTCTACAATACATACATCATCAAAGAGCTTTATATTCTTCGTATGGATACGAAGCACTTCCAACCCTCCTACTTCATTCGGAAACCAATGTCAATTTCCCTATCAAATCTTCCAAACCTTCTAAGTGACAAGTCAATATTATTTGGTTGGTTAGTTGTTGCAATCACAATAACATGAGCATGAGACATAAGTCTATCCATAACTATAAGAAGTTGAGAAACAATTCTCCTGTCAACTTCACCATGGTTTTTTTCCCTCTTGAGAGCTATGGAATCAATTTCATCAATAAATATAATGGAAGGTGCATTCTTCTCAGCCTCCTGAAAGCCTTCTGGAGATTGCTTTTGCTTTCTACAGCCAGCTTTGACATAATTTTAGGTTGATTGATACAGAAAAGGAAGGCACCGGTTTCACTTACAACTGCCCTACCAATTAAGGTTTTCCCAAAACTAGGTGGCCCATAAAGCAGAATACCCTTTGGGGGTTTCACACCAATTGATTTGAAGAGTTGTGGGTGCCTGAGAGGAAGTTCTACCAATTCATGTCTCTGAGCCATTTTTTTCCGTACACCACCAACATCATCATAAGATCTTTCATCTAATCTATCTTCATCCTCCCGCTTTACAGGCTTCCATTCACAAAAAAATTCAGTATCTGGAGGAACAACACAGTATTCCCCAGGGTTTGTCTCAATTACCTTAAACTCCACACTACGCATACCACCTCTTACAAGGAAAAGATCACGTTTTGGCACATAGACTTGACAAAGGAAAAAAGGCAGAGGGTTTTACAAGACTATTTGGGTTGCTTCTTTCTTAACACCTTATATCGAGACATTGTGTTTTCCAACCGTGCAGATAATGGGAGCATTTAGTTGGTCGATTCAGATGAGGAAAATGAAATGTCATTTCCATCTCATGTTTACATAAATAGGTGCTTTTTGTTTATGAGTTAGCTTGCTTGTTTCTTAACACCTTATATCGAGACAGTGTGTTTTCCAATTGTGCAGATAATGTGAGTACTTATTTGGTTGAATCAGATGACGAAAATGAAATGCCATTTTCATCTCATCTTACATAAGTAGGTGCTTTTTGTTTATGAGTTAGCTTTCTCCAGATTGGAACAATTGAATTGCTCTCATTATTTGCATAGTTGGAGAACACGTTGTCTCCTCTCTGTTGCAGTGGGTTATACAACACTATTTAGGTTGCTTCTTTCTTAACACGTTATATCCAGACAGTGTGTTTTCCAACCATGCAGATAATGGGAGGATTTAGTTGGTTGAATCATATGAGGAAAATGAAATGTCATTTTCATCTCATGTTACATAAATAGGTACTTTTTGTTTGAGTTATCTTGCTTGTTTCTTAACACCTTATATCGAGACAGTGTGTTTTCCAATTGTGCAGATAATGTGAGCACTTATTTGGTCGAATTAGATGAGGAAAATGAAATGCCTTTTTAATCTCATGTTACATAAATAGGTATTTTTTGTTTATGAGTTAGCTTTCTCGTGATTGGAGCAATTCAATTGCTCTCATTAGTTGCACAGTTGGAAAACACATTGTCTCCTCTTTGTCACAGAGGGTTTTACAATACTATTTGGGTTACTTTTTTGTTAAGGGGCCGGCTAACTCCTAGACATACAATTACACCTATGTACATCGAAAAATGAATGAAAAACATACGTGGATACATACATAACATGACGAGACATCGTAGTTGGAAAACACATTGTCTCCTCTCTATTGCAGAGGGTTTTACAACACTATTTGGGTTGCTTGTTTCTTAACACCTAATATGGGGACATTGTATTTTCCAACACTACAAATAGTGTGAACATTTATTCAGTCGAATCAGATGATGAAAATGAAATGCCAATTTTATCTCATGTTACATACATAGGTGCTTTTTGTTTACGAGTTAGCTTTCTCCTGATTCCTGATTAGAAGAAATGAATTTATAGAACAAAATGAACGTTCATTGCTTCATAGTTCTAGCAGAATGGCAAAATGGCACATATGATTGCTGATATATATACTAGTGTTAGAGATAGGTTAAATTGGAAATTAAATTCCCAATGTATAGTTTAATATGTTTGTTTATTGTCTGTGCAAGCTGTTATTTTGCACTAAGTAGAACATATAAATTTTATAGTGGGGAAATTTGGAAGAAATACAATTATTTCTAGCACCAATTGTCTTTAATTTTCCAATTTAATCTATCACTAACACTTGTCTTTCTTCCAGGTGGTTTATATAGGCCACGAAAGAAGATTCAACAAAACAAGGGCAGGTGAATTGACAAGGATGCTTCAGGAGATGTGAACCTTTTGCAGTAAATACAGGTGATTTTGGCTTCCATAGCTTGAATCGCAAGTGTAGTGGACGATTAAATTTCCAAAATTTAATATACATTTTGAAGTGCCGATTTGTTTGAAATTGTGAAATGTTGGGGTTTTCATTCAACTGTCATTTTCATGTCATTCTAAAGTGTTTTGCGGTAATTTGAAATCTTTCACCAAAAGGGTATATATGTGGTGCATAAGTTTTTTCATAATAGTTCTTTTTACAATTTTGCTATTTGTATACAATATTTAGTAAGTTATAAATGGTTCATTTTTTAACAACATCTGATGGAAATTTTGTAGAATGCTATTTCTATATTCTATTTCTGCTCTTTTTCAGTATGTTTTGATCTGACCAACACACTGCAAAAAGTTGTGCACATATAGCAAGTGAATACTCCAAATAGTTCTATGCACTGTATTAAATAGAACTCGTAAAGCCAATGGGTAGGAATAACTTAATTGATAATTTGGCCTACTCCCATCACTTGGCCCTAAATATTATAGACAAATTGTAAAAGAGCTATTAGAATAACAACATACATGGAAACAAAAAGTGATGAAATAGGTAGACGAGACGAAATGTTCGAGCTACAGTCAGGAAAGAGTTAACGACGCCGTTAGGTGCGTTTTCCCACCCATTTCTAGGTGAAAAATTGGGCGGGTTAGCTTCGTCGGCAAGTTTCTTTTGTGTGGCGTGGGAAAAGTGGAAGGTAATGACGTGGGCCTTTTCTGTTTGGAGAAAGCAAGGAAAAAATACTATTTGTTTTGTTTCCTGTCTACATGTTGAAAGGGAAAGTAGAAGGTCTCAGTGCACATGGACGACTTCGAGGAGAATACCAACCAAATTGAGGTGACGTGTACTATCCAATAGGGTTGCAGAGGGTTTGACAACACTATTTGGGTTGCTTCTTTCTTAACACGTAGGTTTTCCAACATGAATTTTTGTGAAATAGAATGAAGTGCGTATTATGAATTACACTATGTGTTGAGGGTTATTATTGTCCCAGTTAAATGAGAGATGTGTTATTTGATAAAATAAAACACCATATATACGTTTGTATATTTGCATTACAAGATAAATGTTGGGTATACCGTATAAGTAAAGGTAGGCTTCAAAACACATTGTATTCTCTGACATGCACTAGAGAATGTGCACACCTTGATATACTAGTCTAAAAACCAAAAAGGGCTAGGGTATGTTGTGATGTGGAGGTTGAAAAATGCAATGTGTTATGAAGCATGTAATTTGTTATATACTTGAAACTTAAACACAACAATGGAAGGTGTGATCTAGAAGACTTTCATACTGTTTTCTAACATTCCATCTTACAAAACTGTGGGTCTTAAGAACCAAGCAACCCACCATGACATGACCCTTTACATCTCAAGTGGATGATTAAAATAACTGAAACCAAGCACTGTGTTTCCCATAAAGAATTATTTTTTGAATTTTTTTTTTCAATGGTGTAGAATTTAAACACAACAATGGAATGTATGATTTTGAAGGCATTCAAGTAACATTCCATGTTGCAAGACCATGCATGTTAAGAAGCAAGCAACCCACCATGAGATGACCCTTTACATTTAAACAAGGAGATTCAAATAACTGAAACCCAGCACTGTGTTTCCCATTCAGAATAATTTTGTACAGTTTTTTAATTGAAACCTAGCACTATGTTTCCCATTCAGAATTATTTTTTGCAGTTTCTTTTTTTAATGGTGCGAAATTGAAACACAACAATGGAATGTGTGATTTTGAAGACATTCGAGCAACTAAAATACTCCACATTCTGTTTCCCAAATTTCAAACACAAAGAACTTGTAAAACCCTCTACATTAAAACAAGGAGATTCAAAAAAATGAAACCCACCATTGTGTTTCCCATTCAGAGTTATTTTGTGTAGTTTTATTATCAACCGACTTAAATTTAAACACAACAATGGAATGTGTGATTTGGAAGACATTCAAGAAACTGAAATACTCCACATTGTGTTTCCCAAATTTCAAATTACCTCTCACCTCCATTTCGTCGGTATTCTACTCCAACTCCTCCATGTGCACTCAAACCTTAAGCTTTCCATTTACATTTAAACAAGGAGATTGAAAAAAATAAGAAGTGAGCCACAACCCACTCTGTTTTCCATGATTCTATTGTTATGTGAATAATGTGATGGGCAGAGATTGAGCAAGAGTGTTTTGCTGAAAGTAAGGGTTGTTAAAAATTATGAAGCTCAGATTCAATACATTTTCCTCTTACTCTGTGCATAGCACTAGCTTTTGTCTTCTTACTGTTTTTGCAAAGTCAGGGACAACCCATTGTGTTTTCCATACCGCAACATTCAAGTAAAATTTTTTGTGAAAACATATGAACAGGTAGTGAGCAAGACTATTTTTCTTAAAGAAAGGGGTCTCATAAGAAAAGAAAGGGAAGTTGAAAACATTATTTTGTTACATTCTAGAAAAAAAATAAGAAGTGAGCCACAACCCACTGTGTTTTCCATGATGCTACTATTATGTGAATTTTGTGTTGGAAACATATGGGCAGATATTGAAAAAGAGTGTTTTGTTTGAGGTAGGTGTTGTTAAAAGAGTACAACGGGAACTTCAAAACATTCATTTCTCACAGCCTGCATAAAATAATAAGTGAGACACAGCCCACGGTGTTTTCCATTATGCAACTGTTATGTGAATAATGTGTTGGGCACAGATCGAACAAGAGTGTTTTGCTGAAAGTAAGGGTTGTTAAAAATTATGAAGCTCAAATTCAATACATTTTCCTCTTACTCTGTGCATAACACAGAGCGGATATACATACCAAAAGGAGCTCCGCATGGCTGCTACTCTTGCCCTCGCTATCCACCAAAACGTCACCCTCCAAAAATGGTGAAAAGGGGACCTTGTTGGCCCTTTTTATTATTTGCTAATAATGGTTTTGTTTGGCCATGTTTTAGGCTTTTTGTGCATCCACGCCGAACGATTATTTTGAAAAACCGCTGGCGCTGACACGATTTCCTGATGACGGGACAGCAAACGGCACGGGGGATGCGATGTCCGGCTGTCATGTCTTTCCTTCTGTCTGGCAACCTTTTCCAATGCTGCGGGTCCCACCTCTTCCATCACGGCTCTTTTCTCCATGTGGTATGGCCGCATATGCTATCATATACACATAGGTGAATTTTTTCCACAGGTTAAGGAGGGAGCAAGCTAACTCTTGCACAAAATTCACATATGTATATAACATAGGATATGCCAGTTTTAGGTGTAAATTCACATATTTATATAACATAGGATATGCCGGTTCCTCTGCAACAGAGAGGAGACAGTGTGTTTTCCAACTATGACATCTCGTCATGTTGTGTAGTATCCATGCATGTTTTTATTGCATTTTTCAATGTACATAGGTGAATTTTTTCTACGAGTTATGCCGGTTTCAAATTTCTAGACAAAATTCACCTATGCACATTGAAAACCGCATGAAAAACATACATAAGAACATACGTGGACACATACATAACATGAGGAGACGTCGTAGTGAAACAGTGGGTTTTACAATAGTCTAAGTTTTAGGAAACGGTGTGTTTCCCAAAACAACAGTGTATAAAATGGTGGAAAAAATGGGATTGGATGTGGGATTTTTGCTATTTTTCCCAATTATGATTTTGAATGCCATGTTATGCCCTTTTCTATCCATTCTAAAAAGCTATGCGAACAATGGCGACATTGCAGGTTTTACATGATTTTTGAAATATAGCATTTGATTACAGAACCCACACATTCAGCTTTCTACAAACATTATTTAGTAATTTCACTCATATTTCTACAATGGGTTGTCTCTTTTTTCATTCGGAAAGTGAAAAATTAGATAACCAGCAAATGGGGAGGAAACAAAACAAAAATTTCAAATCCCTCGACACAAAAAAAATGCTTCAAACCGGCATATCCTATGTTATATACATATGTGAATTTTGTCCAAGACTTAGCTTGCTCCCATTATATATAACCTAAATGATCCTAAAGCTAAAAAATAACCATAATTATTTAAGCTTTTGAGAAGTGATGGACAACCCCCTAGGTTTTCCATACTGCAACTTTACTTTTTTTTTGTGTGCAACTTTTGTTGCAAGCAAGGGCGGTTATAAAATATGAAAGTGACCTTAAATACATTGTTTTCTTATGATGTGCATAACACTAAGTGTTGTCATTGAACATTATTTGAAAAGTGAAGGACAACCCAGTGTGTTTTCCATCGTGCAATATTTTTTGTGCATCTTCTGTTTGAAACATATTCCGATATTGAAATGGAATGTTTAGTGCATGTGATGGATTCTTATAAAATATGAATGTGAACTTCAATACAGTGTTTTGTAATAGTCTGCATAACAGAAAGAGTTGTCTTTTAACAGTTTGTGGGTTGCATGGTTTATAACACCCTCTGTTTTCCAACCTGAAAATTTGGATAACAGTTTGAGTGTCTTAAAAAAAATTTCTTATTTACACTATATGAATGTAAAAATGGCACCTCCAAAAATTACAACTATTATTTATGGTATAAATTGCAATTCATTATCTTTCTCATGATTGACAATAATAATTGGACAAAATAATTGCATGTTGTAAACCAGAGTGGGTTACTTGTATAGCGTTTTACAAAAGTGTGGGTTGAGCATTTTAATTTCTTCTTTTCATTGAAAACAAATAAACAATATATGCTTGATTACTTTAAAATTATACGATAAATTTTTGAACTTTAACTATCCATAACACTTGAAACAATTTTATAGTTTACAGGAAACCAAGGATGCATGTTGTAAAACAGAAACTGGTTCCTGCAGTGAAGAACGTCATTCACGTGGACAGCACACCTGAAAGGTTGTGTAGTAGGGCATCTTCTTCGGGGCAGTCCCATTCATGAAACGTGCAGGTAAGATTTGGTGATTACAAGATGCAATCCAATGTATAATTTTAATCTCTCATAAGTGGTTATGAGGTTGATTGGAAAGTGGGAATGTTTTATTTAGGAGGCAGCAACCACAGTACGGAGGAAGTCCCCTCGGTTTATGAAAATGGTCAACCATAAGGCAGCGGCGTGTTCAGTAATTGATTGTGAACTTGCAATTGCCCTTCCCTTCCTATGCATGAATCAGAATGATTTTTAATTTCAGTTCGAAAATATCATGTCTCTTACAAATATTCTGATTTTGGCATATATCATTCCTTTGATTCAGAAAAATAATCAGAAAGATGATCTTGCTCTTGCCATAGTCCATGACTAGAAGGAAAAGTGTGCAGAGGGAGACCCTAAGGATGGAGAGGGATCCAATGAAGCACGGGGTGATGTGTTGGGCAAGAAGGTAGATATAATAACTAAATTATTGAATCATTTGGTTGTGTATATATGTTGTGCATTCAATTTGATTAAATATCAAATATATTAAGAGATTTTCTTTTCCAAACTTGTTGTGCAGGTTTCTACTGAATACAAAAGAGAAACGGTGAATGGCAGATATATATATTATTGTATTGTAGAAGAATGTACCAGAAAGTATTATGATTGGAGAGTGTTCAACATGCATAGGTTTCAGCATCACCACCTTCCTATTCTTGACACACCAAAGCGTGGCCGATCTATTTTGGGGGGGGAACCAAAACAACCCGCTCCTCCCCCTGATAAATTGAAAGAGTACCTTCTAAAGAAGGTGGAAAACATAGAGTACCAAATGAATGTACGGCAGCATCTACAACAGAAGCGTGTTGTTAGATGTGTCTATCAAAATTTTGGGAAACAAAACTTCCTTCAACTTCCCGAAGAAGGAAAGGATGAGGTGAAGAAGCAAATGGCATTATACAACACTGATGAGATGAAGGAGCAGAGAAGGCAAAGAATATTATGATTATAAGAGAGAAAGAGATAGGAAGGAATGGTAATGTTGAACTCAATTGTTAAATGTGAATTTTCCTTGCTAAATCATTTTTGTTTGGATGCATAGAAGGTTCACTTGATGTTAACTTACATGACATGCCAGGGTGATGGTCAAGAAGTGGTTTCTTCCCGCTAGCACAGTAGGGCTCATTCACTAAAGGAAGTTGTGGCCATGAAAGGCAAAGACAGTGTTGTTCCTCCCACCCCTGCGTATAAGATTCAAAATAAGCATCCTACACAGTTGAAAGTTTCAAGGCACCATCTGAAGAAGAAACGAAAACAAACGGTGATCTCCAAATCTTTTGTTTACTGTAAAGCTTTTTTTTCTTATTTGAATGAATTGGTTGCATGCATCTAAGTTTGGTGCAATGTTTTAATTCCTCCTATTACACAACAATGATGAACAACAAACTGCTGCCCTCAAGTAGTTTTTTGCGATTTTCGATGGTGAACAATTTCCCATGGAAGCACCAGATGATGTTGTTCCTCCTGACCCACCATCTAACAATGTTGAGAAGAAGAAGAAGAAGAAGAATGAGCATATGCCATCAAACGTGTCAAGGTGCCTTGACATGGAGGAAGTAGAAGAAATGGTGAATTGTAATTCTTTTATTTAATGTTTGTTTTGATTATTTCAATGAATTGGTTGCATGCACCTAAATTTGAAATGACCTTTTAATTCTTTCTATTACAAGGCAAGGATAAACAATGAAGTGCTGGCCTTGACCTAATTGGCGATGTCATTGTGATTGAAATGAGAGAGGCTAATACAGATGGACATGCGGATGGGGAGAGCACTAGCCACGAAGTGGGACAGGGTAACACATATGGTCATGAGGATGGGGAGAACACTGGGTTGAATGTGGAACTGGGTGACAGAGATGGACATGGGGACGGGGAGAGCACTGGCTTGCAAGTGGGAGAGGGTAATAAGGATGGACCCGGGGAGGAGGAGAGCGCTGGCCTGCAAGGGGAGATGGCAATAAAGATGGAAATGGGGATGGGGAGAGGTGTGGCGTGCCATCTATATCAGTATGAAACCAAACACACTTCCATGCTCTATTCTTATTTCTTAGGAATCTTTTAATGTGCCTTCAATTATGCTTCACGTTAATGACGTTTCCATTGCAGGAAAATCCAGTCGATGACCAGATGATAGAGTTCAATGGCATAAATTTTAAGGTCGATGATCATGTCAACCTTTGGAGGCGGCATAAATGGGTTGGGAAAGGCATTCTACAGGTTGTCGCCAGAAACGCTCACACCCACTGCTTGAGGCACCCAAAAAATTATGCGAGAGTCAACATTGTTGAGGCCATTGATGGTTGATGCTACGTGCCTTTTCCCATGCCTGATGTAGAGACCATCACAGATTGCATGGGTGGCTTTGTCATATGGCAGCTTGCCGAGATGAAGCATTATGTTCCAAATAAACGATATGTTGCTGTATATATATCATACTACGCATATTGTTTCCATGCGTACGTTAATTCTCATTAATTTTTTGCTATAGGGTGAAGTTGTTAAACCTGACACGGACAAAGCATAGAGTACAAAGAAATATTTTGTTTCATGTTCATCATCTGTGAGGGTTCATGGATCTGGAATCACCCCCCTGAAATACACAAGGACCCTAAAGATACACCATTTGCATATGTTTCAACACTATGGTGTTATACATTTGATATGAGACTTTTCATGGGCTTCTTTAATTATTTTATTATTGTACAATTATGCTGAACATATAGGCATATATACTTATTTCATGTCATTGGAACAAATAATTGTTATCCATTTCATATCAAACTTTAAGAAAAACAGTCTTGTTCACTATCTGTTAATATGTTTGGAACACAAATTTTACATGACTCTTGTGTTGTCCCCTCTGGCATGTGTTGGCATTAATGTCAAAGTAATAAGGCAATAAGATGTTCTTGATTGGTAAACAAGTTAGTATTGGTTTGGTAATTCAGTTCATGGTCTCTTCATTTCAGTTCTTTGATAATCACTTGACTTGGCATACAAGTGTTTTTCAACTCTAGTACACTGCATATTGTTTCATGTTCACTCATCTTGCATATTGTGATAAGGATCTAAAATTGTGACTATATGCAGATAGAATTATATGAGTTGAAATAGTTATGAAGACAGTTTTTCTCCTCATGTTCATTTATTTATCATGTCATTCAGTTATAAAGTTGTTGTAAGATTATGTTATCTTGTAAATATTTCAGCTTTTCGGTTTGTATAATGTTCAGTCTCCGCGATCTGGTTATGGTCTTTATGTTCATACATGTTAAAAATCATCAAACATGCTTCATAACTAAATTGCTCTAGAGCTTGCACTTTACATTTGGTTATTAATGCTAAAGTGGTTGGTATGGGAACAATCGATGCCACCATTTATCAATAAATTTGAGATTTTTAAATTTTTTTAAACAATCCATGAGGTACGAGATTTGAAACCCATCAAGTGTCGGTAATCTAGTTTTGGATTGTGATCATCCATACAAGTGGATAGAATGATATACTAATATTTCAAATGCACCATTTGTAATGCATATTATATATATAACTACCCAAAAAATATTGTTGGGTCTCAATCCTGGAAACATAGAAATAAGGACTATCCATGACTCACTCACAAGATCAAATCAACTTCTGAATTAACAAGGTCTATGCCTCAAGAACAGAATGATGAAAATCAGACTCATGTCAACAATTGCAAAGGTGATTACAATAGGCCCATCAAAATATCTCAATCAAGTAATGCAGGCTGTGAGAAATGAATGTTTTGAAGTCCCTATTGTACTCTTTTAACAACACCTACTTCGAGCAAAACACTCTTTTTCAATATCTGCCCATATGTTTCCAACACAAAATTCACATAACAGTAGCATCATGGAAAGCACAGTGGGTTGTGGCTCACTTATTATTTTTTCCCGGAATGTAACAAAATAATGTTTGCAACTTCCCTTTCTTGTCTTATGAGACCCCTTTCTTTAAGAAAAACAGTCTTTCTCACTACCTATTCATATGCTTCCAACAAAAAATTTACTTAAATGTTGTGGTATGGAAAACACAATGGGTTGTCCCTGACTTTGCAAAACCAGTAAGAAGACAATAGGTAGTGTTATGCACAGAGTAAGAGGAAAATGTATTGAATCTGAGCTTCATAATTTTTAACAACCCTTAGTTTCAGCAAAACACTCCTGCTCGATCTCTGCCCAACACAAAATTCACATAACAGTAGCATCATGGAAAGCACAGTGGGTTGTGCCTCACTTTTTTTTTTCCCGGAATGTAACAAAATAATGTGTTCAACTCCCCTTTCTTGTCTTATGGGAGCCAGCTAACTGCTAGTCAAAATTCACCTATGTACATCGAAGAATGCATGAAAAACATACACATGAACATACATAGATACCTACTTTGAGCAAAACACTCTTTTTCAATATTTGCCCATATGTTTCCAACATAAAATTCACATAATAGTAGCATCATAGAAAACACAGTGGCCCTTATGTTTCCAACACAAAATTTACATAACAGTAGCATCATGAAAAATATAGTGGGTTGTGGCTCACTTCTTATTTTTTCCTGACTGTAACAAAATAATGTTTTCAACTTCCCTTTCTTGTCTTATGAGACCCCTTACTTTAAGAAAAACAGTCTTGTTCACTACGTGTTCATATGTTTCGAACAAAAAAATTACTTAACAATTACAGTATGGAAAACACAATGGGTTGTCCCTGACTTTCCAAAAACAGTAAGAAGACAACAGCTAGTGTTATGCACACATTAAGAGGACAATGGATTGAATCTGAGCTTCATAATTTTTAACAATCCTTACTTTCAGAAAAACACTCTTGTTGATCTCTGCCCAACACATTATTCACATAACAGTTGCATCATGGAAAACACAGCGGGCTATGACTCACTTATTATTTTATGCAAGCTGTGAGAAATGAATGTTTTGAAGTTTGTGTTGTACTCTTTTAACAACACCTACTTTGAGAAAAACAATCTTTTTCAATATCTGCCCATATGTTTCCAACACAAAATTCACATAACAGTAGCATCATGGAAAGCACAGTGGGTTGTGGCTCACTTTTTTTTTTTTTTCTGGAATGTAACAAAATAATGTTTTCAACTTCCCTTTCTTGTCTTATGAGACCCCTTTCTTTAAGAAAAATATTCTTGCTTACTACCTGTTCATATGTTTCCAAAAAAAAATTTACTTGAATGTTGCAGTATGGAAAACACAATGGGTTGTCCCTGACTTTGCAAAAATAGTAAGAAGACAACAGCTAGTGCTATGCATAGA
The DNA here is from genome assembly GCA_007115665.2 of Sequoiadendron giganteum. Classification (NCBI taxonomy): domain Eukaryota; kingdom Viridiplantae; phylum Streptophyta; class Pinopsida; order Cupressales; family Cupressaceae; genus Sequoiadendron; species Sequoiadendron giganteum. The sequence continues at coordinate 512,207,078 of CM021100.1, forward strand.
GTAAAAGGAAAATGTATTGAATATGAGCTTCATAATTTTTAACAACCCTTACTTTCAGCAAAACACTCTTGTTCGATCTCCGCCCAACACATTTTTCACATACCAGTTGCATCATGGAACACACAGTGGGCTGTGGCTCACTTATTATTTTATGCAGGCTGTGAGAAATGAATGTTTTGAAGTTCCCATTGTACTCTTTTAACAACACCTACTTTGAGTAAAACACTCTTTTTCAATATCTGCCCATATGTTTCCAACACAAAATTCACATAACAGTAGCATCATGGAAAACACAGTGGGTTGTGGCTCACTTCTTCTTTTTTTCTAGAATGAAACAAAATAATGTTTTCAACTTCCCTTTCTTGTCTTATGAGACCCCTTTCTTTAAGAAAAACAGTCTTGCTCACTACCTGCTCATGTGTTTCCAATTTTTTTTTTACTTGAATGTTGCGGTATGGAAAACACAGTGGGTTGTCCCTGACTTTGCAAAAATAGTAAGAAGACAGCAGCTAGTGCTATGCATAGAGTAAAAGGAAAATGTATTGAATCTGAGCTTCATAATTTTTAACAACCCTTACTTTCAGCAAAACACTCTTGTTCGATCTCTGCCCAGCACATTTTTCACATAACAATTGCATCATGGAAAACACAGTGGGTTGTGGCTCACTTATTATTTTATGCAGGCTATGAGAAATGAATGTTTTGAAGTTCCTGTTGTACTCTTTTAACAACACCTACTTTCAAGCAAAACACTCTTTTTCAATATCTGCCCATATGTTTCCAACACAAAATTCACATAACAGTAGCATCATTGAAAACACAGTGGGTTGCGGCTCATTTTTTTATTTTTTTTTGGAATGTAACAAAATAATGTTTTCAACTTCCCTTTCTTGTCTGATGAGACCCCTTTCTTTAAGAAAAACAGTCTTGCTCACTACCTGTTCATATGTTTCCAAAAAAAAAATTACTTGAATGTTGCGGTATGGAAAACACAATGGGTTGTCCCTGACTTTGCAAAAATAGTAAGAAGACAACAACTAGTGCTATGCACAGAGTAAGAGGAAAATGTATTGAATCTGATCTTCATAATTTTTAACAACCCTTACTTTCAACAAAACACTCTTGTTCGATCTCCGCCCAACAAATTTTTCACATAACAGTTGCATCATGGAAAACGCAGTAGGTTGTGGCTCACTTATTATTTTATGCAAGCTGTTAGAAATGAATGTTTTGAAGTTCTCGTTGTACTCTTTTAAAAACACCTACTTCAACCAAAATACTCTTTTTCAATATTTGCCCATATGTTTCCAACACAAAATTCACATAACAGTAGCATCATGGAAAACACAGTGGGTTGTGGCTCACTTCTTTATTTTTTCCAGAATGTAACAAAATAATGTTTTCAACTTCCCTTTCTTGTCTTATGAGACCCCTTTCTTTAAGAAAAACAGTCTTGCTCACTACCTGTTCATATGTTTCCAAAAAAAAATTTACTTGAATGTTGCGGTATGGAAAACACAATGGGTTGTCCTTGACTTCGCAAAAATAGTAAGAAGACAGCCACTAGTGCTATGCAAAGAGTAAGAGGAAAATGTATTGAATCTGAGCTTCATAATTTTTAACAACCCTTACTTTTAGCAAAATACTCTTGTTCGATCTCCGCCCAACACATTTTTCACATAACAGTTGCATCATGGAAAACACAGTGGGCTATGGCTCACTTATTATTTTATGCAGGCTATGAGAAATGAATGTTTTGAAGTTCCCGTTGTACTCTTTTAACAACACCTACTTCGAGCAAAACACTCTTTTGTGATATTTGCCCATATGTTTCCAACACAAAATTCACATAACAGTAGCATCATGGAAAACATAGTGGGTTTTGGCTCACTTCTTATTTTTTTTCTAGAATGTAACAAAATAATGTTTTCAACTTCCTTTTCTTGTCTTATGAGACCCCTTTCTTTAAGAAAAATAGTCTTGCTCACTACCTGTTCATATGTTTCCAAAAGAAAATTTACTTGAATGTTGTAGTATGGGAAACAGAATGGGTTGTTCCTGAATTTGCAAAAATAGTAAGAAGACAGTAGGTAGTGTTATGCACAAAGTAAGAGGAAAATGTATTGAATCTGATCTTCATAATTTTTAACAACCCTTGCTTTCAGCAAAACACTCTTGCTTGATCTCTGCCCAACACAAAATTCACATAACAGTAGCATCATGGAAAGCATAGTGGGTTGTGGCTCACTTATTATTTTTTTCTGGAATGTAACAAAATAATGTTTTCAACTTCCCTTTCTTGTCTGATGAGACCCCTTTCTTTAAAAAAAATAGTCTTGCTCACTACATGTTCATATGTTTCCAACAAAAAATCTACTTAACTGTTGCGGTATGGAAAACAAAGTGGGTTGTCCCTAACTTTGCAAAAACAGTAAGAAGACAGCAGGTAGTGTTATGCACAGAGTAAGAGGAAAATGTATTGAATCTGAGCTTCACAATTTTTAACAACCATTACTTTCAGCAAAACACTCTTGCTCGATCTCTGCCCAACACAAAATTCACGTAACGGTAGCATCATGGAAAGTACAGTGGCTCACTTATTATTTTTTTCTGGAATGTAACAAAATAATATTTTCAACTTCCCTTTCTTGTCTTATGAGACCTCTTTCTTTAAGAAAAACAGTCTTGCTCGCTACCTATTCATATGTTTCCAACAAAAAATCTACTTAACTGTTGCGGTATGGAAAACATAATGGGTTGTCCCTGACTTTGCAAAAATAGTAAGAAGATAGCCGGTAGTATTATGCACAGAGTAAGAGGAAAATGTCTTGAATCTGAGCTTCATAATTTTTAACAACCCTTACTTTCAGCAAAACACTCTTTCTCGATCTCTGCCCAACACAAAATTCACATAACAATAGCATCATGGAAAACACAATGGGTTGTGCCTCACTTATTATTTTTTTCCGGACTGTAACAAAATAATGTTTTCAACTTCCCTTTCTTGTCTTATAAGACCCCTTACTTTAGCTAAAATAGTAAGAAGACAGCAGCTAGTGTTATGCACAGAGTAAGAGGAAAATGTATTGAATCTGAGCTTCATAATTTTTAACAACCCTTAGTTTCAGCAAAACACTCTTGTTCGATCTCTGCCCAACACATTATTCACATAACAGTAGCATCATGGAAAGCACAGTGGGTTGTGCCTCACTTATTTTCTTTTTTGGACTGTAACAAAATAGTCTTTTCAACTCCAGTTTCTTGTTTTATGATACCCCTTACTTTAAGAAAAATAGTAAGATGACAACAGCTACTATTATGCACACAGTAAGAAGACAAGAAAAGTTGCAGATTTTGATATTCCATTTCAATATCCTTATACATTTCGATGAGAAGATGCACAAGAAAAGTTGCAGAGTGGAAAACTCAGACTGTAATAAAATAGTGTATTCAAGTTCACCGTCAAATTTTATAATAACAATACGCATTAGACAATGAAATGTAAAAATATTTCGCGTCAATATTACACAATCTGAACAAAATTACAATGCACATTTAATACTGGTCACACTGAAGACTATGTCAACCATTTACGAATAGGTATAATCTCTGTGTTCTCAGCATCTGGAAGCATTTTTCGCACTCTTATTGTCAAGGTAGAATTGACAGCATACAATGTTGTCACCCCGTAATTCTCATGTAGCAGCCTGAAGGAGGGCCTCACATGGTGGATCTCAAACCTAACAATGTGGTTGAATTTGAACACGGCCAGCAACCATTCCTCCATAGGACCTTTGTGATTACTAATTACAGATTCCCCCTTCAGGAATCTCATAAACCCCATGCTCAGCTGATCCGTAAGATTGTGCCTTTGTATGATAACTGTTGGTCTAATGCACACCTTCCATATGCATCCAGCTAGGAAAAGGTCTCAAATTTCTCGGTAAACAGACATTGGCCAATTATATAAATTGACTATCTCTATTTGTAGATTATAATATTGAACATCCATGCCCATATGTGCCCAAACTCCAAAGACACTATTGAAGAAGTGAGCATAATTATCATATTGCAAATCTGTGCAATTTGGACCTTTTCTATTAATTCTCATTAACATCTTTTCCTGCAACCTATATGGGAGGCTGAGTTCCTCGATTCGAGCAAGAATATTGCATGGCAGATATGGGTGGTAGTTCTTCAACCAACTAGCCACCTATTCTCGAGAACTGTGAGACATCTTCTATAGGACTGCAGCAACAGGTTGTAAAATTCCTGAAATGAAAGACAAAACAACTATTTTAGATGGTAGACCTGCATTCTCTAATTAGAAGGGCATTGTCAATGCAATGGAAAGAGTGAAAAAATAAGCGAGCAAAGTGGACTTATTTAGATAATGTATGCACTAAAGAGATTCTACCTATTGTTTGAACTGAACGAGGCAACACGTGCAGTATCTGGAAAGGGCATATGGCAACGCACGATTCGAACAGTGGGAAGAACAATGCCTGAAAGGAAAGAGAACAAAAATTTCAGCACATACAACAACATTCTCTAATTGGAAACACATGAAACAGTTGGTAGAAAATATTGAAAGCGAAAGAAAAAATTTCATAACTAAGTAATTGTGTATGGACGGTGTCTTTTCCAACATGGAAAATAATTTGAGCATTTTATTTCTTGCAATCACATGAGTTGAAGTAATGAATTGTACAAAATATATTTCTGTTACAAACACAAGATGCAAATAATCACAATTGGAGGATGGAAAACACAGTGGGTTCTGCCTGACATTTTTATTTTCTGCAGACTGTAACAAAAGAAGGTCTCAAAGTTCACCTTCTTCTCAGTCTTAATTAGTTGTGCTTGAAGAATTTTATAGGCTTAATTATTTTGTTTGTAAAATAGGCCTATTTTGGGGTCCACGACAGCGAAGAAGAGCTTGTTTGAAGTGTTTGTTCCATAAGGTATTTTATGTTCCAGAAACCCATTTGTGCCAATTTTTACATACCAGAAATTGAGATGCTATTGTTTTGAAAAGAATGCTTGAAAACATGACTCTACCACTGGAAATGCACTCAATTAGCCGAAATCTAGAAAGGAGTAGGTCTTAAATCATCATCTACTTTTAAAAATACAAAGGCTCAAGGCAACGCTGATCTACTAAACCCTTACTTTATGCACAAAAAAAGCTCTATCAAATGAGGCTTTAATAGAATAATGTATTCAAAACCTTACCATGCTCTACCACTGTATGAAACATGTTTAGAAATGTCTACCCATGCTTTAGGAACAAACTTTCAGCCCCTTTGAATGCACTTTCCTCAGTTACAAACTTGTACGCATCCTTTTTCATTGGAAATCTTCTGTATTTTATAAAGATCAGCAACCAAACATTGAATGGTTTGCTTCCCCTACATCATTCAACAAATACACTTCTTAAATTATATAACGTCATACCAAAAAAATGGACTTAAGTAAGCAAAGTTATTAAATTCGAACCATACCTTCCATTGGGTTTACACCCGCAAAACACAGTCGCCGACGAGGACTCCTTTCTCAAGCTTGGAATACTGAAGTGAACAAAAAAATCCATAAATGAAATCATAAAGTTCATGGCATGGTACAAGCACATACTGGAAAAAGGAATCTGCAAAAACAATTCCTATTACAATAAAGAAATTGAAATGGGTTTTCTCATACTCACTCGTATTAGATGTTGTATCCTCTACCACATCCATAGTAGTTGCACCTGAAGTCTGACATTGCATATTGACATTCAAATTCAAACTATTGTTCATGGATAATGGAAAGGAGTCATCCAAAGGGGTTTGGTGATCTGACTGTTGTGTGGAATGCTTCATACGCTGGGTTGGACATCGATGACAATCCCTAGTTGCACTAAACCATGGATGCATGCGAACGGTGCTACTTGCAGCTTGATCAAGAACCATAATGAATTCAAATGGAAATGCATTTGATTGTCGTAGGTCTTCTACAAACCTATCCACGCATTTTGCATATGACTGCACCTATTGTAGAGATTGTGGCGGTGTACACATCACTTTCTTCAAGAGCTCATTAGTGTCATTCCAAAAAGACATTATCACCACATGTTCATCATATACATGAGTCATAGAAGGAGCTTGCATAGGGGTTTGAACATTAGGGTTGTTTTCTTCTATGGCCCCCTCTAACAATGTCTCGTTGAAATCTATGTTTGAATCAATTGGTTGACCTCCCGCATCTAAATGAGGACCCAAAATAAATTTGTATTAGGTTGTAGAAAATAAAAAACACAACTGACACCAATAAAGCAACGCAATTCGAATTGAAATTCACTTACCATGGAGTGCCCCTTCAATGGCGGATGATCTTTTAATCAAGTGAGCAACCTTCACAACATGTTTGCAAGTGTTCCCCTCCAAACTCCAAGGGCAGTCACAAACAAAAAGGTGCTCCCCAAATTTTCTAACAAGGTAGTGCATTGACCTACTTTGACTTTTCACCTAGTACCGTCCAGGATCTGTTTCATCGGAAATACAGTCATCGTCTGAAATTGCCTTGGCCCGCTCCACACTAGATCGCATTTTAAATAATTTTTGTTCGTCAGAAAACCATAATGCTGCAACTTTTCCTTTTGCCTATACAATGGTTCCATTTTATACACAAGTGTGTAATACAAATAGTCCATTCCCCTATTGCATTTTTTTAAACGATCACACAAGTATCGAGTTTTTAGTACGTAATGGTATGACTCAATGGCTACATTCGTATCCTAGTTGGCATGTGGGAATAGTTTGCAATTTTTTGCCCACATGGCTGCAAACAAAAACATCCAATAGTCAAGTAAGCCACAACGTATTAGTTGTGACATCAAAGAATTTGAATGGTGCGAATCATGCGAGTGACGAAAATTGTCAACTGACCAATTCTTTCTTCTCCTTCACACCAAGTCTTCTTGAAGTACTCTAAGAATCGGGCCTGATCATTTAACTCCTCAAAGAAAGAGTTCAATAGCTGAGTGACGGAATCTTCGATGTCAATGATTGCCATCATGATCGTGCCAAGACTGCGGAAGATGTCCATTGCCCTTTCCTTGGTTGCATACTTGTATACATTCTTTAGCCAAGCCCTTTTGACATGCCAAAGGCATAGACGCACACGACATTGAAAGACAACCCTAATAGACAATACCAACGATATTGTTTACTGCTCGATTGCATGAGAAAGTGGCATTGAAAATGAATAGCAAATGAGAAAGGTACACAAATGAAGAAAGGGATGCACATACTGTATGGCTTGGATCTCTACACTCGCATCATTGGTCAAAAATGAATTGATTCTCCAGTCAGGCCTGGCTCTTCTTCCACGTTCAAGCAATACGCGTAGCCACATAGAGATGTCCTCAATCTTGTTTTGTGAGGATACTACCCACGCAACCGGCACACCACTCTGTTGCTCGTCAAAAACAAGGAGAGTATACAATGGGTACTGTAGAGAGAACAACTCAGCATGAACATTGTGAAGTTTACAGCCAGTAAGATCATTGAAAACATGACGAACTATTTGTCAATGTTTGTAAGGCCTCACCTCATATTTGTTAGTTGCAAACGTGGAATCCATCGAGATGACTGAATTGTGTGAGTAGCTAACCATCCTATCCAACATCCATGGAGTCTGAACCCCGATAACAAAAGGTGTATTATTCCCATCGGGCCGTTGAAAGTAGAAGAAGTTTTCAAAGTCTTCTCCACTCCACAGTAGGATACTTGTGGAATCAATTTTGTGTTTTTGTGCATGAGTACAATGCACCTTTCGCCACACATTCATTACATCCTTTCTTGTAAGCAATTGATCCCTCTTGGAAATCATGCCACATAACAGAGGATCGCTGACGTGTCTATCCATTATTGCATTGACACTGACATCCATGAGCAAAAGTCTTTCAATATAGGTTTTGCACTCCGTGGATAGATTAGCGGCAAACATAGAATGCTTCTCTCCACTTGTGTCATGAACGCCATGGCAAAATTCACCATTTTTATCTATGTGGAATATTTATTTTTAGATAATATAGGCAACATCAGGTTTTCCTTCCATAACCTTTACCATGAAGTGGTATTGACAACCTCACTTTTGTATAAACGTCTTATGTGGTTTCTTCTCTGGTGGAGGCTGGTTTCTATTGTCTTTAGGACCGTATTGACACTAGTAGCTACAAGAAATCCATTATCTCATCATGTTCAACCAAGAGAGTAAAATATCATTCGGCCATAGAAACGAATGTCAATATATACAAACCTCTTATACAAAATTGTTTTGCTATAATTTTTCTCATAGATGGCACAGGAGGTGGTAGGTTCTCTTATTTTCTTGTCCAAAATTTTTGTTTCTCCACCTTCAACATACATTTCACCATGAATGAACTGATCAAGTCTTGTAAGAAGAATTGCTGCAACAAGGTCAGGGACCTTATCCTTGTTGATGAAAATAGTAGCCCATTCCAAATCGGAACACAAAAAAGGAGAGCCTCCATTTTGTACATCTTGCACCTCCAATTCGTCTAGCTTCTTCCATTTCAAACCTCTCCCCATTCTAGGAAATTACAACATTGGATGAATACTTAAAATTAGTGTGGATTGTGTGAAGAAGAAGGAAAAAATAATTCATTAAACAAAGATAAAATGTGCTTGCATTGCTCTCACCCACATAAAACCAATAGGACGTTCCGGCTTCAACCGAGGAAAATTAAAGGTGATAGATTCAATTGAGCTATGCATAAAATATAACACAAATGCATGCTGGACATCGGATAGTCCAACAACCCAAACACTGTGTTTTGCGAATAACAATTTTTTTTTGCACTTTTCTTTCAATCATGCAAAATTCAAACACAACAATGGAATGTGTGGTTTGGAAGACATTCATACTATCCTATAACATTCCATGTTGCAAAACCATAGGTGTTAAGAAGCGAGAAACCCACCATGATACAACCCCCTACATTTAAACAAGGAGATTCAAATAACTGGAACCCAACACCGTGTTTCCCATTCAGAATTATTTTGTGGAGTTTCTTTATCAATCGACTGAAATTTATACACAACAATGGAATGTGTGATTTGGAAGATAGTCATACTGTATTGTAACATTCCATATTGAGACAAGGAAAAATAAAAACAACAAACTAATTTGACAAGATGATTTCTTTTAGAATTCACTAATTCAACAAATATAAAATCAACACTATTCGACTCGACAAATATCATATTGAAGAACGATTGCAGAAGCACAAAGACATTTGTGCTGAAGAAAATATTAAAAAACTAAAGGATTCAATCTTATTTCCTTTTTTCTCAATACAAAATATGGGTTCAAAGGCTCCATGGTTGTGTAACAAAATTGTCTGAAAAATAGAAAATGCCCTTCTCCCCCTTTTTCGTCTCTTTAATTCATTAATAAATGAACATTGTTTCCATTACACCCTACAAATTCGGTCACTATTCATAATTACAAAATTTTCATGCATGTAAACTAAAGATTTAGTTTCTATCGATAGAAACCAAGTTCTTTAAACAACTGGAGGAGCTGAACCCCGTAAAATCTCCGCAAGAATTTCATTAAGAAAATTATTAAATTCGGCTCGCTCTTCCTCTCTATCTAAGACAAAGATCACCCTCGAATATTCAGCATAGCTAAACTTTTCCTTCGATGCAAGCGAACGTAGCTCAGAAACAATGTCGAGTTGTTCCTCCTCGAGCCACATTAAATTAGGTTGAATGATTGGTATTGGCTCGTTTTCCCGTTCAGTAACTTCACCAGGAAGCACCATGTCGAAGAAAAACCTGGGATCAAAATTCTGCCACCTTAAGAAAAACATGGGTGTTAAGAAGCAAGAACTTGACCATAACAAAACCCTTTACATTTCAAGTGGATGATTAAAATAACTGAAACCAAGCACTGCGTTTCCCATTCAGAATTATTTTTTGCAGTTTCTTTTTTCAATGGTGTGAAATTGAAACACAACAATGGAATGTGTCATTTTGAAGACATCCGAGCAACTGAAATACTCCACATTCTGTTTCCCAAATTTAAAACACAAAGAACTTGTAAAACCCTCTACATTAAAATAAGGAGATTCAAAAAAATGAAACCTAGCACTGTGTTTCCCATTGAGAATAATTTTGGACAATTTTTTTTATTGAAACCCAACACTGCGTTTCCCATTCAAAATTATTTTTTGTAGTTTCTTTTTTCAATGGTGCGAAATTGAAACACAACAATGGAATTTGTGATTTTGAAGACATTCGAGCAACTTAAATACTCCACAATCTGTTTCCCGAATTTCAAACACAAAGAACTTGTAAAACCCTCTACATTAAAACAAGGAGATTCAAAAAAATGAAACCCAGCACTGTGTTTCCCATTGAGAATAATTTTGGACAAATTTTTTTATTGAAACCTAGCACTGCGTTTCCCATTCAAAATTATATTTTGCAGTTTCTTTTTTCAATGGTGCGAAATTGAAACACAACAATGAAATGTGTCATTTTGAAGACATTCAAGCAACTAAAATACTCCACATTCTATTTCCCAAATTTCAAACACAAAGAACTTGTAAAACCTTCTACATTAAAACAAGGAGATTCAAAAAAATGAAACCCAGCACTGTGTTTCCCATTGAGAATAATTTTGGACAATTTTTTTTATTGAAACCCAGCACTGCGTTTCCCATTCAGAATTATATTTTGCAGTTTCTTTTTTCAATGGTGTGAAATTGAAGCACAACAATGAAATGTGTGATTTTGAAGACATTCGAGCAACTGAAATACTCCACATTCTATTTCCCAAATTTCAAACAAAAAGAACTTGTAAAACCCTCTACATTAAAACAAGGAGATTCAAAAAAATGAAACCCAGCATTGTGTTTCCCATTCAGAATAATTTTGGACAATTTTTTTTATTGAAACCCAGCACTACGTTTCCCATTCAGAATTATATTTTGCAGTTTCTTTTTTCAATGATGCGAAATTGAAACACAACAATGGAATGTGTGATTTTGAAGACATTCAAACAACTAAAATACTCCACATTCTATTTCCCAAATTTCAAACATAAAGAACTTGTAAAACCCTCTACATTAAAAAAAGGAGATTCAAATAAATGAAACCCAGCACTATGTTTCCCATTGAGAATAATTTTGGACAATTTTTTTTATTGAAACCCAGCACTGCGTTTCCCATTCAGAATTATATTTTGCAGTTTATTTTTTCAATGGTGCGAAATTAAAACACAACAATGGAATGTGTGATTTTGAAGACATTCGAGCAATTGAAATACTCCACATTCTATTTCCCAAATTTCAAACACAAAGAATTTGTAAAACCCTCTACATTAAAACAAGGAGATTCAAAAAAATGAACCCCAGCACTGTGTCTCCCATTGAGAATAATTTTGTATAGGTTTTTTATTGAGACCCAGCACTGCGTTTCCCATTAAGAATTATATTTTGCAGTTTCTTTTTTCAATGGTGCAAAATTGAAACACAACAATGGAATGTGTGATTTTGAAGACATTCGAGCAACTGAAATACTCCACATTCTGTGTCCCAAATTTCAAATACAAAGAACCTGTAAAACCCTCTACATTAAAACAAGGAGATTCAAAAAAATGAAACCCAACACTGTGTTTCCCATTGAGAATAATTTTGTACAATTTTTTTATTGAGACCCAGCACTGCGTTTCCCATTTAGAATTATTTTTTGCAGTTTCTTTTTTCAATGGTGCGAAATTGAAACACAATAATGGAATGTGTGATTTTGAAGACATTCGAGCAACTGAAATACTCCACATTTTGTTTCCCAAATTTCAAACACAAAGAACTTGTAAAACCCTCTACATTTAAACAAGGACATTCAAAAAAATGAAACCCATCACTGTGTTCCCCATTGAGATTAAATTTGTACAGTTTTTTTATTGAGAACCAGCACTATGTTTCCCATTTAGAATTATTTTTTGTAGTTTCTTTTTTCAATGGTGTGAAATTGAAATACAACAATGGAATATGTGATTTTGAAGACATTCGAGCAACTGAAATACTTCGCATTTTGTTTCCCAAATTTCAAACACAAAGAATTTGTAAAACCCTCTACATTAAAACAAGGAGATTCAAAAACATGAAACCCATCAATGTGTTTCCCATTGAGAATAATTTTGTATAGTTTTTTTTATTGAGACCCAGCACTGCCTTTCCCATTCAGAAATATTTTTTGCAGTTTCTTTTTTCAATGGTGTGAAATTGAAACACAACAATGGAATGTGTGATTTTGAAGACATTCGAGCAACTGAAATACTCCGCATTCTGCTTCCCAAATTTCAAACACAAAGAACTTGTAAAACCCTCTACATTAAAACAAGGAGATTCAAAAAAATGAAACCTATCAATGTGTTTCCCATTGAGAATAATTTTGTACAATTTTTTTTATTGAGACCCAGCACTGCCTTTCCCATTCAAAAATATTTTTTGCAGTTTCTTTTTTCAATGGTGCGAAATTGAAACACAACAATGGAATGTGTAATTTTGAAGACATTCGAGCAACTGAAATACTCCACATTCTGTTTCCCAAATTTCAAACACAAAGAACTTGTAAAACCCTCTACATTAAAACAAGGAGATTCAAAAAAATGAAACCCAGCATTGTGTTTCCCATTGAGAATAATTTTGTATAGTTTTTTTATTGAAACTCAGCACTGCGTTTCCCATTAAGAATTTTTTTTTGCAGTTTCTTTTTTCAATGGTGCGAAATTGAAACACAACAATGGAATGTGTTATTTTGAAGACATTCGAGCAATTGAAATACTTCACATTCTGTTTCCCAAATTTCAAACATAAAGAATTTGTAAAACCCTCTACATTAAAACAAGGAGATTCAAAAAAATGAAACCCATCACTGTGTTTCCCATTGAAAATAATTTTGTAGAGTTTTTATATTGAGACCCAGCACTGCGTTTCCCATTCAGAAATATTTTTTGCAGTTTCTTTTTTCAATGGTGTGAAATTGAAACACAACAATGGAATGTGTGATTTTGAAGACATTCGAACAACTGAAATACTCCACATTCTGTTTCCCAAATTTCAAACACAAAGAACTTATAAAACCCTCTACATTAAAACAAGGGGATTCAAAAAAATGAAACCCATCACTGTGTTTCCCATTGAGAATAATTTTTTATAGTTTTTTTATTAAAACTCAACATTGCGTTTCCCATTTAGAATTATTTTTTGCAGTTTCTTTTTTCAATGGTTCGAAGTTGAAACACAACAATGGAATGTGTGATTTTCAAGACATTCGAGCAACTGAAATACTCCACATTCTGTTTCCCAAATTTCAAACACAAAGAACTTGTAAAACCCTCTACATTAAAATAAGGAGATTCAAAAAAATGATACCCAATACTGTGTTTCCCATTGAGAATAATTTTGTATAATTTTTTTTTGAAACCCAGCACCGCGTTTCCCATTCAGAATTATTTTTTGCAGTTTCTTTTTTCAATGGTTCGAAATTGAAACACAACAATGGAATGTGTGATTTTGAAGACATTTGAGCAACTGAAATACTCCACATTCTGTTTCCCAAATTTTAAAGACAAAGAACTTGTAAAACCCTCTACATTAAAACAAGGAGATTCAAAAAAATGAAACCCAACACTGTGTTTCCCATTGAGAATAATTTTGTATAGTTTTTTATTGAGACCCAGCATTGCGTTTCCCATTCAGAATTATTTTTTGCAATTTCTCTTTTCAATGGTACGAAATTGAAACACAACAATGAAATGTGTGATTTTGAAGACATTCGAGCAATTGAAATACTCCACATTCTGTTTCCCAAATTTCAAACACAAAGAACTTTTAAAACCCTCTACATTAAAACAAGGAGATTCAAAAAAATGAAACCCAGCACTGTGTTTCCCATTGAAAATAATTTTGTACAGTTTTTTTATTCAGACCCAGCATTGCGTTTCCCATTCAGAATTATTTTTTGCAGTTTCTTTTTTCAATGGTGCGAAATTGAAACACAATAATGGAATGTGTGATTTTGAAGACATTCGAGCAACTGAAATACTCCACATTCTTTTCCCAAATTTCAAACACAAAGAACTTGTAAAACCCTCTACTTGCAACAAAATTACCCCTCACCTTGATTTCGAGCATATTCTCCTCCAAATCCTCCACGTGCACTCCACACTTCAGCTAATTTGGTCGGTTTTCTGCTCGAATTCGTGGACGTGCTCTCAGACCTTCACCTTTCCTTTTCAATTTGCAGACAGGAAACAAAACAAATAGTATTTTCGCTTTGCTTTCTCCAAACAGAAAAGGCCCACGTCATTCCCTTCCACTTTTCCTGCACCACAGAAAAGAAACTTGCCGACAAAGCTAACTCGCCCGCTTATTCGCTTGGCAACGAGCGGGAAACGCACCTGACGATGCCGTTAACTCTTACCTGACCATAGCTTGGACGTTTCATCACCTCCGTCGGTTTCAAGCATCTTGCGGGCCCCACACTATGACGTCTCGTCATGTTATGTATGTATCCATACATGTTCATGTGTATGTTTTTCATGCGTTTTTCGATGTACATAGGTGAATTTTGTCTAGCAGTTAGCTAGCTCCGTGCTCATCTACGTAATAATATAATGCATATTATATATTGTAATAATTAAGAAATCTTAAAAAAATATATCTCTTCAAAATTCTTTTTTAAACATTAAAAAATTAAAATAATAAATATAAAATCTAAAAACAAAGATATATTTGTAATAATATATTATATTAGATAATAATATAATTCATATTATATATTAAAATAGACAATATATATTATTATATTATACATATTATATATTAATATGATAACATAATATATTTTATATTAAAATATATAATGTAGATAATATAATATATTATATATCAAAATATATAGTAATATAATTAATGTTAAATATGATAAAATGTAGATATTAATATAATATATGATATAATAAAATTAAACTTGGGTATAGGGTTAGATTTAGAGGTACAGTTATGATTGGTATTAGAGTTGGGTTGGGTTACTATTTAGGGTTATGACTGGGTATTTAAGGAGGGTTAGGATTTAGTGTTTGGCTTAGGTTTAGAGTTAGGGTTGGGGTTAGGAAAAATAATGTTAGGATTAGGGTTAGATTAGGGTTTATGGTTTATGGTTAGGATTAGATTTAGAGTTTTGGTTATAGTTGGGATTAGATATGAAATAAGGGTTAGGGTTTAAGGTTACAATTAGGGATTTGGTTAGACTTAGGGTTAGGATTATGGTTTATGGTTAGGGTTAGGACAAGGTTAAGGTTACAGTTATGGTTAATGGTTAGGGTTACAATTATGGTTAATGGTTAGGTTAGGGTTAGCATTACGGTTAGTATTTTTAGAAAATTTAGGGTTCTACAATAGAGCTTGGGATTAGGGTTACATTTATGGTACAATGAGGGTTAGAGTTAATATTAGGGTTCAATTAGGGTTATGGTTAGTATTAGGGTTAGCTAACAGTTATGATTAAGGTTAGTGTTAGGGTTATGGTTAGAGTTATGGTTAGGATCAAGGTTAGAGTTAAGGTTAGGGTTAGGGTTAGGGTTAGGCTTATAGTTAGGATCAAGGTTAGAGTTAAGGTTAGGATCAAGGTTAGAGTTAAGGTTAAGGTTAGGGTGCACATTGAGGATAGTGCTAGGATTAGATTTAGAATTAGGTTTTAGGGTTATTGTTACGATTAAGGGTTGTTTTTATATTTGGCTTAGAGTTGGGGTTAGGATTAGGGTCAAGGATAGGGCTAGGGTTAGGTTTATGGATAGGCTTAGGGTTATTAGAGTGAATGCAACTAATTAAAAAAAGAAAAAATATTTAGGGTTAGGTAATTAGGGTTGGGGTTGGGGTTAGGGTTATGAGGATAGGATAAAGGTGAGGGTTAGGGTCAAGGTTAAGGTTTTGAGAAAAAGGTTAGGTTATGATTAGGGTTAGGGTTAGGTTTAAGATTTGGATTATAGTTTAGGGTGTAGCATTTGTCTTCAATTTAGGGTTACAATTAGGGTTAAGGTTAGGGTGTAAGTTAAGGTTAGTGTTAGGGTTAGATTACAATTAGGATCATGGTTTAGGGTTTAGGGTTAGGGTTGTGTTTATGTTTAGGGTTACAAGTAAGATCATGGTTTAGGGTTACAATTAAGATCATGGTTCAGGGTTTAGGGTTTAGGGTTTAGGGTTTAGGGTTAGAGTTATGTTTATGTTTAGGGTTGTGATAAAAAGGATTTGGGTTATGGTTAAGATTAGGGTTTTGAGAAATAGTGTTAGGATTAAAGTTATGGCTAAGGTTACATTAATGAGAAAATGGATGGTTTACTATCCAAGTCTTAGGAATAGGTTTATCGTCAGGGCCAGGGTTAAGGTCAGGGTATGAGTTAATCTTATGATTAGGATTAGAGTTATGGTTAGGTTAGGGATATGATGTTAGGTTTCAAGAAAAGGTCTAAATTTAAGATTAAGTCATAGTTGGCTATAATGAACATGAGAAAAAATGATCTAATTATTTTTTGTGGGAAAATAATCAACTATGACTTAAACTTAAATTTAGATATTTCCCTAAACCCTAACAATAACCATAAACCTAATCCCAAACCTAACCCTGAAGAAAACACATAACCTAACCCTAATTATAGTGTTTGAGGCTAGCCTCAAACACTATATAACCTAACACTATATAGCCTAACCCTATATAACCTAACACATAACCTAGGACTAGAAAAAATTTCTTCTGAGCCCAAACAATCTCCTCTACTTCTACTCGCGTCTACTAGAGTTGCAACATTCAACATTAATGCTTCAACCATTCATTCAAAGCTAAGAATTCCAATAAGATATTTCAATGAAATAGAAGGGACAAGACTTACAACTTTCCAAGAAGAAATATCACATGTCAGATACATATTGATAGATGAAATGAGTTTCCTTGGAGAGAGGTTGCTTAAAAACATAGATTCCAGGCTTCGACAAGCATTCCTAGAAAACAGTAACCAAAGTTTTGGAGGTGAGTTCTAGATTGAAATTGCTAACTTTGATAGCTTAACATTACAATATTTTTTATTCAATTCTATTATAGTTCCTTCTATACAAATTCATACTTATCAATTTAATTAAATATTTTATATTCAGGCATATCTAAGATTTTAGTTGGAGACTTGGCACAATTACCTTCAGTAAATGATAGGGCTCCATATGAAAGCAAAAGGCAAGCAAAGCTACTATGGGAAGAATTCAAAATGGTCACTACATTTAGTCGTGTTTTTCGACAAGATGGACAAAACAAAATACAACAAAGATTTTGTCAAATTCTGACAAACACTAAGGATGTGAATCCCACAATCGATGATTGGATGTTGCTTATGTCAAGAACAAATGCAAGAATCAATGCTTCATAGAATGAAGAATTTGAAAGCAATGTTCATTTGTAATATAATTAATGATTTAATAATATTATAATTATTATTAATCTAATATAATATTAATATTATTAATAATATACCAATAATAAGGTCTAGTCTCCCCACCCCCCGTGGTACCGGAGGGCGTGTCGCGCCAGCACCGTCGGTCACGTTAAAAAGTTTACCAAGCGCACTGCAGTTTATAGGGGGTTGTGCTACCCGATTCCTGTAGTCTAAAAAAAAATTAAAAAAAAATATACCAATAATATTAATAATCTAATATAATTACTATTAATCTATAGATTATATATAATCTTAATATATCAAATATATCATTATAATTCATATAATGTAATATAATATTATCATATAATATATTAATAATATAACATTACTATTAATCTAATAATAATCTAATCTTAATATATTAAATATTATATTATAATATTAATAAATAATAATATAACATAAATAAATAATATAATCATAATACATAATATATCTCAATTAATATTGAAATGTGTTTGTTGCCTGCAACACTGCCGTTGAAACTAGCTTATATACCTTATATATATAATCTATATAATATACGCTGAGATTTATCATTTTGGAGGCGTATTTTTTAAGATTCAAAAAAGCAAAAATGCAAAGAAAAATACGCGTGGAAAATGATAAATCTTGACCTATATTATATAGATTATATATATAAGGTATATAAGCTAGTTATATGATTCTAGAGGAAACTATATTATTGGAGTATATGTGTGTATAACCTATATGAAAGTTTACCGAAGGAGACCCTATGAAACTTTATTATTGGATTTCATAATTTTATGAAGTACATGAAATTTTTGGGATCACAGTCATTCTCAATGATTTTCTTATTATTATATTCTTAAAATGATTTGAAAGTCAATTTTTAAATGGATTAAAGAATGATTTTCTTATTATTATATTCTTAAGATGATTTGAAAATCAATTTTTAAATGGATTAAAGAATGATTTTCTTATTATTATATTCTTAAAATGATTTGAAATTCAATTTTTAAATGGATTAAAGAATGATTTTCTTATTATTATATTCTTAAGATGATTTGAAAATCAATTTTTAAATGGATTAAAGAATGATTTTCTTATTATTATATTCTTAAGATGATTTGAAAATCAATTTTTAAATGGATTAAAAAAGTTAACTGAGTATAATTTTAGGAAAAAATTGATAGTTAAATATAAATAATTTAATAATATGAGTTAGAGGAAAGAATTTATTCCATTAGTCACTAGAGTGTGATGCATCTAATCTTTCAATTAGTTTTTTTACAATAGCGGTTACATGAAAATGAAAGGTCTATTAAAATATTAAAGTATTTCAAACCACTAATATGTGTATTTATTATTATAGCACAAAGTTTTCTAAAAAAAGAAATGCTTCAAATTGATAAACACTTTTTAAATTATATACATAATTTAATATTTATAAAAATTAACTATTAAAAAGTATCAAAAGAATGTCTATGCAATCAATAGGATGCATGTTTGATTGTATTTATTAATTAATTGAAAGTAAAAAATGGGTTCATTTTTTTTTTCAATTAATTAATAAATACAGTCAAGCATGCATATGGGGGCTGCATAGACAATACACAAAAGAACAATTTATATTTACACATTTTCCTAGTCTTTTTCAATTTGACATATTAATAAACAAATATTCTTTTGTACTTATACAATTTATATTTACACATTTTGCTAGTCTTTTTCAATTTGACATATTAATAAACAAATATTCTCTTGTACTTACTTATTCGACTACATAACTCAAGCTTATTTCTTTTACGACACATTTTCTCTCATACTTTCTCTTATATCTACACATCTCAAACTTATTTATTTTAAGTATCTACACAAACAATAAATTATTTAAGTCTTTTTTATGAAACTTCAAAAGAAATATAATATCATCTTAAATTTAATATAAAAATTAATATTTTAAATTAAAATATCAATACAATTTGTATATATGATTGCCTTTTTCTCTTTTTTAAAGACTTAGTAAAAATTAAAATATCAAATACAATTACTATATATGTCCAATATGATTGTTTTTTTTCTCTTTCTTAAAGATTTGTGGAGAACAATTAGCTAAAGCTAAAGCTAATAGAATATAATCACATTTCCTATCCTCATCACTATAAGGAATATTGGAAATTCTGTGGAAAATATTATCAAAAATGTCATAAGAAAGGCAGAAAAAGGAATGAAGAACAAAGAGCTGTCAAATCACTCTGGTTGGTCCGGCATATTTCAAGTGGAGAATATAAAAATTCACGTGTTTCTTGCCGTGGAAAAGTATTACCACTTTATTTTTGCCAGTCCATGGAGTACATCAATGCCTAATCAGGAGCAGATACCAAGCAATAAATTATTTGTGGTTTTATTAAATATAAAAAGTATATTTGTGGCCTTATCAGCTTGGGTTGATTATTATTAGTTTTTAATATTAAAATTATTGTTATGTATTGTATTAATTTATATATAAATTGTTTGTTAACATCTATATATTAAAAAAAAATATGTATTACATTTTTAAATAAATATGATATATAATATTTAGTGAATATAAGTTTGTAATATATTTGATGTATTTTAAAAATTTATATATATTATATTTTTAAATAAAATTTAATAATATTTAGTAGATATAAATTTATAATGTAATTGATGAATCTATTATTAATAGATTTAAATCTAATGTGATATCATCATATATGTTTTAAAAAAATTTATAATGTTAATGATTAGAAAAATATTATAACAAACAAATTATGAGTTATTATTATATTGATCAACATCAACACCAATAAAATATTTATCGAAATAACCTACACATGGAACATGATACTTTAATTAGATTTCTAGTATATATAAATTTCTTATGTCAAACTCTATAAACATGTCAAAGTCAATAGCTCCAACTTTAATATTTAGAGATTTTTTATGCACACACTGCATACCACGTAGTTGAAAAGGAAATGTGATTGTAAGTATCAAGACAACCTCATGAATTTAATATAGCCCCTCCTCTTTTTGACTCCAAAAAGAAAAAGACGGGCCCCTCTAGGTGTATTACTATAGAGATTGGGGATGAATCAGAGCCTTATCAAAAGAGCTTAACTTGTGGTGGGTGGGTTGGGTGAGAGGGGGTCAACTAGGTTAGCTTGTGCTGGTCAACAAAATAAAGGTAATGATAAAAAGGAAATAAATTAGCCCTCGAGGAAGAAGGTTTGGGCTCCACAAACACAAGGTTTCTCCTCGATTGTGAAGAGGATAGCCTAGATAATAGCAATTAGGAAGAGGAAGAAGAAGAGGTTAGTGTGGAGGAGAGGATAGCCTAGATATTAGTGATTAGGAAGAGAAAGAAGAAGAGGTTATTGTGGAGGAAGAAGAGTAACTCAACAAGGAGGAGGAGATCTTTGAAGAAAATAATGAAGAGTAAACAAATGTTCTTGATTTGGAGTAGGGGGATGGTAAGGACAATATTAATGAGGAGATGGAGGAAACCAAAAAAGAGGAAGAGACTTACTTTGAGCCTCTGCAAAGTATAATATACCAAACATCGGAGCTACATAGTTGCATTTTGTGAGCTAATTTAGATGGTGAGTACAATAACATGAAGGATAGAGTTTAAGCTTTGGAAGAGGCTATAGGCAAAGTCTCTTCAATAATTGATGGGATCATGCATTAGACTATTTTTGACACTTTTTCTAGTAAATCTAAGATTAGAAAATCAAGAAGAAAATGAGAGAAAACCAAGAGGAAGTTGCTTAGATGACGACCAATACAAACAACATTTAGGAGAAATATTGGCGCGTTTTCAACAAGTTGAAGACCGATTAGGAATTAATTAGTACTCCTAAAGATTAATTGTTGCCTAGTGTACTTTGTTGTCCTTTGTTGTTCTATGTTTGTCTCTGGCCTATGTGTCTCTATTATGTTTGTGGACTTTATTAATGTTATAATGTCTCCATAAAAGTTGTGTGCCTCCTTTTAATTGATTTTTTCGGTTGGGATGTGTTGGCCTCTATTTTTTGCTTGTTGTTTTGTTGAACCAACCTTCATAATCTCATTACCAAACCCTAATTTTTTTAAATTTTTTTAAGAATGCAATTAAACTTAGTATAACATAAGTTAACATTTTTTAGTAGCTACCTACAAAATTTGACCCTCTTTCGTTTTAATGGGATAAAATATCCAGGACAATTCATTATTGCTCATATTATGTAAGGGCCTACGCCAGCATGACGCCTAGCTCTAGCAGCACAGAGGGGTTCTCGCAACTTACCTACATGTCTCTTTACGGTGATGCATGTGACTAAACCCTAATCCACTTTGTCACGAACTTTCTGGAAATCTAGCAATTGCCCCAGAATCAATATCCCCTAAGTTCATCGATAAGGGTTTTCTTATATATATCTCCATACCCTCCGTGCCTATCGATTATAAGATCAACAAAGGAAAAAAATACCTACTTTTTAAAAAATGGGATCCTGTTTGCTAGAGGGTCCCGAACCGACAGAGAGGAAATGGGATCTCGATTTGTAAAAAACAAGATCCCGATTCGTAAAAATCGAGATCCCGTTTCGCAACACTATTTATTTTTTTTAAATGAAGAAATCTTCATTTTTACCTGCGCGCACGGGATCTCGGTTTTAGAGCGACAACGATCCCTAGAAGACCTCCAGCTACCCATACTCTCCCCCATTTTTTGCATTTTTTCATTCCAAATTGAAATTTTTGATAAATTTACTATTTTTAGCATGTTTATTTCAATTTTTATTTACATTTTAAGCATTTTATCTCATGTTATTTTTCAAATGAGAAATTGTACAAATAGATTAAAAAAATACGTCAAATTGTGAAGATTTTCAATAGAAACAAAAAAAATAAAGCTTGAATTGTATTTTAGAAACAAAATTTAACTTTTGAAACTTGAATTGTTTGATGAAACAAAAATAAATTGAATTTGAAAACCCTAATTGAAACAAAACAAAAAAATTGCATTTCAAAACCCTAGAAATTGAAATAAATTGAAAATTTGCATTTAGAAACCCTAATTAAGCTTTTTGAAATCTCAAATTCAAATCAAAGCAAAAAAAAAGAATTTCAAAACTCTAGTTTGAATTGAAACTAAAAAATTGTATTAAAAACCCTAATTGCTTAGAAATTGAAACCCTGAATTGAATTGAAACAATAAAAATTGCTAAAACCCTAAATTGAAATCGAACAAATCATTTTGATTTTGAAAACCCTAATATTCGAGCTCAAGAAAATTCTTTTGCATTGCTTAAATGTTTTAAATTTGATTTGCATTGTATGGATAAAATGATATGTTAAATTTTAGTTTCAATGTTAAATTATAATTAGATTAGAAAAACTTTCCATTTTTTGTGAAATGAGTACATTATTGCTATATGAATTTTCATTTAGAACTATCTTTTATATGAATTTTGATAATTAATTTTAGGTCAAATAATCAGTCTATTAAAAAGATGAAATAAAAATAAAACACATAAATTCTAAATCTAGCTTCATCTAGGGTCTATTCAAAACCTTAAGTGAGGATTAAATTCAAAATCTAGCTTCATCTAGGGATCTAGGGTTCTTGAATTGAAGTTGAACTACTTAAGAAGAAATGTGGTATTTTGATGAAATGTAAATTAAATTAGGGATGGTAAATAAATCAACTCTCTTTAAAAAATATAGATGTCTATTCTATTAGAGAAAAAATGAGGATTTTGAACAATTAATTATTAGAAATTAAGATTTAAGTTATAATCTATTTTGAAGAAAAATATAGTTTTTAAATACATTTTTGAGAAAAATAATGGTAAGAAATATATAAATTAATTTAAAGAATAGAGTTTAGGGCATATGCATAATATTGATTTTTTGTGAAATTAAATGAGAGGGTTACTTGACACATAGAAATTAGTTCTATTAGAAATGAAGATTTAAATTATTAAGTAGTGGCATTTAAAAACACCTAGGGGTGAGTGTTGGATCTCAATTGTCATGTTCTCATAGGTTAGCCCTCATGATAAGATCAAGTTCATGATTATGGGAATGATTGAGGAGAATAGTATTCAAACTTGGAAATGGTGATGCATAATTAGATTAAATTTAGGTCCTCCTATTGAAGTGTTCCTAGCATAGTACTTTCAAAAATTTAAATGATTTGTGAATAATCATCAAGTGTAATTAAATGATAAAATAAAGACAATCGAATGCCTTTGAATACTAAGCAAGTTTAGTTGGCTCATAATGTATTATTAAATGTGTAAGGGATGGAAAATTTTGAATTTAAATTTTAAAATTTTAATGATTAAATCCATGGTTTAGGATTTACCATATATATGTACTTAGAGGATTGGTCTAGGATTTAAATTTTTGCACTAGTTACCTAGACACTAAATAATCTAAATATTTTTGTTTTCTAAGTTCTTTAGGTTCTTTCAATTACAAACAATCTAAAATAAAATAATTTCAATTCAACATTAACTAATTTTGTATTATACATGTTTTATATCATAAAATTCATTTAAGTGAGTTTAATATTAATGAAAAAAATATTAAATAAAATAATCTTATATTCAATTAAAAAAAAATCCAGTTAAAATATACATCAAACTCAATCTTAATCACACTTAATTATGTGTTTCTATTACAAAAATAGTCAATCTATTCATAAACTAGGCACTAACTTGCAAGTCCATTATTCCAAGGGCCACCCAAACTTCACCCTAAGTTCGCTAAACCCTAAGCCCTGAACTCTAAAATCTAAACCCTCAACACTAAAGCATCCATTTTGTCTTAGGACCTTATAATCAAATTTGGTTTCCTTAGGCAACTCCACCAAATTTGATTCCCTTAAGCCATGTCATTTTGTCGTAGAACCTTACTACAAAGATCCCCTTAAGACAAATTTGATTCCCTTAAGCCATGTAATTTTGTCGTAGAACCTTACTACAAAGATCCCCTTAAGCCATTGTATTACCATAAACCCTAAACTCAAAACTCTAAACCCTAAATAGGCTAAAGACATAATTTTTTCACCACATTTTATTCACTTGAGCCATGTCATTTTGTTCTAGGACCTCACTAGACATAGATCTCCTTAAGCCATCGTATCACCCTAAATCGTAAATTGATGTCTTAAGGGGTCCTAATATAACATTTCTTAATGGGATCAAAGAAGTTCTTAAAATTTGGTGAAGTTGCCCAAGGCAACCAAATTTAACAATAACAAGATTGTGCAAGATTATAATATGAATGATATTTGAAACAAGACCCATATCAATCAACTATTCCACAAGAAAATGTTCTTCACTAAAGCATTCATTTTGTCTTAGGACCTTAAAATCAAATTTGGTTGCCTTAGGAAACTCCACCAAATTCGATTTCCTTAAGCCATGTCATTTTGTCATAGAACCTTACTACAAAGATCCCCTTAAGCCATCGTATTACCGTAAACCCTAAACTCTAAACTCTAAACCCTAAACAGGCTTAAGACATCATTTTTTCCTAGGCCCTTAATGAAATTTGGTTGACTTGGGCAACGTCAACAAATTTTATTCACTTGAGCCATGCCATTTTTTTCCTAGGACCTCACTAGACATAGATCTCCTTAAGCCATCCTATCAGCCTAAATCGTAAATCGATGTCTTAAGGGATCCTAATATGACATTTCTTAATGGCATCAAAGAAGTTTTAAAAATTTGGTGAAGTTTCCCAAGGCAACCAAATTTAACAATAACAAGATTGTGCAAGATTATAATATGAATGATATTTGAAACAAGACCTATCTCAATCAGTGTTCCACAAGAAAATGTTCTTCATTAAAGCATTCATTTTGTCTTATGACCTTAAAATAAAATCTGGTTGCCTTAGGCAACTCCACCAAATTTGATTCCCTTAAGCCATGTTATTTTGTCCTAGGACCTCACTAGACATAGATCCCCTTAAGCCATTCTATCACCCTAAATCGTTCAATCAATTGTTCCACAAGAAAATATATAGGGTACTCCCATGAATCCTATCCTATATACCTATCTCAATCAACTATTCCACAAGAAAATGTTCTTCACTAACTTCACCCTAAGTTTTGAAGTTTATAATAAGATCATGCAAGATTATATAATATGAATGAGATAAATCATCATCTAGGTTGATTATTTTATGGTTTAGGGTGATAGGATGGCTTAAAGGGATCTATGTTAAACTCTAAACCGTAAACCCTATAACATTCATAAATTGTCTTATATTAATAGTTAATTATATTTTCATTCAAGTAACATGCCTTAGACATAAATGAGGCTTACTTATTTTACCATATGTATTGAATTAGGCTATTTATATTGAATGGTTTAAGGGTATAAATCCTAAACATGTATCTTACATTTTGAAATTACAAATCTAATACACGTTCGCTCATATCTTCTAGAGATCACCTGGATTGATTCAATAATATTCACAATCCACCTCTATGCCATCCATCTCCACCACCTTCACCTCCACCTCCACCCACTCCACCTCATAACGCCCACCTCCACCACCTGAAATCGATGGTGCTCATTTCCAAGCACGAATCAATTCCAATGTAAGAACCATCCAAGATCAAATCAAAATTATTGAAAATGAAGAATTTGTCACACCACCTATGAGGATGATTGCATCTAGGATGCAAACCATTGTTGATGTTGTCATGGCTATGGATGGGATCTTAGATGGGCATCAACAATGGCTAGAGGATAGGAGAACTTGTGATTCTGAAAAGGAAAACACAAATAAATGAAGAGATGCAGTAGAGACCAAATAATAGTTTTTAAATTAAGACAATGATCTTATATAATTATGAATTTATGAATTTGGTGAACGATGGATATTCTGTGTGACATGAATTTATGATTTTGGTTCTAGATGGATATTTTTAGTGACTTGAATTTATGAATTTGGTGGAATTTATGAACTTATAATGAGGAATTTATAATAGTATATATTTTATGACTATCTAGTCTCATCATGATGGAAAATTGTAATATATATATATATATACATGCATTAGACATAAAATGAGCTTTTTGTGAATGTTTCAAGTTTATGTTTACTATGTACACATTAAAATTGCACATAGTTCTTATATTTTGAATTTTTTATGTATGTACATAGTTTACTTTAATGATGTATATGTACATGCAAATTATGCATGGTATTTTTTATTTTAAATGTACATGTACATGTTAAATGTATGTATGTTAAATGCATGGTATTTTTATTTTTAAACATATGTACATAGTTTACTTGATCAAGTTCAATCAATGTAGGAGTGTGTTTCAATTTTATATGATCTTAATATATGTATGCACATCATATTTAAACAAATTTGCATGTGTGTTTCAAATTTAACTATTTCTTGTAATTTTTGAAGTTTGTATGTTAATTTAGTATAATTTAATGCAGGTGCACACTTATATCTCATATCATGGATGATTTTAGCATTGATGATATCATCAATCCACCTCCACCTCCCCCTCCACCTAATATGCCACCTCCACAACCTGTTGCATCTGATGAGGCTCGCTTACGAGCAAGCATAAATGATCAAGTTGCAAATATACAAAATAAAATCAATGCTATGCAGAGTCAAGCATTGATTCCACCACATGTTAGACATTTTGCATCTGCAATGCAAAATGTTGTGGATGCCATCAGGACCATTGATTTTGATCTAGATAGGCATAGACGAGACAGAGAACAAATGAGACAATTTTATGCTGATAGTCTCTCTTATAAATAAATATTAGACCTTAAAATTATGAAAGCCAACCTAGCCCCCTACTTTCTCGACCCTGTTACTCGACAGCCCATTCCTGCAAACAAATCTAGAATATCCATGAGGTGGTGCATACATCAAGAGATGAGTGCACATTTTTGGAATTGATTGTATATGGTTTTTGATAGTCCCCCACATGCTAATTGGGAGTGCCCATTGTATTTTTTGAGGAAATTGTATGTAGAGTTTTTATGGGGCAAAAGCCCAATTATTATTTTTTAAATCATTTCAGGCTGTTGGTGGCAGTATGCCACAATAGAGGTTAGGGGCAAGGGTTGATCCCCAATGCCCTGTGCACGTGCAACTCCTTGTTGTTACTCCTGTTCCTCCCATTCCTGCACCTGTGCATCATCGATCTATGGTCTTGACATTAGGTTCCCTTAGTACACTCGTAGGAGACCTTGATCAGCATGCTTTTGCGATAGCGAGTGGGGAGCATAGAGATGATGATGATGGAGGAGTGTTTTATGGAGCTGGTCTGAGTACCACTCTAGGAGTGTCGAGGCCCATCCCACATGTATGTACTAGTTGCCATCAAGTATGCTATGGACCTGATTAGGCCACACCTAGTTCGGGTGGACGTGGAGATTCTAGTGGTTCATTTGGTCACATCAGTTCATTTGTAGAGTTTCTTACAAGAGGCGAACATCCTAAGGACACTGCTACACTGGTATAAATATACATCTACACATTCATTTTATAATAATTTTGATGAATGTATATATCAAAGTATTTAGTTTGCAATACATTTTAACAATCAAACTTTTTGGTGTATAGATGATAGTAACGATGGGGCAATCATCCGTTCCATGAGTACATACATCGACACCAGTCCTAATCGGCAACCCTTATGGGGTATTTTGATTTTAATTTTTTAAATTATAAATGAAATGATTTTTAACTTTCAAGTTTTAAATTTATAATTGAATAACATATATGTTTGAAATATTGATTTTGGTTTACGAGAGTCAATCAGCTTCCACGCCGATTCCACCTGAGGGGTTGTCGAGCACTCCTCCACTATCGACCGTCATTGACCAGGGGCAGGTATGTATTTATATTGTAAATTGTTTAACTTACATTAGTATAGTTACAATTATGAATTTTTAATTCACTATATATGAAATATGCATGTACACTTGTAAATATTATAAGCTTGTGTTACATGTCTACATGTATGTCTAGGTTGATACCACAATGAGAATGGCCATCGTGCAAACATTAGATGTTGCGTTTACTCGTGAGGCCTCTGATTTTTAGGTTGTTTAAATAAATTTCTACACAAAATGTGCAAACTTGACGATATATATATACCTAATTCAAGTATGTTACACGCTTTAATTTTGATCTTGTAGGACTTTGTTAGTGCGAATTTCAACCCTGACCTAAACATAGTTACACTTCTTGGAGGGCATGCGGAGCAGGCTCCAGATCAAATGGTAATTTAAAATTTTTATTGTATTTAAATTCAATTATAAATTATATATAGTGAATATATAACTTTAATTTTAAATTTCAAATTTCAAATTGAATATATATATAATTTGAGCTAATACATGTTTTAAATTCCTTTTCTTTTATAGCATGTGACACATCTAGTAGTTGAGAATGTGCAAACATGTCCTGCAGAAGAGGGTGCACAACCTATGGATATGGTACAATAAAAATATTATAAATTATAAATTAATTTCAATTAAATCATTTTTAATTGTAGGCTTGTGCATCTAATTTCAACTTTCTTTATCTTGTTTATGTCTAGATTGATTCAAAGAATGTAGAGGTTGCTTCAGGTGTAGTAGAGCATCCAAACCCAGATATGATGGTAATTTAATTTTAATATGATGAATTATAACTTAAATTTTAATTAAATAATTTTTCATTGACTTACATATGATTTCATCTTGCTCTTGTATAGAGTGTTTCAGTTCATCTGCATAGTCCGCACGGCATGAAGAGGTCTCTTGATTATAGAGACAATACATGACCTAGAAACATGATTTTGTGGGTTATATTTGTTTATTTTGTGGACTATATTTCTGGTTTCTCATGTACTTAGTTGGACTTTATATTTCATGGTTCTTGAGTACTTAGTTGGACTTTAGTTCATGGGTTGTACTCTGATGGACTTTTTTTCATGCGCTTAATATATTGGTTTCATGCACTTAATATGTTTACATAAATTATGGACTTTATTATTGTTTGAAATTTTAATTTACACATATACATTTACATGCATTTTATGTTCATAGTCAAGATATTAATATAGGACATTAATGTAAAATTAAATATAAATATAAAATTAAAGTTGAAATTAATAGGACATTTTAATAATTATACTTTACAAATTTAGTGATCTCATACATGATATGTAAATTCAATAATTAGCTATAATTAGTCAATGAACTTATTCAATTCACGTCAATCAATAATTAGTCAATAAATCATAATTTACAAACAAAAGCAATTCGTTTATAGACCAAAAAGGATAAAATTTTAAGAAATAAACAAAACCATACAAGATTAGAGAGCAAAAGCATTAATAAATTCTATAAATAATAAAATCCAACACTAAGTTATAATGGAATCCAATACTAATTTATAAGCCATCAAAACAAATAATGGCATCCAATACTAATTTATAAGTTGTCAAAACAAATAATGGCATCCAATACTAATTTATAACTTGTCAAAATAAACAGGTACATTGAAAACAAATAAGGGGACATCTTAAGGGGTCATAATACAATGTCTTAAGGGGATGTCTTAAGGGGATGTCCGAAGGGGTCATAATACGAAGTCTTAAGGGGACATCTTAAGGGGTCATAATACGACGTCTTAAGGGGATGTCTTAAGGTTTCATAATAGAACGTCTTAAGGGGATGTCTTAAGGGTTCATAATAGAACGTCTTAAGGGGTCATAATACAAAGTCTTAAGGGGATGTCTTAAGGGGATGTCTTAAGGGTTCATAATAGAACATCTTAAGGGGTCATAATACAATGTCTTAAGGGGTCACAATAATATTAATGTACAGGCAATATCAATACATAATCAAAACATGTACTTAAATATATTTTAACTAATAATTACCTCTATTTAAAAGGACAATATAAAACAAACTATATTTACCTATATTTACTTATTCCATTGTACCATCTGCATCCTCTCTTTTTTGTAATGCATCTATGATTGTCTCATGCTCTTCCATAGAAATTATCCATCATGTTCTCCTTTACCATGGCCAGCTTCAAAAAAACTCCATATATGTTGGACATTAAGTTCTTTGTGAATCCTACTTAACCAATAGAACATTTGAGCATTCTTGAACTGCCCCGTACAATTATCTGACCATATGAGGTGTTCTTTCATATGGATTCCTCTTTCTCTTAAATTTTTGTAAAATATACTAAAACAGTATTGAACAAACTTTGATGAGTGTAATTGGTTGTCACTCAAATAAAAATGATACTCCCTCAGAAATTTTCTATCATCCTCAGTTCTATCATCTGCATGTCTTTAACAATATGGACAAACATAGATATTGCACTAAATTATAATACTGTGATTGAATTTCCTCTTGCGGAGCTAGAGTATAATTTTCCGCAAAATCAACAACTGAAAGTATAGTACCAATTGGAAATGTGTTTCTACATGCACGAAATTGGCCATCAAGCCATCAAGCATGTTGAGAGTGCATGATATATTTTGGTACTATCTTATTCTTAAATTCACTCATGAATGCATGCACACTAACTTTTTCTGTAACTAAATCACAACGCTTTCCTATTTTTTCATCTTTTAAATAATAGTGAACATTCTTAAATATTTTAACTTCTACTAATTGTTGTCCAAAATCATTATCAACACTTTCATGCATACAAATTCCTAAGAATGAAAGATTTCCACAGTCAACGCATTGTCTAGAAATACAAGAACTTAAATAAAACAATTTACCATTAGATCTTTCACAAAACAAACTTGAAATAAACTCCCTTATTGCTTTAGGTGGCATATTAATACCACATTCTTGTATAATCATGTTAGTATGCAAGGTACAACGTATATATCGAAAAACATCATAAAAATAACGAAATTGAACATGTGTTTTACAACAACAAGATATTCATCGCTTATTAATTTTTACATATCATGGTTTACATTTTTCAAAAGACCATTGACTTAATTTAATATTACTGAGTAACACTAAATCAGCACAATTTTTTTTTATAAAATTCAGCTAGTGTTGTATCTAATAGGTGTTTTGGGTGAGGATCACGAAATTTGGACCCCACCATTAATTTTAAAACATCTCTAGCATTAGATGAAACCCTATTATTATCATGCCAATATTTTTCAATCAAAGATTTAATTTCAACATTCAATTTCATATCAAACCTCGGGAGTCGACCACTGAAACTCCAACATTGGTTGATAGGATCATTTTCTATAATTTCTCTTCTTTTTGCTGCTCTTAGCAATGTTTTAGGATGTATTTTTAAAACTTCACTAATATTTCTTACCATTCTTTTATTCAAAGTTGCTTTATTAACTATAGCAGTTGTTATAGCTCTTCTTGCTGCATTTTTATCTTTAGATCGACTATTTTTTCCAATAGATTGAATGGCACTAGAAACAATACACATAGCATGTTTTAATGGTTGATCTTTTCTTTTTGGTTTAAAAAAAATGCCTAACCTTTTCATTATTTTCCTCATTTTTTGCATTCTCATCAATTGCATCATTAGTTGACATTGAATTGCAATTTTTTTACAATAAAAGAATTCATTGTATATTTTATTTTCATGTGTTCTTATTTGCCTCCAAGAAATTTGACCAGGAAGATTATCAAAAACACCACTTTCAATTTTTTAAAAAAAGTATTTTCATTAAATTCAACATCACATTCTAGATTTTCATCTTCATCTTCATTTTCATTTTCATTTTCATTTTCAACTTCAAAACGATTTACATTTTCATCTTCATTTTCATCAACAAAATGGTTTTCATTTTCATTTACATCAACAAAACGGTTTTTGTTTTCATTTTCAATAAAAGGATTATTTTCAATTTCATTTTCAACAAAAGGATCATTCTCATTTTCATTTTCAAAAAATTCTATAAAATTTTCATCTCTCTGAATATTATTAATGTCTACATCGTTAAGTCTAGCATCTTGTAAAATTTCTACATATGAATTTACCATTTCACTAACATGTGGATTTGAAGACGTACCTAGATTTGTGCATATGGAAACATTCTCCATAGCATTGAAAGAGGGATTTGAAGACATAGTAGGACTTGCTTGTATAATCATATTATTCTCCAAATTGACTTCTTGCAAATTCGCTTCATCTACAACCATGGTCTCCTCTATGTTTTCATCTTCAATAGTTGTGGAATTGGATGCTCCCCCATCATTCATTGATTTAATCCTCACTCTTCTTTCTCTTTGTCTTTGTCTCTCCTTCTCTTTGTTTGCTTCAAATTCTTCAGGAGTCAATGTCTTCCTCCTCTTATTACGAGCTTTATCTCCCATGATTATAAAATTCTGAAGCACAAATGAATTTAAATAGTGAAATTCTTCAAAAAATTCAATTCAAATTCGAAGTTCAAGACCTATAAGGACTAAATTCTTCCTTTTTTGTTCCTCAAAACAAGTAGAAAACTAGCACAATTCCACTTTAAAACTAATTTCTTCATGCCTCCTTTGAAAAAATCAATTCATATTGCAAGTTGAAGATCTTTTTTTCCTTATTTGAAAAAATGGGATCTCTCCTTTGAAAAAAATAATCAAAAAACCAAGTCAACACCTGTAAAAAAACTACTTGATGAAAAATAGACCAATTTTACTGCTCTCGACCGTACATGTGAAGTTGCAAACTTCACAGTAAAATTTGACAGTAAATACAAATAATATAGTTAAAAAGAAATAGGATCCCATTTATAATAAATGGGATCCCGATTATAGAACGGGATCCTGCTTTTTAAAAAACTGGATCCTGTTCTACAATCGGGATCTCGTTCCAATATTTATTGTCGGGACCATTGGCAGGGCAACGGGATCCCATTTTATAAATGGGATCCCGTTCCCTTGCCAACAGTCACCATATTAAATATATGGAAACGGGATCCCGATTGTAGAACAGGATCCCGTTCTATAATCGACATCCTGTTTTATAATCGGGATCCCGTATTTTAAATTTGATTTTTTTTTGCTTTGTGGTTGGGTTTTTCCCTCGGATTTTGGTTTGGGAAAAGCATTGGGAGTCCAAACCTAGGCCTTCAACTTGGTTTGACCTTCAAGTTGAAGGTTCTAACAATGTTAAGGAAAAAATTCAAGTTTGGACATATGGCTGACGACTTTTTTTACAGAGTTTTTCGATGAAATTAAAACCCATTATAGATTAGACAATTTAGATTCCAAATATGTAAATTTTCTTACAATTGGATTAATATTTTTATTTTTCATTTAATTTCTAATTAAACAGGTCCATAAACTTGAATTATCAGTGTTTTTTAATATTTTAATAACTTTTTATCAACATAACATTTTTATGAACGGATTACATGAGAACAAACTTCAGGCAATTCTTTTCAATTTAAAAAAATAAAAGAAAAGAAAATTTTAGGTCATCTTATGCGTGTCATACACGATGATTTTTTAAAATGACAAATATGCCTAGTAAAAATTTAACAAAAAAAAAAAAAATCAATAAAAAATTACAAAAAAATATAAAAAACAAGCTTCAGTGAGTCACAAATATTTTCCCAAAAGGATTTAGAAAAATACAATAATTTGGGTCAAAATATGGATGTTGTACACGTGCATTGTATGGTAAAAAAAGTGACTTTTAAACAGCGGTTTGTAGAAATGCCTATTGAAACTCGATTTGTCCAATTTGGGTATTGAAATAAATTACATATTTGGAAACTAGACTCCGAGTACTACATTTTATGATCAGTGACTTTTTCGAATATTCCATCTCTAGGTGCTTCAAATTTTAAGGTCAAACTGTCAAATTCTGAAAATCAGGGAAAACACTACCACTTTTTGGCCAAAAAGTGGACTCAACTTCTTGCGAGCACCCAAAATTTTATCTTTTTAACTTTTATTAAATATTAGTCTTAGGATCATTTAATTTTGGCTCAGTTCATTTAATTATGACACAATCATTTAATGTTGGTACTACATCACACCTTGTCTATATAAGCAGGGTCATTGTACACTTTGTAATATGCTTCATCATCATATTTCATACATCTTAATATCAAGAAAGCTTATATTCTTGGATATTCTCTTATTCAAGGTTGTAATTAATTTTGTAGGTACTCTTGAGCGAGAGCTAAATTCTAGCTCCTACATGGTATCAAAGTAAGCCTTACAAATGTTGGATGTTGTGGTCGAGTTGCTGATATGTGGTTGGCATTGACATAAACACTATTAGCATAAATGTCTTTAAGGCTATATATGTTGAGGATATTGAGAAAATTGAAATAAATATGTTATAGGTTATCTATGAAGCAGTGAAGATTGGTATGGAGGAAAATTCAGTATGTTGTAAACTAGATGTTGCAGATTAAAGGGTTTGTTTACAAGCCTATCTAGTTTCTACTCCATAAGTTTCAGAGGTGCGCATGAAGATCTGAGGAAGTTATAAGTTTATGTGTTTTGACAACCATTTTGTTACTACAAATGGTGTTCATGGAAGAAGGCAATTTGATTCTAGTAATCTGAGTTGTTGCATATGTTCCTGTGACATTCGTGGATGTTTCTAGATCATGTTCTAATTGTACTACACGTCTGCATTGATCATTGTGCTCGCAATTCGAGATTTTCTCTTACGTGTTCATATTTCTCATGTTCATGAGCGACAAGGTGTTTGAAGTGTGTTGTGGATCTTCGAGGAAGAATATTTGAAGATGTTTTTTGTTTGAGGATATTGTTATAGGTCCCTCCTATGTTGTGGCTCACTTTGGTTGATGCGCATTGATAATCTTTATTGTTTTCAGCCGACAATTTGCATTCATTCTATTATTTTGTTGAAGCCGACATAAAGCAATGTAATTTATTGTTGCAGATATATATAAGCGATTTTTTATCTCATTTGAGAAGTGAGCAATGTGAAGTATGCAAGTCCTATGTACGAATAAGGTTCAGATCATTTGAAGGCAGAGCAAAGTGTGAAGAAGAGTGAAAGATAGTGAAGAAGTGTTCATGTGCTTAAACGAAACTGTACTTAGGCATTTGCAGATGCTACTCTCTCAGTTCAATTTCTTCAGATGGTTTTAATCTGAATATTTTATGTAAGACAATGAGTCTTCCTTTGAGTAGTGAGCTCTAGGCAGTGCGCCTGAATACATGCGCATTCCTCTTATATTCTTCTTATACTTTTAATAGGGTATAACTTGTTGATTAACCTCCACCGTGGTTTTTTCCCTAACAAAGTTTCCACACAAAAATATTGGTGTTGTGTGTGTTTTTGATGTGTTGTTGATTCATGCTTTCACTAAATTAATAATCAGATCTAAGAATTAAGGTTAATAAGAAATTAGTAAGTTTGAAATTTTGGGATAACTGATTCACGCCCCCTCTCAGTTGTCTGCCCTTGTGTTGCCAAAATTGGTATTAGAGCAAGTTCCTTGGAAGAATTTTAATAGCTTGAGATGATCCGGGATGGCAACATACAAGAAGGATAGTCTGATATTTGATGGAACAAACTATTCTCTATGGAAGAATCGAATGGAGTGCAATCTGAGATGCATTGGTGAATCCTACTGGCACATTACATGTAATAGATATGTTATCCCTCCAAATGGTCCTACTACTATTGTTGAGACTAGGGATGTTGAATATAACATCAAGGCTTAGGAAGCATTATTGAGTGCTTTGACTGATACTGAGATGACAAATGTTATGAATCTGAAAACTGCTTATGAGATCTGGAAAAAGTTGGAAACTTTATATGAAGGTGATGCTAATGTGAAGATGGCTAAGCTACAGTTTCTGAAAGGAAAATATGAACTATTGAAGATGGGAAATGATGAGAATATTGTTACTTACATGCAAAGAGTGAATGAACTTGTGTGTGGTCTTTGTTCCTGATGCATACAAAATTAAATGCTAAGCTACAGTGCTTGATGCATACAAAATTAAAGCTGCAGCCATTGATGAGCTCTGAACTATGAAAAATATAACCAAAGATATGTTGGTTGGTAAACTTACTGCTTTTGAGTTGAGTGAATTCGGTGATGCCCTTCCTAAGACAGAATCTGCATTCAAAGATACTACTTCCGAGAGAGAAGCAAAGATATGATCCGAGTGAAATCTCTTCTAGAAAGGTATTCAGATATGTGGAAGAAATGAGATAGATTGAAGAAGAAGAAAGAGAACTAAATGAGCTTGAAGCACTTATTGTCAAAAGGGAAGCCAGAGGACAAGGTAAGTATAAAGGAAAGTTGCCTATTAAATGTTTTTCTTTCTTAACAAGATAGGTAATTTTGCATCAAGGTGTCCAAAAAGAGTTCCTAAGCCAAGACCTTACAAGCCTAAATTTCAAAAGAAGTGTTACTATTTTGTTGATGAAGGTGTGACAGATGATGAATCTGATAAAGGGAATGCAAGTGAAGATGAGTTTGTGTTTATTGCTATCAAAAAAATAATTTTGTCTATTGAATCTGCTAGTTGTACAAATGTGGAGAAAGCCCTAGCTACTCGAGTTGAAGAAAAATATGAATGGATAATTGACAGTGGATGTTCACATCACATGGTAGGTGATAAGAGTAAATTTGTAAGCTTCGAGAAGTATGATGGTGGTGTTGTAAGATTTGGTGATAAAAATGGTGGTATAATCTATGGTAGAGGATGTATTTCTTTTGATGGTAAGCATAATATTGATGATGTTCCTTATGTTGAAGGTTTGAAGCATTCTTTTGAGTGTCAGATAGATGGCTGATAAGGGTTACAATCTTAAATTCAAAGATGGAAAGTGTAGCATATTGGGAAGTTCTGGAAATGTGATTGCTTCAAGTACAAAAACAAAAGGTAACATCTTTCATCTGAATGTTGGTAGTAAAATTTGTTCGATTGCTCAAGTTGATAAAATTTGGTTATGGCATAGAAGAATGTGTCATGTAAACTTTGACAGTAAGATAAGTTCATCACAGGTAGTAAGAGATCTTCCTAAGTTGGTGAAGCCTACTAATACCATATGCAAGAAATGTTAGCTAGGAAAACAAACTAGAATTTCATTTCACAACAAACAACATTGTTAATTGGGAAGGAGTTTGGGTTCCTGGATATTGCATTCATTCCCTTTGCTTCATGGTTTCATAACTATGAAAGTCTTGGGAATTTCAAGATACCATTTGAGAGTGAGTACCCATTGCTTGATAGATGGGTTAAGAGGTGTATGGAGAGGGACAGTGTCAAGAAATTCCTTCCCAATCCTGATGAGGTTTTGGGATATGCAATACAAATGAGGAAGAGGTTTTTGGGTGATTAAATCAATTTGATCAATTGTTTAGCATGCAACATGTGGGTTTTCATTAGGTGGGTGTATTCTCTGTAATAGATGGCAATACAAGATGTCCAAAGAGTGCAGATGGTAGCATTCAATTTAGTGTTGAACAAGTATATTATAGGTAGTAAGTTGCCATGTTTGAACACATTTCAGAGTTACCGTTCAATTTTATCTTTGAAAGATTTGTATTTTTTGAAGGATAAATCTACGCAATAGAGAATGAGATGTGTAATCAAGACTCGATAACGT
Organism: Sequoiadendron giganteum; assembly: GCA_007115665.2. Classification (NCBI taxonomy): domain Eukaryota; kingdom Viridiplantae; phylum Streptophyta; class Pinopsida; order Cupressales; family Cupressaceae; genus Sequoiadendron; species Sequoiadendron giganteum. The sequence continues at coordinate 512,245,230 of CM021100.1, forward strand.
TTATTATATGATTCCAAATTATGTTAGGAGGAAACCATATAATTGGATTATATATGTTTATAAACTATATGAAAGTTTACAAAAGGAGACCCAATGAAACTTTATTATTAGATTTCATAATTTTATAAAGTACAAGAAATTTTTGGGATCACATTCATTCTCAATGATTTTGTTTTTAAAATCACTTGTTATTATCTTCTTAAGATGTTTTTAAAGTTAATTGGGTTCAATTTTAGGGAAAACTTTGTGGTTAAAAGTGTAATCTCTTAAGATGTTTTTAAATCATTTTGGAAATGGGTTAAGAAGTTAACTGAGTTCAATTTTAGGAAAAAATTGGTGGTTAAAAGTGTAATCTCTTAAGATGTTTTAAAATTATTATGGAAATGGGTTAACAAGTTATCTGAGTTCAATTTTGGGAAAAAATCGGTCCTTCACTGATTAAACATTTCTTCAAAGTTAAAGTGTAATCTCTTATGTTATTGTTCTCTTTGTGTTCCTGTATGTTTAGCTGGATGTCTTTACCTAGCTTGATTACTGTCATGGAGATTATGACTGTTGATATTCATTGTAAGTTGCCTTATGAGTTGTTGTTCGTCAAGTTTCAGTTGGTTATTGATATTGTAAAATTTTTTACTTGCTTCTCTACCTTGTAAGATGTTGAGTCCCTTCTCTTTCTTGTAAGTCCTATTTTGGACTATCCTTCATTCTTTTTGTAATATTCTTTCAGCTTATTTCAATAAAATAAATAAAATAAAAATATTTTGAGTGAAGGAATATTGTGATGGACAAATTTTTAATATTGATAGTTCATACCAATGAGTAACATCTAAATGTGAATTAATAATCATGAAATATGAAAAAAAGTGTGGTATGAAATATAAATAATTGTGACTAAAAACTTAAAGTTGAATTGAGCAATCATAATATAAGAGCTACAGTAGAGGACTCATTAGCCACCCATGTCTCAATAGTCACTATGGTGTGATGCATCTAACCCTTCCATTAATTTTTTTACAATAGTCGTTACATAAAAATGAAAGGTTCATTAAAGTATTTCAAACCACTAATATGTGTATTCAGTATTATAGCAAGAAACATATTTAGTAATATAGCACAAGTTTCTTGAAAAACTAATGTTTCAAATTAAAGAACACTTTTTAAATTATATATAATTTAATATTTACAATAATTAATCATTAATAAGAGTGTTCAAAAGAGAGATTAGTCAGGGATGTAAATTTGGTTGTATTTATTAACTAGCAATTGCACTTTAGGTGTGCAATGTGTACGCCAAAGAACCTTTTGATAAGTTCAAAATTTTATGGACACAAACTACCCTCAAATATGTCTGTTACTTTCAATTCCTTGGGTGGGAGCAAGTCTAAGATAGAACCGATGGAGATACATCCAAGCATTTGATCATTTTAACATGAATAAAGTGCATCTAATATTCTACAAATAAGAAACCATAGTTAACTATGTCATATCCAGTGAGCTTAGTGTCTTTTGTCGATCAATAAGGCATGGTTTGGTGGTTGCATTTTTTTGGGAGATCTAAATCATACCTCATTGTGCAGTGCCCTCATAAATATGTAGAAAAAGTATGAATATTATTAGTCCATGCCTATCAATAGATGGAGTCTTATGTGTTCGATTGATCAAATTGGTATAACCAAAATAATTCCCAGTTTCATCAAGCTAATGATTTGAAAAGGATCAAAGACTATAAGCAAACATGTTGGGAATAAATTTGACAATGTAGAAAGCTACTTAAATCACAACCCCCTTACGCATTAGACTTTATTTTTCCTATCATTTATAACCATATGAGAAATATTTAAGTCATTTTCTATAGTTTTTATGGAGTTGTAAAGTTCCAATGGACTACTAGTCATTTTCTAGTAATCTAGTATTGTATCATGATCATCAGTCCTACATCAATATTTTTTGTAATGTCTATTCGGTTTTTTCCTCTCTTTACTTCCTTCCTCCATTAGTTTATGGGATTTCAATGAATGTCCAAAAATTTTTGTCCTAAACTCTCATCCTTTTTTGCATTCATGTATCCTCTTTTTTCTTGCTCCTTTCCCCATTTTCCCTTTTGTGGAGTTATGGAGTTCATTTGAACTTTTTTCATTCCTTTTACATGTCCCAAACTCCTTTCCAATTCTATGTCATTGAATTCTCTCATTCCCAACTTTCAATCAAGCTCAATATGTTTTGTAGACATACGCAATTCATCTAGACCCCTCCCTGTTCCCTTCTTTCTCAACCTTTTGTCCTTTTTTTCTCTCGATTCTTACAACCCTTACTACCTTCCATGTTCCATCTTGCTGATTTGTGGAGTTCATCTTGAATTCTTCCAATCCTTATCCATCTCCAAATCTCATGATATCCAGTCAAGTCATGCCTTTCATCCTTGCACTTGTTCCCCCTTTGTAAACTTGCAAAGCTCTAACAAACATCTTTCATCTTCCATTTTCACTTCCAAATATCTGAACCTCTAGTCATTTTTTCTCCTTTCCCATTTCAGATTTTGTAGACTTGCAAATTTCTAATGAGATTCTTTTGTTTCCTTTCCACCTTTGAACCTCCTAACCTTTGATTCCCCAATCATTTCCCATATTCCCTCTAGTTCCCCATTTTTGCAAAATTTTGTTACATTTTTAAAGCTTCAAAATTCTTCCAATTCTACCTTCACTTCTCTTCACCCATTCCATGTGTTTTTCCTACACCCTTTCCAATCCTTCATTTGGAGTTTCAATGGGCTTATTTCATTTTCTTTGCATCTCCTAATCTCCTAACCTCTTGTCCTATACTTTACCCACATTCTCTCTGGTCCTTTTTCTATCTAGAATTTTCGTAGACATTTGAGCATCTTGTCCTAACTTCTAGGTGCGTAACAAGATCTTGCATTTCTCTTAAGAACTTCCTAACCTCTTGTCCTATATTCTCCCACATTCTCTATGATTCTTTTCCTATAGACTTTTTATAGAAATTTGAACACAACAAGATCCTGCATTTCTCTCAAGCACTTCCTTTGCTTGATTTTTTCTTCTACATTTGAAGTTTCAATGGATTTCTAGTCTTCCATTTGTTCTTTCCTATTGTGTAGTGGAGTTCCTTTGAACTACAAAATGTTCTTCCCTCTAATTGTACATCCTTTCCCATCATGTTTTCCTACATCATCAACTCATTCATTTTCTCCTATTTGTAGAGTTTCAATGGACTTTCAAATGTCCATCCCCATGCCCTATCCTAACATCTATTCCTAACATGAAACACTACATCTTCAATTCTAACCTCTTGTCTGAAATCACGCTTTTTCATTTCTTCAAAAGTGCCTTGTCACTCGCTAGATCTTCCCAAAGTGCCATTAATGGCCAAGTTTGACAATGGTAACTACTATAAGAGAATTTTCTTGCCTAAACACTATTGTTCATCTTAAGGGCGTGAATTTATATGCATTTTCAATGATACATGATGAAGAGATCCAATTCACCATGAATGTGGTGGTTAAGTTCCATTTTTTGATGAACTTTATGCCTCTTCCAAATTGTCTATCTCATGGATTTCATGGAATTTCAATTATTTTGCACAACACATTTAATAATCTACATGTCTTTATTGAATTCATAGAATAAATTTGACAACAAAAAAAATTCTATATATACAAGTATGTTTCATAGACAAAGAGTCAATTTTTACATTTCCGTGTGACCACAAATGTTGATAATTGTATAGGGTCTCAACTCCAAGTCTAGTTGCCTACATGGTAACATATTTTGTGGGTCATAATGTCATCGTCGTATTGTTAGTCAACGTTTGTATCTAAATGTCTCCTTGGCCATTCCTAGATCTTCAAGAAAACTTCTATGTGACAAAATATAACAATATAACTTAAAATATCCTCTTATCATATTTCCTAATATGATTGTAATAAAAATTTAATAAATGTCACGACAATTTAAGTCATTGCAATTTTATCTACTTCAAAGGCTTTATGTGCAACAAAATAGTCTTTAGTCTAGTGAGAATCTTTGGAACGCCATGTACATGAGATATTACTACAACATTTTCAATTTGTTTATTTTTAGTTATGATTAATCTTATTAAAAACACAAAGGTTTTATGTGCAACAAATTAATCTTTTAATGTAAGCTTTTGTGTATCTATCTAATATTTTTAATTAATAATAAAAATATATTTTTTTATTGATTTATATATAACTATTTAAAGATTGCAAAGCTAGCACAAAAGTGTGTATTTCGGGAAAGTACAAAACAATGCAATGATAAAATAAAGTTTAGGATTTCAAAAAAAATAGTGAAATTAAAATAATAATAATGTAATTTTATATTCAATTTTGACTAATTCCTCCCTACAAACCCGGCTTTTGATTGGCTCAGGTGACTTGATTTTATGTTTCATTTGCAAGTAATGGCAACATATGACATATTCGGTAATGATCTAGGGCTTTGTAGCAGCATTGATTTGACTAATGGAGTTGATCAAATGAGTATAATGGACGAGGTAGAGTTTGACTTTGAGATTCTTCCTCTTACTCCTGGAGAAAGTCCTTGGTATTCGAGTTCTTCGAAAGAATACAACAGTACAGAAGGGTCTTCTCAAATACCTCACTAGCACTTTGTTAATTCCCCCTTGCTCAATATGCCCTCGCCCTCTGTCCAAACTCTGCTTGCATAAATATGCCCTCGCCCTCTTACTCTTGGAGAAAATTGGAGAAGTGAAAGGTCAATACCAGCGAGAAGATTTTGGAGGAGCGAAAACAAATAGGGGCAAGGAAAGCAAGAAAAAAATGGTGGAGATTCGTTTAATCATCTTGCATTCATACGAACTCTACCTTCACCTCATCTTCATCAAAATTTATGATAACAAAATTACGTGAAAAATGGATGGGCTTGAAAAGCGGATGCGTAAAAAATAGTAAAAAGTGGTGGACGAATATCGAACGACGTGCAGACTTTCAATCATCCCCACACCTTCTCATAAAAGGAGAACCGTAGATTTTTAAATTTAGCTTGCTCTAGTTCATATTGGATATGCTTTCGGCGTAAATTAATTAAAAATAAAAAAATGTTTTCACTTTTTATTTTCATTTTGACTATATTTATTAATCAATTGAAAATAAAAAATGCATTCACTTTTTATTTTCAATTAATTAATAAATACAGTCAAACATGCATCTTGAGGGTTGCATAGACAGTACGCAAAATAACAATTTATAGACATGTCAATAAACAAATATTCTTTTGTGTACTTGCTTGCCCCACTACATATTTCAAGTTTATTTTTTGTACAACACATTTTCTCTCATACTTCCTCTTGCATCTACATGACTCAGGTCTACTTATTACATGTACCTACACATATGATAAATTGTTTAAATCTCCTTTATGAAACCTCAAAATAAATAGTTTATCATCTTAGATTTAATATAAAAATTATAATTTTAAATTAAAAAATCCAATACAATTTCTATATATGTCCAATATGATTGTGTTTATTTTCTTTCTTAAAGACTTGTGGAGAACAATTAACTAAAGCTAAAGCTAATCAAATATACATCACATTTCCTATCCTCATCACTATAAGGAATCTTGGAAATTCTGTGGAAAATATTGTCAAAATTGTCATAAGAAAGGCAAAAAAAGGAATGAACAACAAAGATCTATCAAATCACTCTGGTTGGTCCGGCATATTTTAAGTGGAGGATATAAAAATTCATGTGTTTCTTTTCGTGGAAAATTCTTATCACTTTATTTATGCCGGTCCATGGAGTACAACAACATCTACGTCAGGAGCAAATATCAAGCAATAATTATTTATGGTTTTATTAAATATAAAAAAGTATATTTGTGGCCTTATCAGCTGGAGACAACTAACTACTAGACAAAATTCACATCTACACATCTCAAGCTTATTTATTATAAGTATGTACACAAACAATAAATTATTTAAGTCTCTTTTATGAAACTTCAAAAGAAATATAATATCATCTTAAATTTAATATAAAAATTAAAATTTTAAATTAAAATATCAATTCAATTTGTATATATGATTGCCTTTTTCTCTTTTTTAAGAACTTAGTGAAAATTAAAATATCAAATACAATTTCTATGTATGTCCAATATGATTGTTTTTTTTCTCTTTCTTAAAGACTCATGGAGAAAAATTAACTAAAGCTAAAGCTAATCGAATATAATCACATTTCCTATCCTCATCACTATAAGGAATATTGGAAATTCTGTGGAAAATATTGTCAAAATTGTCATAAGAAAGGGAGAAAAAGGAATGAAGAACAAAGAGCTGTCAAATCACTCTAGTTGGTCCGACATATTTGAAGTGGAGGATATAAAAATTCACGTGTTTCTTGTCGTGGAAAAGTCTTATCACTTTATTTCTATCGGTCCATGGAGTACAACAACGCCTACGTCAGGAGCAGATATCAAGCAATAATTATTTGTGGTTTTATTAAATATAAAAAGAATATTTGTGGCCTTATCAGCTTGGGTTGATTATTATTATTTTTAATTATTAAAATTATTGCTATGTATTATATATTTTATATATAAAAATGTTTGTTAACATTTATATATTAAAAAAATAATATTTATTACATTTTTAAATAAATATAGTATATAATATTTAGTGAATACAACTTTGTAATATAATTGATGTATTTTAAAAATTTATATATATTATATTTTTAATAAAAATTTATAATATTTGATAGATATAAATTTGCAATGTAATTGAAGAATCTATTATTAATAGATTTAATAAATATAATTTGATATAAACATCATATATGTTCTAAAAAATTCTATAATGTTAATGGTTATATAAATATTATAACAAACAAATTATGAGTTATTAATTATATTGATCAACATCAACACCAACAAAATATTTATGAGAATAACCTACACATGGTACATGATACTTTAATTAGATTTCTAGTATATATAAATTTCTTATATCAAAGTCTATAAACATGTCAAAGTCAATCTAGCTCCAACTTTAATATTTTGAGATTTTTTATGTATACATTGCATACCACATAGTTGAAAAGGAAATGTGATTGTACATATCTAGACAACTTCATGAATTTAATATAGTCCCTCCTCAAAAAAGGAAAGCCCCTCATCTTCTCAACTCCAAAAAGAAAAAGAGGGCTCCTTTGGGTGTATTACTATAGAGATTGGGGATGAATCGGAGCCTTGTCAGGAGAGCTTAATTTGTGGTGGGTTGGGTGAGAGGAGGTCAACCAGGTTAGCCTGTGCTAGTCAAAAAAACAAAGGTAATGATAACAAAGGAAATAAATTAGCCCTTGAGGAAGAGGGTTTGGGCTCCACAAACGAAGAGTTTCTCCCCAATTGTGAAAAGGATAGCCTAGATAATAGCAATTAGGAAGAGGAAGAAGAAGAGGTTAGTGTGGAGGAAGAAGAATAACACAACAAGGAGGAGATCTTTGAAGAAAATAATGAAGAGGGAACAAATGTTCTTGATCTGGAGCAATAGGATGGTAAGGACAATATTAATGAGGAGATGGAGGAAACCAAAAAAGAGGAAGAGACTTACTTTGAGCCTCTACAAAGTATAAAATACCAAACAAAGGAGCTACATAGTTGCATTCTGAGAGGTAATTTAGATGGTGAATACAATAACATGAAGGACATGGTTTTAGCTCTGGAAGAGGCTATAAGCAAGGTCTCTCAATAATTGATGGGATCATGCATCTAAACTATTTTTTACACTTTTTTTGTTTCCAACTGAAACTTTGGATAATATAAGCTCATGTGCCATGAATGGTGTAATCTTTATCGCTCCCTGTGAAAGATAAGACATCAAAGTTTTGTTTAGAGTAAACATTTAAAGATCATAGAAAATCAAGCTACATTTAACATATGGTAAAATTGCATGGAAATAGAAAGCTCAAAAGCAATTGAAATCTGCAAATGTTAATAAATATAAATATGATCAATTTAGAGTAAATATTATTCTTAAATCATGTTAATAGATTCCATCACAATCTAAACGTAAAATTTTAATTATTCTTGGTGCTAATTTTGATTCATCTATTTCTAATGTGGAGAATCTTCGTGGCATGATCAATTCTTTGAAGGTCTACCTCTCCAGACTTGAAGTGCATGCTGGAATTAGGTTTGATGAAGGAAATTTGGAAGATATCAAGGAAAAATGTGCAAATGCACACAGTTGAGTGATGAAAGAGTTGGAGAGTGTACAAATTTGTGAAGAAGAGGCATAGTGCATCACACCTTTACACCATCTTGTGTACTTGAAGTATCAATGAACTACCTCATTTTTTTGAAGAAACATGAGATACAATCTTCAACATTGGTAAGCATTTTTTGCAGATTAAATGAAACAATTAGGGCCGATTCTCTGAAATAGTTTCGACAAATGTGCAAACATTATATATACTCATATACTATCTCCTCAGGTCACTTTGTCACTCATCTTCACTGCTTACAGATGTTTTTCACTGAAATCTACTAACATTGATTTTACAAGAATGAGAATATTTGAAGGATTGTGCTCACATGTTTTGCATAGTTCACACTTGCTTCTGCTTTTGAAAGGATTGTGCTCAAATGTTTTGAATAATTCACAAGTAAGCCTCCATTTCTGCTTCTACCACCCACTTTTGTATGAAAGGACATATTTTATTTTAGCTCAATGAACAAATTAATTATAGTTTCAATAAAGTGAATGTTGTTGCCTTAAGCCTTCAGATTAATAAGCTCAAATTTTAGAAAGACATGATTTTCATTTGTCATTTTCCTAACAGTATGCAATAGGTTGCAATGAATTTTCAACAAAATTATCATTTCATAGATAGTGGCATGCTTGTTTTTCTCTATTTTTGGGGTTATAACACATTCTCTTCTTGTAGCAGAGTAAATGATTGCCCTCCCATACACTTTCTTTTGCTCATTACTATACATAATAAACTAACATTTACTTCACTAACTGATTTCATTTTATTTTGTCTTGTTACAAATCACTAAAAGGACAACATTGTTTTCAAAGCAATTTTGCAGTCTCCCAAATCTCAAGGTAACTATTGAGAGAATGTGGGTCAAGATAGTTCATGGCCACAAACCTAATTTTCAAAATGTTGAAGATGCCCATATGCAGTTCCAACAATGGCTTAGTAAAATGAAATCTCAAATAACTTTGGTTGTATTGGATGATGTCTGGAAAAAACAACAGCTTCAAAAACTGTTATTTAAAATAATAAGATGAATTTTAGTTTAATTCATCCCCTTTCGCCTGCCATTTTCAATTTTTTTTTTTTAAATTCTCAACCAATAGAAATATTAGATTATAAAAAAATATGGGCTTCTTAGTTTTTTGAAGAAAGTATAGGGGTATGTGCAGGATCATCATGGAAAAAATAGGCCCTTAAGTGGCAATAAAATTCAGAAAATCGGAGTTGGGCAACTTGACGTAAAAATTTGAATAAGTTATCTATATTATTTCAAAAATATGTAACAATATAATATGTAGCAAATTGAATGTAGTTTATAAACTACTAGGTTTATTTTTATTTTTTTAAATCTATTTGGTGAAATTTTTAAATTTCAATGCAGTAGTACTTAAATTTCAATGAAAAAATACGAAGTAGGTGTCTGTCTGACCACCCTAACCACAATAAAATGATAATATTTTTTTATAATATTTTAGATATAAGTAGGGGATTCATGTCCCGATGTGATGCATATTTTTTTGTAATTTTTTTCCATGTAAATAATTTTAATTATGAATTTTTTATTACAAATTTTTAACAATATAAAACCCGTATGTCTAACCACCTTAACTTGGTCAAAAATTCATGAAATTCAATTTTTTTTAAATCCTATAGTATGCAAAGCATAGAATGTGACGCATGTTTCAGATTCAAAAAATGTGATATCGTTTGAAAGCTATAGTTTTTTTTCAAACAACCTATCAATCAGGACTTTAGTCATAATTCAAATAGAAAATGAATAATAATTATTTATTAAATTCAAAGTACAACATAATTTATATTAGTGGAAAGCTGAGAATCTCATTTAAAAACCATTTTCGTTTCATCAATTTTGGGTAAAAAAAAAGTCGTCAGCCACATGGGCCATCATATCACTTAGATATTGCCACTTTTTGGCCCATCATGATCCTACACATACCCATAGATATATTGGGAAGTTTCTTATAGAAATTTGAAGCTATTCATGAGTTGGATGCAAATGAAGGCTTCTCATGCAACTTATATTTTCGAGAAACACAGTTGAATCACTGTTTTGAATAGAATTATAACGTATTATTATGTTGCTTGTTGGCTGTCTGTTATTTTGTCACATAATTTGATGTGACACAAATCAAAGGACCAGGAAAAATATCATTCACATCTATCGAACATAAATTCTTGGCTTTCAAATCAGAGGACCAACATATAAATTGGTTGTCTATTAAATTTTTGTTTGTTTTGTTTTCCTTATTCTTGAGGTTATTTTTGTGAAACTAAAAATTATCCCGACTCTTGTTTGATTTGGGGGTTTGGGTTTTTTGGCTTGATTTTTATCAAAAGAGTTAAAATACATTCATGTGTGTGTGGCAACATTTCCTTTGTGCTATCATATTATTGAAGTTTCTATTTGATTTCTTTTTGCTCTGGATAAATGTATTTGATCTTTTCTGATATTGCCTAAATTGGACTAATCATCTGAGACCTCATTTAAAGATGCAGCTTTCAAGATTTACTACCATATCTTTTATACCAATGCCTGCAAGTTATGAATTGTTTGTGCCTTTGCTTGTTGTTTTTTGGAAGCTGGTCATAATAGTTGTACCCATACTAAAAATAAATAATATAATGGATATTATTGTTTGGCAGTTCGAATCTTGAGAATTTTAAAGATCCCTTTTGGAAAGAGATTGCAAGGATGTCCTCAATTCATACTTGAGAAATTCAACAGTAAATCGAAATGGGATCAATCTGATTACATTGGATTGGAGGATTGCTTGTGCTTTATAATCTGAGGGGGGAGCAGATGTGGTTGGATATAATTTAATTGAAGGGTCTTGGAAATATCTGTCAAAATGACCAACTATATACAGGGATGAGATCATGTGTAGCTTTTCCTTTCAGCCTAATCTTCTTATTAGGTTGTGATATAAATAAATTTAAAAGTTACAATTTTGAATATTTTATTCGAAAATAAAAAAACCTAGCAAATTCTTGTACAAATTGGTTTTGGCAACCATAGTAATTGGTTCCCTTGTACAAATAGATCTTATTTATAAAGGGTTTTAGCTAAATTCCTTGAGTTGATAGTATTTTTGTACATAATGTTTTTGTTTCCAACTGAAACTTTGGATAATATAAGCTTATGTGCCATGAATGGTGTAATCTTTATCGCTCCCTGTGAAAGATAAGACATCAAAGTTTTGCTTAGAGTAAAAATTTAAAGATCATAGACAATCAAGCTACATTTAAAATATGGTGAAATTACATGGAAACATAAAGCTCAAAAGCAATTGAAATATGCAAATGTTAATTTATAAACTAAAAAAGAAATATGTGTATTTAATTCAAAAGGACAATAAAAAAAGAAAATTTCCTAGACAAGTAAGCTATGTTAGAGTAAAATTTTTAACTTAATTATGTTAATTAAGTTACCTTTATTCCTCTCTTAAGATTTCACTTTAGTTTGCATATTGTGACATTTAATAATTATATTAATTATTAAATGTTTACCTATTAGAGTTACTTTTAGGGTTGCACAATCTCCTTTTATAAGGATTGATCATTGTATTCTATACACTCTCTGATTAATATATTTTTTAGCTTTTAAAGCACCCTTGCTTTTTCTTTGTCTCCATCTCTTCTTTCTGTGATAAGTTATTTGCATGCAGGTTCTTCGGGGTCTGTGAAGTTGGATTTAACAACTTCTACATGGTATCAGAGCTCCAGACCTACAGCTGCTTGTTCGTCTTCTAAAGATATGGTCTTTCAATGAGTTTCAAGTGCAAGGGTTTCCACAGGCATATTTTTTGTAAGATCTAGGGGTAGCTGATTTTTCGGGACACTTTGGGCTCAAATGGAGGTCACCATTGCGTTCGTAGAGACCCAAAACCCTATGAACACCTGCCAAATTGTCGATTTTGGAGTAGTTGGTTTCTGAGGAAAAAAACTTTAGCTAGGGAGGTCGTACGACCTCCCCAACACGCACTTCGAGGTCAAAAATTGAAAAAAAAAAAATTTATTTTTTTGTAAAAACATTTTGATTTTTGTGCGGCCTGTTTAGAACAGACCACACCACCTCCATACCACCACCTCGCCACTTTGACCAGGCCATGCCACCCACTCCACCACCGGTTGCGCCACCCACTCCACCACTGACCCGTCGTTCCCTGCATAGAGCCCCCAAGGGCTTGTTTTTCGCTAGCTCGTGGTCTCGTGGGGACCGGGAGCCAGCCCCCAACACCCGTCGACAGTCTCAGTGCTCGCCTAGGTCATGTGGGTGACCGGGGGCTAAGCCCCAGGAGCCTGTCCACTAGCCCCTTGGTCCGCCCAGGCAACCAGGGGCTTTATTTTTTTAGCCCCTCAGGGCCAGAAGAGCTTATTGGATAATTTGGAGCTGTTTTCATGGAATCAGGCATATTTTTTACGTACGATCTCCGTTTTAAAAAAATAAGGTATTGTCGGAAAGCTGGTTCAATGCTCTATCTGGTGGTGTAGGTGACAGTTTTTTATTTTTCCATTTTGCAATCTTTTTTTCCAATCAAAGTTAGAACTTGTTTATTCACTCTGGAGGGCATAACTTTTGCGTCCGGACTCTGTTTTGCGCAAACAAATAAGTGTCAAAAATCTGGTTTAGTGCTCTACAGAATGATCAGACTTATTTTCCCATATTTTTCCCCAGGTGTATCTTATTCAGCTTTTTGTGATTTCACAGTTTGCTTAATTACTTGGACATTTTGGCACTTGAGAACCTCTTGTTTGCATCATTAGGCTCTATTTCATTTTATTTACATGCAGTAAGGTCAGTTTTCTCATCTTTTTTCATTTGAAGAGTTATCATAGATTTTTCTACTCACCCTTCAGTTGTTATTCTGGAACGGGGTAATTATGAGTCATGGGCAAAGGGCATACTTACACATTGTAGGTGGCTTAATATTTTGTCTTATTTGAATGATCTCATACCTAAACCAACCACTTCAAAGGGAAAATTAGCATGGGATATCATTAGAGATCACATAGTAGGACTTATATTGTCTAGTGTTGATCATGACACTGTGTGGGCTATATTGGACATTGATTGTCCTTCTCCACTTTGGACACATCTTTGGGAGATCTATGGAGACCCCAATCTCTCTCCATTCCTAGAGGATCCTGTTTCAGATTGTTTCTTACCCATTGCTTGGAGAGATAATACACCTTTTGATCATGATACTTTAGAGGAGCTTGAGTATTTAGACACCCTTACATGTTCCGATGGATCAGAGGCTTGTCTCACAGTTCCTACTCTTCAGATTGAGACTTCATAAGCATCTCATGTTGTTCTTGATTCAGTGCAACAGGGCATCATACATCTTCTAGACATAGCTACTTTGGACTCTTATGTTGCAAACATATCTTTCTTGTTTGTGGAGTCCTATATTGCAGATTTGGAGGATTATTTTGAGGAAATTCATCTCCTCTACCTTGATAGTCAGGTTATCACTTTACACCCACCATTATCAGTGCATTCAGAGGTTGCATTTCAAGATTCTCCACATCAATTTGGATTTGACATCATTTGTTTCAGTTCAGACAGAGAGATTCTTCAACATCCTATCATGGCACACATCTTGACATAGATTGGTTCATCACTCTTCACAGGGTTTCTTCAACACCATCCTTTGGATCCGTTTCTTTCCAAGGGGAGGAATATCATTTTCCACTTCAGAATCTCCTTTTGGATTCTACACCAGGCATCTACCATTGTGACAATAGTTTCTTCTTTGTGGGGGGGCCTTCTTGTCTCTTTCTATCTCTCCTATGGAGACCATTGTATATGTACTTATATGATAGAAGCTATCTATGGGGGGTATCATGTAATCCACCTCCTATCCTTCTCTCATTAGTGCATTGCATTCCTTTCTTTGCATTCTATTTTGGGGAGGAGTTTTGTTCCCACTGGGTTTTCTCTTAAATTACCCTGTTTCCTTTACTTTGCATTGCATTTGCAAATGGGTACCTAATTAGGCCTAGTTGTTGAGACCCATGTTTACTTTCATGCATTGTAGTTACTTTTTATTTCTTGCATATGTTTGTAGCTACACTCTTGCTCATATTAAGGGGGGTGTTAGAGTAAAGGTTTTAACTTAATTATGTTAATTAAGTTACCATTATTCCTTTCTTAAGATTTCACTTTAGTTTGCATATTGTGACTATTAATTATTAAATGTCTACCTATTGGGGTTACTTTTAGGCTTGAACAATCTCCTTTTATGAGGATTGATCATTGTATTTTATACTCTCTGATTAATATATTTTTTAGATTTCAGAGTACCTTTGATTTTTTTTGTCTCCATCTCTTCTTTCTGTGATAGGTTATTTGCATGCAGGTGATCTTCAAGGTCTGTGAAGTTGGATTTTTTTAGCCCCTGAGGGCTAGAAGGGCTTATTGGACAATTTGGAGCTGTTTTCACAGAATCGGGCATATTTTTTGCATACGATCATTTTTCGAAAACAAGGTATCATCAGAAAGTTGGTTCGACGCTCTATCCAGTGATGCAGGTGTGGTTTTCTGATTTTTCTGTTTTGTAGTCTTTTTTGCCATTCAAAGTCAGAACTTTTGTTTTTCACTCCGGGGGGTGTAACTTTTGCGTCCGGACTCCGTTTTGTGCAAGGTGATCCCACAATAGTGGTTTACAATTTTTGGCCAAACTGGACACTGCAATTATTATTTTTAACTAAATCTTCATATTCGAGCACCTATAGCGGCTCAACCATGAGGAATTTGAAATGATGCAAACTAGAGTCTCATCACATTTTGTCTGTAGATTCTAAAAATATTTTTTTCAAAATTTTTGGAATCAGATTGCACTTGTTTTTCCATCTCCCACGAAAACTAGTTTATTTCAAAAAACAACATTTTTAAAAAGTGACGCTCACCGTATACAACATAATTTTTTTTGTATGAAGGATAAAATTCTAATTTTTTTGAATTTAGATTCGTAACTATGATATCTAGCACTTTCATTTGGTCTCATAGTTTTTTATTGAATATTTTTTCCTTAATAGAGTTTCAAAGTCAAACCAATTGCAATTCAGACATAGGCGGACTGTATACAACATAACTTTTTCTGTATGAATCGAAATTCAATTTATTTATTTTTAATGGATCAAGGACATCAATACCCAGCCTTAGCATATTTTTTAAAAATTTATTTTGATAAT